>JAOANK020000093.1:242523-260104 GCA_026257165.2 Telfairia occidentalis | reverse complement strand
AGCTCAGTTGGTAGAGCGCAAGGCTCTTAACCTTGTGGTCGTGGGTTCGAACCCCACGGTGGGCGATTAGTTTTCTATATAATGTTTGTCATTTGGCCTTTCTCTTTTCAAAGTTGGGCCTCGCCTTGCTGACCCAATGTAAAATCTTGGAGTCCACTCTATAAAACAAACAAAATCCTTTTTTTTCCCCTCCTTTTCCTGTCAAAAAAAACACTTGATCCTCCTAATACATAATAGATTGTCGTGCTTAGAGAACAAAGTGCAATTTATACAAAAATAATAATCATAATATTGCATTCTTTTTAAAAAAATTGAATAAGAATTTCCTATTAATGAGAGAGAGCACCATTATGGTGGCCATCTATATTTTCTTTCAATTTTACTATGTTAATTAGCTAAGTGGCCGACAACTTACTTGAACATGTAGAGCTAAAGGAATTCAAATCTATGACCTCTTGGTTAGGGAAATATATTTTTAACCAGTTGAGTTATGCACGGTTTGGCGGGTTAAGACATCTACTCATTCTCTTGATGTCAAATTCTCACTCCCACATTTTTTACTTAGGAAAAAAAGTTCAATTTATTCGAACCCATGACTTTGAAAACCAATATTGCATTTGTCAAAATGTATATAATATTATATTTTTAATTTTGTTTTCAATAAAAGTTTTCTAATTAATGAGAGAGAACGCCACTGGGACCTACATTTAATTTTTCTTCTAATTTTATTATGTTAACTAACTAAGTCCCCAAGAACTATGTTCACTCAATGGTTAAGGTATCTACTCCTTTTCTTCAAATTCAAAGTTTAAATCTCTACTCCTACATTTATTTATTAAAAAAAAATTAGCCAATTGGAAAAATGAAAGACACTATTGGCATTTTGAGAAGCTAGTTTTTTTTTTTTTTTTCAATAACATGTAAAGATGGAGAATTCAAACCTTCAACTTCAAATATAATACTTTTTTTTAATATCTCCCCGACGAAAATTTAAGTTATTCTCAATTTTATTAGTAGGTGTTTAGATTGAAAAAAAAACTCATTTTGATTCTTAAATTTGTAGACTCTACCGCTTTATATACTGTAAGTCACTCAATATCACTATAACTCTATCTATTTGGCTCTAATATATGTCCTAATTAGTGCATTAATATAACATATTTGAAGTTAGGTCATTTATCAATTCAAACAAATCATAGCGGGTTAATGACGATAACTAAAATGATTGTTTTTTTTTTTTAACTAAAATAAATATTTTAAAATTTTAGCAACTAATATTAAAGAAACTATAAGGTTTATGGACTAAATAGATTTTGAAAAAGTTTTTTAAAAAATAGAATAATCTTAAATTTTGAAGAGCAATAAAGGAATAATTTAAACTCTTTTTTTCTGTCTGTTTTATAATGTTTTTTAATTCCATTATATTAAGTGAACCACAAGTAGATGTGTCTAATCAAATTAGTAGTAATTTTTATCTTTCCTTTATTAGAGAAAAAATGTTTGAAAAAACTAGAGATTTGAGAGAAGAAATAACTCGAACTGAACAGTAGTTGTTGCAATTATGATTAGGTTTGTAACCACGTGGTAAAAAACTAGTGGACAGGGGGCCCATTCTTTTTCAATTGCCAATATTCCCTTTTAATCCTTTTTCCCCTAATTATTACCCCTAACTTTAATAAATAAAAAGAAACCAAATTTGTAAAAAATGATTCTTTTATTTCAATCATTTGCTGGACTTCTTACGGCTTTTCTACTGTAAGCTATGATATCAGCCACATAATCCTTGCCGTACACGTGTCTGCGTCCTTAGTAATGATAGGCGCCATGTACGGTGATGGGCCCTACACGTTCTTTTATGGAAGCCCAATAACAGAGTGAAGCCCAATTAAGAACAATCATAATGGGCCGAGGCCATGATTAAGATTCTCGAAGGTAAATTCGTGCGTTGCGTGTGCGTCCCAATGCCATCTTAAATCAGAAATTATATTAAATAGTGGAATCTAATGATAGCGACCAACTTTTTCTCTTATTCAATAGGATTTTATTTCGTCAAATGTTAAATCAGAATATTTATTTCAAGAGTTATTTAAATGTCTTATTTTAAGAATAAAAATTTCCACAAAAAGAAAAAAAAAATGTAATTTAAGAAGTTATTTGATTTAATATTATTCGACTAAAGATCAATTATACACAAATATTTGTATGGTAATTTTAATAATTCAAATAAGCATTATGTTTTCCATCACAGTTGAATTGCCTTCTTCGGCCCGTGGACCTAATAATTCAGTAGGCCTGATCTCATGGGCCGAACGAATATGGTTTAAGCCCAGTTTAAGTTGCCCCAACCCCATCAACTGTGGGGCAAAATTGTCATTAGCCATTCTAAATTATAAAAACTAGGTTAAATTATCATCTAGGTCTAATGGTTTGACTTCGTTTCAATTTGGTTCTACATATTTTAAAATATTTAATTTAGCCCTCATATATTTGACTAGTTGGATCTTCGACTCCGCATACCTCCATATTCATGAACTCAAAGAAGGAAAGAATTTATACTCTCTGTCTGTATTTTAATTTAGCTAAAAATAAAGGTTGGGTTAAAAATTATCTGAAGACCACTTGTGCGGTTTAACAAGATTATAAGAACTAAATTGAGACAAAGTTCAAGTTATAGGACCCAATTGAAATTTTTATGACTAGCAGGACCAAATTAAAAAGAAACTCAAATTATAGGATTGAAGCGGTAATTTAACCTAAAAAATAGTACATATTATAAAAATTTTCGTACATGTAATTTGACTTTTATTGTAAAATAAGGATATGATTTTCTTTAAGAAAACGATGTGTTATGTACTATGAAAATTATGGCTTTAAATCTAAGAATAATAACAATTAGCACGTCATTTTAAAAAATAGATTCATCAAAACGTATATATAAACATATCATAAAATAGCAAAAATCTAAAATCAAGATTTTCCAATGGTATCTAATGCATTAAGTGACATATAAAATAACAAATAAAGAAAAAATAACTCTCTCATGTGACTGAATAACCATTTTATTTTATTTTTGAAAAAAATGACATACGAAGACCGAAAATAAAAGTGATGTACTTATAACAAATTTTTGTTTTATTTCTTTTTTAGACTAAAAAATGTAATAATTCAGGCTATTAACTAAAGCAAATTGGGTCCATAATTGATAATATAATACCAAACAAGGGCATTTAATCATCAAATTGCAACGGAAGTACGCCAATAAAAAAAAAATATATATATAATTATAATTATTAAAATGATAATTATACCTGTGCGCACGAATTTTTATACAATAAAATAATTGTAAATGCAAAACATAATAATTAATATACGGTTCTGGTGGTTTCACTGATTGCAAATAGATTTTTTTTTTTTTTAAATAGAAATTTATGTGACGCAAATTCATCATTCAAATCTTTTTATATACGGAACATCTCAAAATTAAATTGAATTTATTTAGTTCAGCAGCTTTGGGTTGGTTGCGATTCGTCGTTCTGAAATCAAAATTTAATAAATAAAAAAAAAAAAAACACTACATATTTGAGTGCTTGTTTTTTAAATTCATTTTTCCAAAAGGCTAGCTTTGAGGATTAGTTGAAATTGATATTTGAAAAACAATTATTTAAATCTTTTACTTAATTTAATAATAAAATGTTTAGACCCAGCTAAAAAGTACCACCACCAAGGAAACTCATCCAACAACTAAGCTAATTGAGGATATATATTCATTTCATAATTTGTTAAAGTTAAACTTCAGATTTTTAATTTGATTAAAAAGTTAAAAAATTAATTTCTTTATTTTTTTTTCCTTAGAAAATCAAAAGTTTGCAAATAGTAATATAAAATACACAATAATCTCGTCAATCCAAACATAACTGTGTAGGTTGAGACGCTATGAATAATTTTGAGGAGAATACTCCATATCGTAGCATCTCAACGCTTTGAAATAGCTAGCGTTCGGATGCTGCCTCGACGGATTTTTATTCCAAAATGTATGAATTTGTGGATAAAAATAGTCTTAAAATCTAAAAACCGACCAACAATATTTTCAATCTATAAAAAAGTCCACCAAATGTGTTATTAATAAGATATCTACTATCATCACAGAGATGGATGATTTAAAAAATATTTGCGAAGAATAATTTAAAAAAAAAAAAAAAAGTGGAAGAAAAGGAGAAGGATTGTAGTAGTTGTTTGGTTGCAAAGATACATAAGAAGAGAGAGAACCCACCAAATTAAACAACCAAGGTTCTTTGAACATGTTTGAAACCTTTCATTTCCTCACACTCAAACAAACTGTGTGTGTAAAAACCAAAGAAAAATAAAATAGAAATAGAAACAATGGGTATTAGATTGGTGTCTACTTCATAAATCAGACCCTTCAATTCCTTAATCAAAGGCAGCCCAACCCTCTCTCTCTCTCTCTCTCTAATGGGTTGGGATTTGTTAATGAGCAGTCAATTTAGGGGAAAAGCTGTCCTTTCTGTCTTAATGCCTTCAAATTTTCAGCCTGCAAAAGAAGGTGGATTACAGTTGGTCCAATTTTTCTACTTCAATTCCTTTGATGTTGACCATTTTCACTCCTTCATTGCATTCTTCATTTCCCCCCTCTTTCTTTTCTAATGTACTTCTGTTTTTATTGTCAAATCGAACGTAGTTCAATTTGTTAATATTAGAAATTAATCTTAAATATACCTAAACTTAAATATAATTATTGTAGTTTATAATATGTCTAAATCTCAATTGTCCTACAACGACAAATTTCAATGAAGCGAAATATATAAGACAACAATTGAAACACGATGTTCAGATTTAATTATATAAACGAATCTAACTACGTAAGCCAAAAACAATAATCAAAACAATAAATAGTTTGAGAAAGTAAGGTGCCTGAATTTATATTAGTTCACCCTATGTGAGGTGCGTTTAGTTATTTGCTACCGTCGCAGGTTCCGCTAAATTCGTTAAGGAGAAGTTACAAAGAGATTACAAATACTCAAATGCTTTCTCATAATTTTCTCTTTGTGAAAATCGACTCACGAATCACTTAAGTTCACTCAATTCTCCTTATAGAATGTGCTCTTAAAACAATAAGCTCTCAGGTGAATTGCGGTCGCACTCTCCAATAAAACCTAAAAAAAATAGGTTTATATATATATATATATATATAAAATGTGCTCTTTTTTTCTTTCCTTTTTGAGACTTGCCGCACTGCACCACAATTTTTTTTTTCTTTCTTTTTTTGTCTTCATCCCCAACGATTAAAACATATTTCTCCGACTAATGAGTTTTGAGTTGAATTTTCCACTTCCACATGTTGTTAAACTAAAAAATTAAAAATTAAATAAATAAATAAATAACTAAACTAAACTAAAGTTTTCATTCAAAAAATAAAATCGTGGGATCTCAATTTTTTCATATCTAACTAGATGATATAAATAAATGAATCAAGATATTCCTCTTTGCCATGCTATGTACTCGACTTATCAATATTTTTTTCTCTAGTTATTTTTAATTAGGTAAAAACATTATATTAGAAGGATCACTTTTTATATTACCCATTATTTTCATTATTTATGATATATATAAACAAGGGAATAAAAAAGGGTCAGCATTAGAGATAAAAATGTAGAGACTCTCCTTAAATGCTCTTAATTTTCTCTGCATTTTATACCAATTGACGGTGGCTATACACCAATAATAGATTGGCAAATGAAGTGACCTTCTAAATTATCTCATTTTTATCTAAAAAAAAACCCTTCATTTTAAAAAGAATAATATTTACTTATTAACCCTTCATTTTAAAAAGAATAATATTTACTTATCAGTTAGCAGGTATCACAATTTCTTACTATTATTCACCCTTTGATAACTATGGGAGATAGAAGAAATAATTTTTCTTTTTTTAAAAAAATAAAATACATGGGTGTCAGATTATGAATAATAGTCAAGTGAGTAAATTATAAATTAAGTAGGCTACTATTATTCTTTTTAAAATATAGAGTACTATTTAAGTACGAAAATTTCTTGATGTTTCGGTGGGGGTAAATAAGTGAAAAGAGATTTAATGTTGATGATATACAATAATACAAGTTGAGATTTAAATTCAAGATCTTTCAATAATTAATGGTCTTGCCTAATCGTTATGATCTAAAATACTTCTTTTTTTACGAGGTAGTCGTGCATAATGAAAGATTCATCTATCTACTATGATTTATAGTTATGTAATTAAATTCAGTTTTGCATAGATATTTAATGTTTGAGCATAACTCAGTAGATAAAGACATGTACTATCATCGCACATGTTAATGGTTCGATTCCTCATCCCCACAAATGTTAAACTAAAAAAGAAAAAAAATTGAAAAAAAAAGGAGAGAAGATAATTTATGAAGTACTATTCTAGATATCCTACCAAAGAATAGTTCTAAATCTAGCTATTAGCATATTCTATTTGATTTGATTTCATTGTTTCTTGTATGTAACAATCTTTTAAGTCCACTTTTTTTTTTTGTACAACATGTGGGGATGGAGGGATTCGAAACCACAACTTTTTAGTCTGAGAGACATGTCTTAATCAATTGAATTATGTTTGATTTGATTCTTTTAAATTTACTTTCAAGTGCCAAACCGAACATAGCTCAATTGCTTAAAAGCATATCTCCCTAACCAAAAGGTAATAGATTCGAATCTTCTTGTCCCCACATGTTGTTGAACTAAAAAAAAGAAAATCCACTTCCAAGTACATTCCTGTAAGAAGGTGGCATTGCCATTTTCTTCCTCTTATTTCACTAGGAACTAGATGAGCCTTCTTTCTTACTTTCATACATTGAATATCAAAATTCAAATAATATCGTTTATAATCTTTAAATTTTGGTTAGAAATTTGAATTTTTTTTCACAGAGCATAGGCTACAAATTAAACTAAGAAATTGTTCATTAAATAATTTAATTTTAATAAAACAAAACATTAAAAACAATACTTTCACCCAACCAATTTTAATATATAACTTGTAGAATTTCATATGTTTTCTTTTAATGAGTTTTTAAGCTTGATTGATTCTTTCTGATATGTAAAAGTAAACGTGTAATTTTTCAAAAAAAAAAAAAAAAAAAGTAAACGTGTAGCACGAGAGATCAATTTTGAAAATTTATTTTTCAAAAATTAAAAAAAAAAATTGAAATTTTAATTCTATGTAAATGGAGATTAGCGCTTCATAATTCAAGGTAATTAAAACAAAATCACGTACTGAGTGGATACTTGGCTCAAGCATCTCCACATATCTGGTTATAAAATATATATATATTTTTTTTTATAAAACTGCACACAGTATCCTCCACTAATGGTTGTTTAAGTACAGTGATTAGGCGCAATTACCCAAATAATAAATTCCATAATTTGGCGATGGAAATTGATTGTATTTATCCAATTGAAAATGAAAGGACAATTAGAAAAGAGTTTTATATTAAGATACAAAAAAGAAAAAGAAAAAGATAGGCTTTGTTTATTTAATTTTCTTTTTTGGGTGTAAAATAAATACCACAACCTTACATGACTAAAGACAACAGTAAATTAAAGTTAAAAAGAAGAGTATTTGTTAAGAAAAATTAGGGATGGGGACAAATAGGGCCTAATCAATGTTTTTTGTCCACGTCACATCTACCAACACCGTACTATATGGGGTTTCACTATGTCTATACTCTAAACTTTCATAATTTTTGCTAAACCGAGCATAATTCAATTAGTTAAAAGAATATTCATATAATCGAGAGGTCATGAATTTGAATATCTTTGCTTCACATGTTGTTAAACTAAAAAAAAAACACACACACGCGCACAATTTTCCAATATTATCCAACTAATTCCTTTTAAAAGCGTTTTTCATGTCTTTATTTTCACAATTGCATATTCATTTTTTATTTAATTTTTCTAACCCATTGCTTTTATACTATTACTTCAGTTCCAAATTTTTATTCATTTCCTAATTATTTTGAAGTCTTCTTCTTTTTCTTACAGGTATTTAGAGGGAATCAAACCAAATGAAAAAGATATTAGAAAAAAAAAAACATTTACTGACAAAAAACATTTTACAAACTTTTACACATAGAAAGAAATAAAATTTTTATGTAGTAATTTAGTTGACCTTTAAAAAAAAAAACATTTTGATTGATTCTAATAAAGATAAAATTAAAATTATAAATACCATGATTACCTTTTTATTTGATTAAAATATAATTTTTTCAAACTAATAAATTAGTTAAAACAATTATCTAATTTCATCTTTGAATCAAATAATGAAATAAACAACATATGTATTAAATAATAAAACTTTGCCACTAAATAACATAGTAAAAAAAATGTTTTTGTTTTTAAATACATCATCAGTTTGTTTAAAGTTATTTTATTAAATAATTTTTTGTTCTTCAAATTCCACCTGATATTCACGTGGCAATAGGTTATCCTCAATAAATGTTCCTATATATATATATATATATATTTGAAGTTCAATGTTCCTATATTCATCAATAAAAGATTTCATTGCTACTTTGGTTGCATTTCATTTTGTCAAAATTATTGGTTATACCAAAAAAGTATAAGTTCGTATAAAAGTTCTCTATTTCTAAAATATATAGATATATATTTTTTAATAGAAATTGAGAACTTTATAAACTAATAATTTGTTTCCCTTTCTATTTAAAAAAAATATTCCTCTTTTTTATTAATAACATCTCAAAATTTGAAGGATTTTCTAAATAAAATTTATTTGATTTGACAAATTTTAATCTCACATTATGAATTTATTGTTAAATTCAAATAGAAAAATCTAATAATCAGTTTATTATTAAAAAAAATCCCAATGTGAATTTCCCACATCTCAAATTTCTAAAAAATCATATTAATTGAAACATTAATTATTTTCTAATTTAGTTTTCCTGAAACAAAGGAAAATCATACTCCAAAAAATAGATTAATAAATGGAAAAAAAAAAAACAAATATTTGGGAGAAAAAAAAAGAAAGAGGAAAGAAAGATATGTCACGTTGTATTTGTTCAACTTTTCCAAAACATTTTATTTTAACTTTTTCTAGTCAAGTATACCCCTCTGAATTTAAAAAATCTCTTAATTACCCTTCTAGCGTCCACATCACGATCAATAACCACATGAACCAGATGTCACAAAAGAAACATCTCTTTTATTTTTTCCACAAATTTTGGCATAAAGTAATGCTTCAAATGAATTTCAATACTATATTCAACAACTAATCAATAACTTTTACCCTTTTTTTTTTACCCATCCCGAACATAACTAAATTTAATAGATATTAGTATAAGGGTTATAATTTTAAATCTCCAATTTATTGTTTGCCACTTAAAAGAAAAAAACATTTTATTGATAATTTTATAAATGAAAGTAAGAAGTAAATATTATTTTCTTAGTGAGTGTGAGTATAGCTCAATAAATCTTATTTCCTTGAATAAAAATATTTCAAATTTTCATATTTACATGTTGTTGAACTAAAAAACAAAAACTTAAAATATCATTAATAACGAAATTTTATCAATTTTAATCTTTATATGAATATGGTTAGCTCATGCAATTGGATTTGAATGTTCGTCACTTTCATCAACAAGGAGATTAAAATTTATTAGGTACGTTAAATTACAAATTTAGCTTCTCTATTTTTAGGTTTGTGTCTAATAAGTCTTAGAATTTTAAAAGTGTTAATAATACTGAAATTTATTATTATTATTTTTTGTCTAACCGGTCTTAAAAATTTAAAAGTGTCTAATAAGTCTAGAAACTTTTAATTTTATGTGTAATAAATTCCTAACGTTAGGTTAGAGACTTGACCTAAAAGTTTAGGAAATTTATTAGCATGAAATTAATTAGGTTAGGGAATTGGCCTAAAAGTTTGGAAACTAAATTTGTAATTTAACAAAATATTTAAAATATAACTAGACGAACCAACAATGTCGAGAAAGATAATCTTGCTCAACTATCACTCTAGGAAGCTACAAATTTTTAAAGAGATGGAAACTTACCAAATTGAAAATATTAATTTCACAACTTATTTAAGGTTAAAGTTCCATTTCATGAAATCTTAAAAAGAACAGGAATTAAGGGGATAAAAACAATACCGTTAACGTATCGTTTCCATTCTTGAACGATGGATACAAAATTGTTTCCCCTTTTTAATTACAATATTCAAGTCTGGATCATATGAAAAATCAATTAGTCATATTATATGGATTATTAATTCATATATTTTTTTTAGAAAAAAAGAAAAAAAAAAGATTTTTAAAAAAGGTTTAGAAAAACTCAAAATATCAAATGGGAGCAAAAAGTTAAAAACCAGAACATGAAAAGAAAATTGAAATTGAAATCGAAAATTTGAGCAACAGCGAAAGTATAAAGTGAGATTATGACTAGCTATTATTATTTTAACTCCAACTTGACTTTGTGAAAGAAATCATTTCCAAAGTATTTTTCTTTCAAAAAAAAAAAAGAAATAAATAAATTCAAATTACGACTTTATTATAATGTTTAGAAAACGAAACAAATATTTACAAAAGAAATAGAAAAGAGAGAAACAGACAAAGAAAATCCTGCCCCACAAGACCCACAACAACAAGACCCCAACAACATAAAAGAAAAAGAAAATAAATAATAATAATAATAATTAAAAAAAAAAAGAAACATAAATGGAGTGCCGAAAAAAACGAAACCCAGTGAAGCGCGTGAAGAACACACCCCAATCAGGAGAGATTGATTGAGTATGAGAGCACACTGTGTTCTCGTACGTGAGATTAAGATGCTATATTACTAACCTACCTGAGAGTTGATAGTAATATTGAGTTTTTCACGCGCATCGATCCGCGTGTCTGCGCGTGAACTCCCATCGCATGAGAGAGAGAGAGAAAGAATAGATGAGATCTCTTTTCTTACATGTCTTCTCTCTCGGCTCTCTCCCTCTCCTTCTTTAATTCTTCTCTCCCTCTCAAAATTTTCGCCCCCAAAACAATCTCACACTTTTTACGACACTTAAACATACCATAGTATCCGACCCCTGTTTCTGAAAATCTCCAGATCGCCGGCGACCGGAATGGAAACTCGGCGGCGGGTCCCGGCGGGTGAATGCAGTGGGGAAATGGAAGAGACGAACGAGTGTGGATGGTGAAAAGGAAGAGGGAGATTTGAATTTTAGTAGAAAAAAGTTGGGAGGTTTTGAGGGGGCAATGGCGGGTACGAACGCCTCAACTCCGGGAGGGAGTTGCTCAGGTGATGAGATGAGTGGGAAAGCCGTACAGAAGCGATACGAAGGACTGGTAATGGTACGGACGAAGGCTATAAAGGGTAAAGGGGCTTGGTACTGGGCACACCTTGAGCCCATCCTCCTCCATAACTCTGACACTGGTTTCCCTAAGGCCGTCAAACTCAGGTGCTCCTTATGCGACGCCGTTTTCTCCGCTTCTAACCCTTCTCGAACCGCTTCCGAGCATCTCAAACGCGGCACTTGCCCCAATTTCAACTCCCTCCCTAAACCCATCTCCTCTGTTTCCCCTTCCTCTTTTCTTCCTCCTACTCCCACTTCCCCTTCTCCTCCTCTTCAACAGACCAGCCGCAAACGCACCTCCTCCGCCGCTGCTGGTGCCTCCTCTTACCATGGCCCTCCTCTTGCGATTGTCGATCCCTCTCGGTTCTGCGGCGAGCTTACCTACTCACCCGCCACGGCGGCGGGTGCTGGTGCTGCTGGGGCTCTGTTGGCGCAGCAGCCGCATTTGATGTTATCCGGCGGGAAGGAGGATTTGGGGGCTTTGGCCATGTTGGAAGACAGTGTGAAGAAGCTAAAGAGTCCAAAAACCTCTCCTGGGCCAGCGCTCAGCAAGACGCAGATTGATTGCGCCCTCGATTTTCTCGCCGATTGGGTCTACGAGTCGGGCGGCTCCGTGTCCTTTTCCAGCCTCGAACACCCCAAATTCAGGGCGTTTCTTAACCAAGTCGGCCTACCCACAATTTCTCGCCGGGACTTCACCGCTTCCCGATTGAATTCCAAATTCGAGGAGGCTAAAGCAGAGTCCGAAGTCAAGATTCGAGACGCCATGTTTTTTCAGCTCGCCTCCGACGGCTGGAACCACAAAAACTACGCCGTTTTTGGCCTTGATCAGCTGGTGAATCTCACCGTCAATCTCCCCAATGGGACTAGCTTGTACCGCCGGGCTGTGTTCGTCAGTGGCTCTGTTCCTTCCTCCTACGCTGAAGAAATTTTGTGGGAAACAATCGCGGATATCAGTGGGAATGTCGTTCAACAGTGTGTTGGGATTGTAGCAGACAAATTCAAGGCCAAGGCACTGAAGAATTTGGAGAATCAAAATAACTGGATGGTTAATCTCTCTTGTCAGTTTCAGGGTTTTTCCAGTTTGGTTAAGGATTTCAGCAAACAGCTCCCATTGTTCAAGACCGTCACGGAGCATTGTATAAAGCTTGCCAATTTCGTCAATTACAAGTCCCAGATTCGTAATTGCTTCCATAAATTTCAGCTGCAAGAGTACGGCCACGCTGCTCTGCTCCGAGTACCCCCTCGTGACCATGAGAAGCTCCACTTTGGCCCTGTTTTCACTTTAATGGAGGACATTCTCAGCTTCTCTAGAGCTCTGCAGCTGGTTGTGCTCGACGAGACCTGCAAAATTGCTTCCATGGACGACCCAATTGCCAGAGAAGTTGCAGAGTTGATTGGGGACGTGGGATTTTGGAATGAATTAGAGGCAGTTCACTCGTTGGTAAAATTGGTGACAGAAATGGCTCTTGAGATTGAGAAAGAGAGGCCACTGGTTGGGCAATGCCTTCCATTGTGGGATCAGCTGAGGGCGAAAGTCAAAGATTGGTGTTCAAAGTTTCAGATTGATGAAGGCCCTGTTGAGAAAGTGATTGACAAGAGGTTCAAAAAGAACTATCACCCGGCTTGGGCCGCGTCGTTCATCCTCGATCCATTGTATTTGATAAGGGACACGAGCGGGAAGTACCTCCCGCCGTTCAAATGCCTGACTCCTGATCAAGAGAAGGACGTGGATAAGCTTATAACCCGGCTTGTGTCGAGGGAGGAAGCTCATATTGCATTGATGGAGCTTATGAAATGGAGGACAGAAGGGCTTGATCCAGTGTATGCAAGAGCTGTACAGATGAAGGAGAGAGACCCTGTAACTGGGAAGATGAGAGTTGCTAATCCACAGAGCAGTAGGCTTGTTTGGGAAACTTATCTTACAGAATTCAAGTCCTTAGGCAAAGTTGCTGTGAGGCTCATCTTCCTTCATGCCACTTCCTGTGGATTTAAATGTAACTGGTCTTTGTTGAGATGGGTGTCTTCTCATACTCACCAGAAGGCTGGTATGGAGAGGGCTCAGAAGTTGATATTCATTTCGGCTCATTCGAAGCTCGATCGGAGGGATTTTTCCAGCGACGAAGACAAGGATGCTGAGCTATTCTCCATAGCCAACGGTGAGGACGATGTGCTTAATGAAGTTTTCGCCGATGCATCCTCGGTGTAACGGTTTTCTTTTTTTTTTTTTTCTTTTTTTTTGTTTTCCTTTTCAATCTAAATTTTTAGATTCTTAGGATTTATTGAATTCTTTTTCACTATTTTTCTCCTTGATTTGTACCAAATTTACTTCACCTTCCTTAGAAGATTTTGGGGGATGTAGGGTGGAAGAAACAGGGTTGTTCATATGAGATTGACTTTTGTATTCTTCGAAATGCATTGCACCTTGTCACTTCAGCCATTTCTTGGCTTTGTCCTCGTGTTATATTTCTTCCTCGTCACTTCAGTTTGCAGAAAACAAAAGAAAAAAACCTTCCATATTAGAGAATGCTGCAAGCAACCCACTAACAACATTTAGAATCTGTAAACTCTTAGCATCATCAGTGGAGGATTCTTATACACTTTGCTCAAGAAATTCCAGTTCTGCAATCTGTAACTTCGCCGAGACCGATCTCGGTGACGATTCTCGACGTTATCTTTCGAAAATCTTAGCTTAGCAGGGTTTTTATATTATCTGACTTTAGAGAGGCTCCAAGATTCCATTTTGAAAATTTCCCCACAGTCAAATTGAATCAACCTGTACATATTCCGCTCAGCCCTTCAAATTCAAACTGCCATTCGATGTTTTTCGCTCATATCTTTTATATTCCTTGAGTAATAAGCATTACTGTCAGTACAGTTTCTTATCTCTGGTCCTTTTGGTAGATGGGAAAATGATTAAAGCAGATTCGTTTGAAATTGTTCCATTTTTTTTTCCCTATCTATATATATTATGGGAAAATATTGGGCCCATTCCATCACATCTCCTATAGCTTAGTTTCATTTTCTTTTCTGCAGCAGAAGAAAAGCAAGCTCCGCTCTGCATTTACTAAAAATACCAAAAGTATGTCTTGTTTGATTCATCAAACTGTTTCAAGTTTTTCTTTTTAACAGTAGAAAAGAAGTCATTGACGTTTTACTTTTTACCTGGAAGATGATTGTGGCGAGTTTTGTTTTTTCTTGCAGACACATTTGACAAAGATATTCTCGGACTTGAAAGACCACCTTAACACACATAACATGGTGGGTTGTTGGATGAACTCAACGCCTAATGATTAGAGTTGAAAGTTTTGGCATCAGAAAAGATATCGAAAACGGAGACCGTCTGGCTGCTACAGGCCAATGGCTACGGCGGCATCTCGAACGGGGGAGGCTCGGGCGCGGTCGAGGAAATCAGAGAAAGCAAAGCAAAGGAGGAGGGAGGAGGAAAGATTAGGCTTTTTAGCTGGAGAAGCACTTGGGACTGATTGTGTTGTACAATTACAAGCTGAGTCCAAAATTGCCCTGGTTTTTGTGTGTGAAAGAGAGTGGTGACCCACCATTGAAAGAAAGCAGTGGAAGTCATTTTCGAAGCTTTTGGTTGTGAGTACTGAGTGATGTAGAGACAGACAGAAACCAAGGGAAGGGAAGAGAGGCGTTTTGCCATCAAATCAAAGCCTTTGTTGGTAACTTCTCCTTTAAACATTCGAACTCCTTATACGACCTTTATTTTTCATGTAGACTCATTCAATTGAGTCTCTCATTTCCCCCCATTTTTCCTTTTTTCTTTTTCTTTTTTAACCCTTTTGATGAATTTCATGATTGCAAGAAACCCCCTTAAAAAAACACTCCACAAACCCCATTTTCAAACTCTGATTTCCCAGAAAAAAAAGAAAACAAAAGAAAGCTTCATTTTAAGCCATTTTTCTCTGTATGCGATAGGAGTGCAAATATTGTTCTACATTGGTCAGAAAACTGAGAGATCCATGATATATAAGTGAGGGCAACTATCTTCATTGGTACGAAGCTTTTTGGAGTGAACCAAAAGCAAAATCATGAGGGCTTATGTTCAAAGTGGACAATATCATACTATTGTGGAGATATTTACGGTGTTGCCCTCCTTATCAGTATGGATGTCTTTTTTACATTCATTCATTTGATTATGTTGTTATTGATTGTATATTTTTAAATTCCATTACATCACGTTCTCATATGTCTATGTAGAAAAATGCTTCACATTCAAGGGAAGCCAAGTGGACTCCGCCTATTATTTTGTTTGGTAGATATGGAATTTGATTTTGATATTAGTGATAAATATGATTAGTACTAACCATAAAATTTTCTTTAACTTGCCTTCAATTTGAGATGAGATTTTGTCACATAATTAATGCAAAGTATATTAATTTATAATTACCCTTTGAATCTTGCAGGGAAACAAAAAAAAAAAAAGGGAAATTGAGAAGTAATAGGAAGAAGGAAACAAAAAATCACATCAATATATATATTGAAAATTTTGCAATGTCATAACTTTTAAGGGACAAAAAGAATTGCATTTTCCCCTTCTAAAATTTCTGCATAACTTTTTACAAATTGAAATGCATACATTTGTTGAAATTCTAAACAAATATATAAGATATAAAAGGTTGCCATCTTATATTTAGTTCTTAAAATGTCACATCATTTTCCTTTGTCTTTTTGCCACGAAACATTTTCCTTTAACTTTCTCAACTCTCATACAATTATCGATAATAAAGATTAGAATTAGATTGTATGCAAAGTCGAGGGACGAAAAGAATAAAATAGATATAAAAATGCATTGGCTATTAAAAAAGAAAAAGAGAAGCATAACAATATTTGCAAACATATCAAAAGTTCTTAGTCGTAATGTTCATTCATTTATTTCAACATTGAAGGCGCCTCAATTTTCTCACTATCATACTAAAGTCAAATTGATTAAACTCGACACAAACAAGTTATTAGAAGCCTTTTGAAGTAATCTACTTGAATGAAGGGAAAAAAAAATGTCTCACAAAGTATGAAAGTTGAAAATAATTAAAATGTGCTTTTTCTCATTTGATTTCAACTTTGCATTGATTAGGGCTACTCCTGTTTAGGGAGTAATGTAATGCCCTATGCTTAGGATACAAGGAAGAGGAATAATGATCCACTTTTTTTCTTCTAGAAAACAAACATAAAAATAAATAAATATATTTATATTTGCTGCTTTGAGTCACAGCAAAACAGAGAATTGAGTAATTTGACAATGGCTACTCATCAACCAATTTCAATCTCTTTTTCTAAAGCAAATTCCCAATTATGGAAAGCTACCATCCTTTATTTCTCTGAGTCTATAGAACATTGAAGAAACAACAAAACCCTTTTTTTTTTTTAATTCTAAAAAAAAAAAAACTCCCTTCTCTTCATCATTCACACATTCAAAAGCTGTTTCCAAAATCCTATTTTTCCTTTTCCTTGATGGAATTGGAAAATCATTATAGTTCTCATAATTTCTTCAAAATTTTCAATTAATTTAATGATTTTGTTTTTCTTTTGTTGCTGAGTTCGACATAATTTAATTCAAAAAAAGAAAAGGAAAATATCCTTCAACTAAACAAAACTGAGATTAGAAGATTAGAAAAAACCACTTACCAATCAAATTCCCCTTCGGGTTTTAGAATATTCCATCACAAATACATGAGTAAAAATTTAAATTCTAGAAGAGTCACAAATGCCTAACTATAAATTATTTGAATTATGTTCAAGTTGATCAAACTCTTCTCCATGACACAATAATTTTTTTTTTTTTTTTTTTTGAAAAAGTAAATTATAAAAAAACAACAACAAAGGGACCCCACAGCTTCGAGTCAAGGCAACAAGAAGAACACCAAAACTCCAACCCACACGAAGGAGAAGAAGCCAGGCACTCACAAGATACAGACATCACGAAATCCCAAACTTACAGAATCTGGACTCCAACCATAATGCAAAAAAGAGCAATAGACACAATAGAAGAAATTATCAATCATATTCCATCAATGTGGAGTTCAACGACAAAAACTAATTGTTCATTTACCCAAAAACAAAATTGACGATAAATGTTTAAAAATTTATTTTTGTCCAAAACCCATGTATGAATTATACATAATAATTATATATATATATATATATATATATATATATATAAAGGAAATTTATGAATTTGGGGATGGAGCA
>JAOANK020000093.1:176644-196593 GCA_026257165.2 Telfairia occidentalis | reverse complement strand
CATGATAATTTTAATGGAACCTACATCGCTAGCAGAGAACTGGACGTAGCCCAACATTGGGGTGAACCAGTATAAATTTGGTGTCGTTCTCTTCACTCTTTTTACTTGACTGATTATTGTTCTTGCTTAGGTAATTAGATCGATTTATCTATTTATCCAAGCAACTTGTTTAAATTAGTTATTGATTCCGCATAATTGAAACTTGAGTCGATTTGGGTATTGAGATTAGATATATATACTGATTGCAATTGTTCTTGGATTATTATATATATCTGGAATATTCATTTCCCCACCTATCAGTAAATATTATTTGATAAATAAAAAGAAAATTAAGACAAAATATCAAATATGTCTCCATTAAGATGGCCGTCCTTACAAGTCCATTTTTTCTAGTAACTAATGCCCAATGCAGGTTTACATTAAAATTTTATCATATGCGATTCTCTACCTATAAAATTAAATACCGAAACTCAAGTAAAAATGTAATAAATGATATATTACTGTCTAAATTTTAATTAATTAATATAAAATTTCATTAGTTATTCGATTTTGAGATTTGTGTACGCATCTTTGAAACTTTTTTGTGTGTCATCATCAACCATTTTGTCTGCGTTCAATCTTGAGATGCTATGACTTGCATGCGTTTTTTTTTCTTTTTTTTCAAGTTAGTTGAATTTTAGCGTCATGAATGACATTTTTTTTTTTAAAAACATCATGAATGACATTAATGTAAAGAATTTCGTAATTTTTAGTTCATGCATACAGATTACTTATCCAATCATTCACTTGACAGATTTGCATCTCAAATGTTACATGTTGGTAGGCTTGAATTAGCAAAAGAATAATTTAGATTACACCACACATTCTCGTATTTCTTACTCGTCATTTTAATTTCTATTGATCACGCAACTTTTTCAACTCGAGATAGGGTAATTTAATCGAGTTTAGTCATCATATTGGTATATCTAATTCTTTTAGGATGTGTTCGGGAGTGCTTCATAATTGCATTTCAAAAAAGTTAAAAAAAAAAAATTAAAGTGTTTTGTAAAAAAACATTTTTTTTATTAGTTCAACTCCTTGTTAGAGAAGCATTTAAAGTAAGTTTCGAAGGTCTTTTGACTAAAATATTTTTAAGTGAAACACTTTAAAAAATGTGTTTTTTTTTCCGGTCCATTTTAAAAATTTCTCAAACCACATTTTCATTAGTGAAATTTTTAAAACTGCTTTTAATTAATTAAAAATACTCGACAAAGTTTTAGCCAATGGTTACTAGTTTTTTTTAAACATTTTTTTATTCATCTATAAAGAGCTAAATAATAAAGTGTTTGTAATCAAAACTTATACTTTTTTTAATAGAAGTGCTTCGCATAAAAATACTTTTATAAAAAGTTCATAAAAAACTTACTATTACTATCTCAAACTTTTTCAAATGAGGGGCACTGAGAGTGTATTTGGTATGACTTTTAAATTATTTATTGATAGAAAAATATATTTTTTTCAAAATTAACTATGTTTGGTTAAAATTTTGAAAAGTATTTTTAACTAATTAAAAATATTTTTTTTTATAATTTTTAATAATAAAAAATAATTTGAAAATGTCTAATAATATATAAAATACATTTAAAGCTTTTTTAAATTAAGTATTGAATTAATTTTATTCCAAAAATGTTTATATAATAAATGTTTTACTTATAAATATTTTTATGAAAAGTTATACCAAACATGTACTAAATCCAAATCAACTGAAGGGAAAATGAAATTATAATCTACAGAAAAGGGTAAAAATGACTTTTGGTCGGAAAACAAAAAACTAAAGAAGGAGCCGTGGGCTTAAAAATATGTAAGTGTGGGCTTAAGGATGAAAGCCCATTTAGCGAAAACGTCCATCAGCAGCAGAATCACATTCACGTGTCAGTATAAAAGGCTCTGCCAAGCGCTGCTAGGGTTTTGGTAATTCGGCCGTCTCGGTAGAGCAACTCGAGAATTAGGGCAAACTGAGTTCCACTGCCTTAGACGATAACCATGGGTCGTATGCACAGTCGAGGGTTAGTTCTAATCTCTGATTCGTTTCTAATTTGTTTCCATTTCATTTGTTTGATTTCTTTTGTTCAATCCGCTTGAATTTATTCCCAACATTGCCTCCATTTTTCCTTCGCAGTAAAGGTATTTCCGCCTCTGCTCTACCCTACAAGAGGACGCCGCCAAGTTGGCTCAAGATCTCTTCTACGGATGTAAGTGTTTTCTTGACTGTCACTCCGTCATCTGATTGCCTGATGAAGAATGCTACCGGAGATTCTTAGTTCGGAGAGTAAATTTCGATGTTTTTTTCCTCCGCCTATAATAGACTTCGCTTTCCTTCTTGAAAATATGAATTTAGGTTGAAGATAATATCTGCAAGTTTGCAAAGAAGGGCTTAACGCCATCTCAGATTGGTGTCATTCTTCGTGATTCTCACGGCATCGCTCAGGTTAAAAGCGTCACTGGCAGCAAAATCTTACGTATTCTTAAAGCCCATGGTATTGTTCTTTTCCATGTTGTGTTTACGCGCGTACTAGTACGGTTTTTTTTCTTAGTTGTTTATGAGCATTTTCTATTTAGGGCTAGCACCGGAGATTCCGGAGGATCTTTATCACTTAATCAAGAAAGCAGTCTCCATCCGCAAGCATTTAGAGAGGAACAGGAAGGACAAGGACTCCAAGTTCAGATTGATTCTCGTGGAGAGCAGAATTCACAGGCTTGCTCGCTACTACAAGAAAACCAAGAAGCTTCCACCAGTTTGGAAATAGTAAGTTTTCTTCGTTGTCTGTTCAGCTGTACTGGTAGTTAGATGCCCTATCATTTGGATAGGCAATTGGATGCTATATTTGATAGGATCTATTAATAAAATATATACATGGTTTGTCTTTGATGTTGTGCTTTATTTTGGCACTCTCAAATGATTAATTTAGTTGCATATTTTAACATGCTACTTTTCTTCTCATTCTTAACTGTCTTGCACGGTATTAAGCCTGGTATATGGTTTGAGTTTTTTTCCAATTAGAATGACCCTCAACCAAATTGACCAAGAATTATATTGACATTTGACCAGATGAAATATTATGATCTAATACTCAAATGTCTAGTTAGAAGAAAATCCAGAAAGGAAACAGAAGAAAATACATTTTGTTAGCTTCAAAGGGAAACTAACAAATGTCCGAACGCCAAACAAACATTTAAATTTATAACTTACTAACAAATGTTGAAGAACATTTTTATGTCCCAATTATTTTTATCAAAGGTTAGTATATTGTAATAGTAATGATAAAAATAATTGGAGGTTGAGCTTGTGCCGTAATACTATTGAGTGCTAGTTTCCCCTTGTGCACTAAGATTTAGTGCTCTACTCTGTTGGTATTAATGATGACCTTGAACATGATATGTTCTATAGGTTGAACAATTGTGTCCTTAAATTCTAAAGTCTATTAGTATTAATATCATAACCTGATTTGAGTGGGGTTAAAGCCTTTTTTTACTTGACTATTTTGCATAGCTAAACTAGTTTTACAATTATATTACAAAAATAGAAAATTCTCAATTCTTTTT
Source organism: Telfairia occidentalis (assembly GCA_026257165.2). Classification (NCBI taxonomy): domain Eukaryota; kingdom Viridiplantae; phylum Streptophyta; class Magnoliopsida; order Cucurbitales; family Cucurbitaceae; genus Telfairia; species Telfairia occidentalis. Next base: position 193,011 of record JAOANK020000093.1, on the reverse strand, counting down.
TCTCTAAGCCAAGTGCCCTCCTTCACATTTTATGTTTTAACCTTAGTACAATTTTCAAAGCTATCGTCTCATGAATGCATATACTTACGAAATATATTTTCTTGAAGAGACGATTTGCATGCATTAAACAATCAGCTTATTTATATTTAAATTTCTCTGAGTTATAAATATAATTTCAAAATTTGTAAACAATCAATATCCTGCTGTCCTAGACCAATTTCTCTTGTTTTCATGATGCAAGATTTTTATTGTTCACATTGATTTTATTTGTTTTTTTTATCCTTGAGTTACTCGGGGATGTTGGAAGTTTGTATCAGATGTTGGAATTGCTGTTTTGCAACAGATTTTGTCCCTAAGTTTTTATTTTTAATTTATTTAGTCCTTTAAAATCTATTTTGGTTTTGTTTGTTGTCGTATTTCTGTTTTACTTTTAACATAATCTTACTTAATAACATGTAGACTTGTGTTTTCGGTGACGTGCCCACATGTACTGTGTGAAATGAGTGGACTTTTATACTGCTGCCTTTAATAGGACGGTATCAAGTTTGGAAATGGGTGATCTAAAATTTTAGTTGAAGGCGATAGGAAGATTAAGAATAAATATAAATCTTATTGACTAAATTAGGATCTAGACCTTTGTTTTCATGTATCTTTACTTTCTCTTATTCTGCTATACTTTTAGGTGTCTTCAACTTTTGTTAAAGATTTCTGCTTTAAAAGACTCCATAATTGGTGTTGTTTTTTCTTTATTTTTTCCCATATAAACTGTTAGATATTGGAAATCTCATGACGCCTGTCGGCGTGTTCTTCGTGATCAATAAGCAGCTGCTTTATGAAGTTTCTTTTTCCTTGCAGCGAGTCAACAACCGCTAGCACCCTGGTTGCATAATCTTCAGTTAGGGTTATTGTGGGCTATATGATTCAGTCTGTGATCAACTTCAGTCATCCAGCGGTCAGGTGGATCAGTGAGAGTGGTGACTTGGTTTTTATTTATGGCTTCAGTTTTGACTTCAGTTTTTATTTTTGTCTTAAATGGAATGTGTAGACTTATTTTGCCAGATTTAGAAAGAAAACCGGAAAAGATTGCTTTGCCTTGATGCAGGATGTTTCTTTAAAAGGTATTATATTTTATATGTTTTAAAGTTTATTTTGACGGTGGGGAGGTACACAGTTTGTTTGAATATTATAGCCCATTTTTTGTAGTATGAATGGGACGAAACCCCATCTCTTAAGAGCAAAAGTAGTGTTCTTTAGGTCATGTTGTGGGTTACGAGTTCAAATTGGGGAAAGAGAGCCCAGCCTTAAGAAAATATTTTAAAATTATTTGGTTTTTGTATTGAGGATATGGATTTATTGAAGCTATTACAAATGATTTTTCAGTAATAAAAGTAGTGTTTTTGATATTAAATATTTGTTTAATGCATGAATCATGCCAAGGTTATGTTCTCGGTTACGAATTTTTTTAATGGAACATGCCCACATCTTATGATCGCCTTTTTCCATCAGTTTTCTTCCGTTTTGGAATCGTACTATCAATACCTTGGCATGTGATTCATGCATTTTCTTAAGGTCTTGACTTTGATACCCACATTTTAACATTCCAATTATGGCCGATAATACTATCAACAAAGAAATTATGTTTACGAAAATGTTTCAGATTTTATATATACTTACGAGTGGTAGAGATTTGCTCAAGCACATTGCAAAATTAAAACAAATACCCATACGACGTCCAATTTTGCAACGTCTGCCCATGGTCTGGCTTCATGTCCGCCACGATCTATTTGACTTTCGTAATTTATTTAAAAATTTGAAATTGAAAATTTAGACACAAATATTAATTTTATGTTGGCCATTCCAGTAATTATTATGATAGTGAGGAAATGACTGAAACTAACGACGAAAATAATATCATTTCACTGTCTAATAAATTGAACATACAAACTTCATGTTCTTTAAGAAAGCCTACCTGGTCTATTTATACCTTACCCAACAACTACAATATTTCAACCTTGACACAATGACGTAGCAACAAAAATTTACAACAAATCAAGTTCAAAAGTAGAGGAAAAAAAAATCAATAAGAATTTAGTGAAAATGGTGAAACAAAGACCGAGGCACCACATTGCACGCAATACAACGTTCATACCAACCATTTTACTCCTACCTGTTCGGTATCAATGACGGCAGGTGACGTGAACCAGCTTCCTTCATGCCTAACATCAAACAAGTTACACAAATCATCTGAACACACTGCAGTAGTAATATCTCATCGACTACCGCGAGAACTTTATTTTCTCCACCAGTTGATAAATGCATCTCATCAGCCAAATAACAAGCCTTAGCATTGTTAAGTGGCTGATCTTCTAAACTATGAGATTCTGAACTCTCTGGAGCTGGAGGTATTTGACTTTCGGGAGTTGAACTTTCATTGTGTTCATTGTCATCCTCGTGTGTGTCATCTTCACCACCTCTTTCATCCTTCTTTTCACTAGGACCACTGTCACTATCTCCTTTTGGAACAACCTGGACCAAATCTGGCTGAGCTTCTACCCCAACACGTCTCAAATGCAGCTGTTACAGACAATTTACGATGAGATGGGGGGAAGATTTGAAAATACAAAAATAGTACGTGGCGTCATATTTACCTGAAGATGCAAGTTAACTTCATCAGGACGCGAAAGAAATGGGAAATCGCCCCCTGTTTTCAAGTATGCTCTCCTGGCTCCTGAATACCTTTCATTCAACTGATCTTTGAGTTGCAGTGGAATCGCACAATAGTCATTTGTCTTTGAGGGTCAAGTAACCATGTCACAAAAAAAAAAAAAAAGTGAGAGAGAAAACAAGCTCTTCAATCACCTCACATGAAATTTCAGAGCAAATGGTCGCAACACCCGCAAAAGTATCAAGACATGCAAGCATCAACAGAGAAGAATTAAACAAATGGAAGAAAGTAAAGTACATGGTTTCAGCATCTAATCATGACAGAAAATTACATGAAGTAATTAAAGCACAATATGCCGCAAGTTTTAGATGGCATACATCCATTATGGTAATAGATGAATCTGGAAGAAGAAGAGGTCCAACTGAGGCATCATCCACTGTTAGGGTCAGCCTTGATGCCAAATCTTCTCTAGAAAGCATTTCCACCTGAACTGATAATAATAAATTCAGGGCTAAAGGAACTAATCAATGAACTCGTATAAACAATGTGTACAAGTACTATGATGCTTTGACTGAAACAAAGATGAGACCACTCTCCTAAAGCATGTTATGAAGAGATGAACATACGTACAATTCATATAACACAATAAAACTGCCAATGTTTCCATAAGAGTTGGCTTGATGTAGAAAAGAGACCAGTATTTAAGTTGGAAACTAAAGATGAGATGATTTAACACCATTATAAATGCACCTTCAATATTTTGGGCTAATACCTAGCCACAGAATAGCAGTGACTAACTACATACTTTAATCGAAATTATTAACTTATTTACATCCACAAGAAATAGAGAACTATTGAACTAATCCACTACCAACTGAAATGAATCAGAGAGAGAGAGAGAGAGACTCCAAAGCATATATAGTTGTTAAAGACAGAAGCAGATACTAACCAGAGAATGAAAAAGAAAAAGGAATGACAGCCTACTACGACTAAAGCTTAAGACATGATCTGCTGAATTGAGATGGTTGCATTTATTTTCAAAAATCAGAAATCAACCCTACAGCATTAACTTGCAAAGATGCCGAATGCTAAAAAGCAGTTAAGTACTCTTTTCAAATCGATTTTATCAAATGTGTGATACTAAAAATTAAAACACACGGAACTTGTTAATTAAAAAGAAGGTTTCAAACTTCGAAGTACCTGAGAAACAACAAAGTCTACAGAATCTGCAATGAAAGGTTCATGTGGGCCATCACGAATTCCTGTTAAGACATACCTTTTCAGCAAAAATGAGGGGGCCCAACTAACACTGCATAAAGCAATACCAAAATCCTGCGAGTTAATATCGAAGAATAATTTTATACCAAATACCAACAAAATTTTGGATGCGAGAGATAGAACTTGAATCTGAAACATGTAGTTTACATATCAATGGATCATCAGAAACATGTTATGACAGCATTAAAGGTAAGGCTACAGATTAGAAAAAATAAAGCTGAACTCACTCTGGAGAGAATTCAAAAAAGTTGAGGTGGGGAGGAATTAGGGAAAGGTGAAAGAACTAGATATATTCCAAAGTCGAAAATATTAAATACTTTGTATTAATAAATAATAATGTACCAATGCCTTCTCTTTTGGATCAGATATTGCAGCTTGAGAGTGAAAAATGGTCATAGGAAATCTCCGTGTATCAATGCAGAGGAGGTTTTATGTTCCATAGAGGCAGGTTTAGTGATAAGGGATAAGAGGATTAAAGCATTGCTTTTCATATGGTTATAGAGGTCTCAAACCATGGCTTTCTGGCATATAATAATTACAAGTATGGAAAATTCCAGATGGGATGGCAGACCAAAATGGGATTGGGGAGAAGCGAAAGCCCTAGGACATTCATCATTGTACATTTCGATCAGGCTGGTGCTTTTTCAGCCTTCTCAGGTAGGAATTGGTAAAAGTATCATTCTGGGATCGGGATGATGACTAATTTTTTTTATGGCTCACTAAAGGAGAGTCTCCCAGGGCCAGTATCAAGCAGCAGAGAAGACCTCCTAATCAGTGAGGTGTTAAATAAAAAGGAAATAAAATTAATAGTATCAGCTAAAACAAGTCTGATCAAGAAGCTGAGAAGTTGAGTTGTCTGTTAGATTCAAGATTCAAAACTTCCAGCTGAGTAATCAGAGAGAATTAGAAGATGACTATTACATAGTCTAGTCAGGCATCTTATCATCTAAATCTTGATTCTACCACATTTCAGCCACGCACACAATTCTAAAAAATCACAAATTGAAGATAATATGGAAACAGAAAATGCCCCAAAAATCAATTAAATTTATTCCTTTGGATGGCGGCTTTGGGGGAATTATACACAGGTGAGAAACTTAAAATGGCTTTCCTTCGCTGGCCCTACTTCCTAATTGGTACAGCCTTTATAGAAACATTCTAAAAGATCAGCCCACCACTATTGTCACTGTCCTAACACCATTAATGCCCTGAAGAAGCTTTCATGAATATGGGATTAGTTGGTGTTTCCCACTTATTGGTAGAGGTAATAGAGCAATTGCCATGTGGCCTTCAGGTAAGAGAAAAAAGGGCGTGTGGTCCAGTGCAAGCTCTTCTTTAGGAAATATGATTAGGGAGGAACCATAGGGAAGTATCTAGAGATTGGGAAAAAATTTAGGACTTTATCTTTTTTAACAAGAGAGTCTCAATGAATAAAACAAGCGAGCATACAAAAAAACAACCCAAGAAAGGAAGCCAACCAACCTAACTATACAAGAAAAGGCTCCCGTCCAAAAAAATCAAGCCAAGTGGATAATTAAAAAAATCTTTGGTAACCAATGTCCAAAGAGAAACATTAAACCTAACTAAAGATCAAACATCATTGCTAGACTTCTCTAAACCACTAAAAATTATATTATTTATTTCAATCCAAATACACCATAAAACCATGAAAACACTAACCCTCCAAAGAAACCGGTCCTTATCTCGAAAGGGAGAAAACAAAAGAATCTCATGTAACATCGAGCTGGAATCTTTGTCACAAGCAAGAAAACATCAAACTACACCAAGAAGCAATCCCAAATCGAAAATACAAATTGACATCTCCTCAGCAAATAATTAAAATCCCCTGCATCACACATGTACAGTAAACCCCACTACGGCCCCACCAAAAAGAAAGAATGGGATTCAATCCAGCATGTTAACTTTAGCAAGTAAAATTTGTCAAGCAAAGAATTTGACCTTTGTAAAAATAGAGAGAATCTGAAGGAAGAGGGTTCACCACTCGAGATGAAAGAAAGACTGATAGGAGAACCCCTCATAAATGCAAGAGCCCAAAAACAAAACAATTCTCATTTCTAGATTAAGCGAGAAAAATAGAGATAAAAGGCTAACAACGTCAAAAGTCTCCCTTTCTGTCAAAGGATACTCAAAGCCATGAGAAGGGGAGGCGATAGGATCCAAGGAAGGTAAAACAGAAGCCATCGACTGAAATTTCATAGAAGATAAGAAAATAGGTCAGGGAAAAGATGCACAAAGGAGCTACTCCCAACCAGTGGTCCTCCTAAAAAAAGTGTTCCCACCATTCCCAACAAAAAAAAAAATTTATAAACTAAAAAAGGAGGGGAAAACTATAAGAGATTGCTTTCCTAGAATTCCTGGAAGTGCCTTTCAAACCCCCAGAGGTACTATACTCGAAAGAGTGGGGGCCATACTAACAATAACTCCATGCCAGAGATATGAGCCTCTAGATCCCTAGAATGCTATTTCGTCTATTTTTCCTTGGTTTTCTCAATTCACGAGTTGTGTTGTCTGTAATAGGGAGCATACCGTCTTTTGGGAGGATTGGTGGGTGGGGGAGAGATCCTTGTGCTTAGCTTTTCCTCGTTTGTACTATCTTTCTGGTCAGAGGCTGCATTTTGTGGCTTTAGTCTTAATGGTTGGGGACAACCCTCGCTCTTCCCATTCTACTTCATTGGGTTTCCATCGATCCTTGACGGATAGGGAAGCGACTGAGGTGGGGCTTCTTCTTTCTGTGATTTAGGATGTGGTTGTTCAAGGTTGAGGGATTCTCGGTTATGGTCTGCCAACCCAGTAAAGGGCTTCTCGGTGTCATCTTTCTTTCGCTCCCTAAGTGCCTCGTCCCCTCAACTTGATACCCAAAAGTTCTCCTCCCTTTGGAAGGTCAAGATTCCAAAAAATGTCAGATTTTTTGCTTGGTAGGTTTTGCTCGAGAAAGTCAATACTTTGGATCGAGTCCATAAATTTCTTCTTTTGTGTTGGGTCTGCAGTGGTGCTCTTCATGCAGAGAGACATCGGAGGATCTGGATCATATTTTCTAATTCTGTCGTTGGACTCGTGTGAGTTGGGAGCATTTTTAGGCTTCCTTTGGGATCCGGTTGGATAGTCTTCTTGGGTGCAGATCTATGCTTTTCGAGTCCCTTCTGAATCCTCTGTTTCAAGATAAGGGCAAATTTTTGTGGTAAGCGTGTGTACGTGGGATCTTTTGGGGGGTCTGGCTTGAGAGAAACAATAGGTAATTTAGGGGTGTTGAAGAGTCGTGAGTAAGATTTTAGGGAGTGTGAGGCTTAACACACTTTCATGTGGGCTTTTATGATGCCTCATTTTTATAATTATCATTTAGGCCTCATTCTTTTATGTTGGAGTCCTTTTTTGGGCTAGTTGGAGGTCCATTTTTGGGGGGCTATTTTTTATATGCCTTTGTATTCTTTCACTTTTTTCCTCAATGAAAGTTCGTTAAAAGAAAAAAGGAAAAAAAAAAAAATACTACAGCTGTTTTCGGCTCTACCACATAGCACTGAGCATAATGGGAACTTATCTAATTTTTCTCCAAAATTTCATTTCTAATTTCATAGCAGCAGAGATTATGACAATAGACATCGAGAATTGTTTGGGTAACAATAAATTATATAACTATCGAGATATCCATATACCACTGAAACATGCTCATAAGTCTCTACTCAGTAGGGAACAAAATAACTTTAAAACGCAAAGAAATGGTACTGGGAGCTTACATTGGAGCCCATGGCATTGCTGCAGAAAAACTTTTAGTCTCAAGAAATGAATTAGATAAAATCAAAGATTTAACACGTCTTGGCCGATGTTGAGCAAAAAGTTGTGCTAGAAAGCCCCCAAGTGAAGTGCCATAAAGATGTATCTGTTAAAAGTACAGCTGTTCAGCTTTAGAAGTCTTTAGTTTGCCAATCATTTCAAAACCATAAATATTGTAAGTATGTTGCAATAGTCAACAACAAAACTCACCGTCGGTGTCTATCATGCCAAAAAGTTGTTGAACAGAAAGCTCAACAAACCTACTGGCTACTATCACCATAGAAGACATCTACTATCACTTTATCACTAAATCAACTTCTATCACAAATGAAACCGACCAAGAAAGTTACCCTCATGCAAATATTTAACAGTCTATTGGGATAAATCAAAACCAATATATTATATTATATACAACTAGATTCAAGCAATATTCAGCCTGAAGTTGGTATTACAAAATTTGTCTTTTTCATGCACACTAAAATCAAAATGTGCTCAAACCACATGGTACCTAGAAATATTTCTATTCTGTCAATAGGTACACTATGTATCACAAAAAAATAAATTAATTAAAAAAGGCGCCAGTTCATGTACAAAACAATAGAAAAAGAGATGTATTTATGACAAAAAAAAACATAGGAAAATAGAATAACATTATGAGATTGACATAAACAAAATTCTTACGTGATGAACGTCTATAGCATCCAAGAACTTTTCAAATGCTTGAATCCACTCTAGATGATTCCATACGCTTGGAATATCAACAGAAATTACCCGGTAACCCTGTATGTTAAAAAAGATATAATTCTGCAATATTTTCCCAAAGTAGTTGAATGCGCAAGTTTAGAGGTAATGGTGATAACACCTCGGATCCACAAGAAACGGTTAAAAAAGAAAGAATATACTTGATATCCAAAAATCCAATAATGGCAAAACCATCGGGTAGTAGTCCTTCCAAAAATATGAAGTATGAACTACTTTGACACAAAGGTTATCTAGTTAAAGATTATTTGTTTTGGATAGAGGAATTCTATAATCACGTTAGCATAAGCCATAATCTGGACAGAAACCTATTTGCACAACAGGAGAGAGGGTTGAGCTCGCTCTTTAGCTAGCTCACAAGGATTAAATGAAGGTCATGCTAGGGAAACTTAACTTAAAATTCCTATAACATTAAGAACTTGCAAGGAAATGGTAATCTCTCCTCAGCGATACAGCCTGCCAGGATGATGAAAGATCAAGAACGGAAAAGAAATTATGAGACAGCCTTATTTCGTTACTCAGTATTTTTCTCTAAAAGGGAGGAACAAAAGAGGGACCAATTGCATTGATCCTTGAGCAACACTTCTAGCTCCTGCAGATGGTACAGTCTGCAAGATACCGTGGAACAAACATCCCGCACAACAAGTGTTCTCTGGTCTCGATAGAGAGGCAAAAAACACTGGAATAGAACACCATGAATGTCCATAGCAATCGGAATGGAGGCCTAGTAAATTAGGCTGCCGAACTAATTGAAAAACAAAATGTAAAAAGTTAAAAAGATCAAGCAGCACTACCTTCATTGACAAATACATAATTTGTTTGTAGTAGACATCCGCCGTCCCCGCTATTCCAGGAAGACAAATAAGAGGAGGTACAACTTTTGGGCCAAAATCATAGTATCGCCATTGTTTTGTGCCAATCTGCGAGAGTACAAATAATAACCATCTCAATAAGAGTCATAAGAACGGCACGAAACTAAACTTGGATCAAAACCTAGAAAGCCGAGACAGTAACAGTAAAACCTAAAAACGTAAAAGAAAATTGCTCAGTCCATAAACTAGAGCAACTGGAACATGTATAGCATCTATACATCCGGAAACCCATGTTCGTCAATGACTATCATAATTGGACTCAAACAAAGGAGAAACTGAAAGCAAAGTCGTCGCGTGGTCTGAAACAAATGAAATCAATGCAGCACGAAAAATGAAATGGAAAGGGGGCAAAAAGCAACCCTACGAATGAGAAATCGGAGGAGAAAAGAGAGAGAAACGTACGGGAATCCGATGAAGGGGGACCTGAGACTTGAAGTAGATGAAATCGCCGGGCGCCGAGGAGACGCCTTTCAAGCCCATATTACGCGATCATGTTAATTTGATCTGAGATCTCTCTTCAAAAACTCTAAAACTAAAACCTCTATTCCTTTTCCTTTTGCTCCTTCTTCTTCTCTCCAGAATTTCTTGGATTTTATTGGAATGAAGAAATGGACTCCATGTCTAGCGAAAACCACGTGGCTACGGCCCACTCTTCCAATCCCATCATTCTACTTCACAGCAACAACCCAAACCTTTTAACTTTAACCGCCAATACCAAAGCAAACCCGTTTTCTTCTTCTTCTTTTCTTCTTTGTTTTCGAATTTTGGGCCAAATTCCAAAATTATTGGAATACTTTCTCGAATTAGTCTTTCCATTGTTTTGAGTTAAAAAACATGTGGAGAGTAAATTCAAATCTCCGAACCAAGATCTATGTCTTAATTTATTGATTTATTATTGTTCATTGGATTTTTTTTTTTCGAGTTCACTCAAAAGTCTTTCGAATATGGGTTGGGTTGGGTTGGGTTGGGACTTCGACGCCAAAAATGATATCTTTGTTTTATTTGCTAATTTTTATCCGAGGTTCTGTTTACTTCTCTCAACCAAAATTAAGAGATGAAAATGAAAATTTTCATTCCTTTTAATAAGTGTTTATCAAAATTAAGGAATTAGAATTTAAAAGAAAAAGGGCGTACCCCAAGTTTGAGAATCTTATTCTAAAAAGGTATTCAATTTCATTCTCATAGGTGGGACTCATATTATGCTTTTTTAATTATGTTAATTACTTTATTCTTTGCTCTTTCATTTATCTCACAAGTTTTATGATTTTTTTTGAAAAAAAAAATGTAGTTTTCTCTCCTGCATGAAAACATGCACAGTTTTTTTTTAAAAAAAATTTAATATATATATTTTTAGTTTGTAATTAAAAAATATTTGTTTTTAATATATATTTTAAATTATTTTTTATACACACATATATATTTTTTATTTATCATGTGTATTTAAATATTCATATTGCTTTTAAATTATTTAATTTTAAATTAAGTTGATAAAATATAATTTATTGTTATTAAATAACATAGCAATAAAATTAAATAATACTTTCTTTCTAATAATAAAAATATATCAATTTTTTTTTAGGTCTATGTAACTTTATTTTAATTAACTATTACTTAATAACAAATAAATTGTAGAAATAAAATTTACTTTTAGTAGATAATATAATATACGGTAAGATTAATAATTTTCATATAATTTTTAATTGATTAGAAATGCAAAAAGGTATTCTTGTAATTATCATATTTCTTATTCCGATTCCAACGAAAGTAAACAACACGTATTGGTTCCTGATTTCAATTCCAAACAATTCCTAGTAAACAACATCAAGTTCATTCCAATTGATTTTCATTTTGATTCCTTTTTATTTTGGTTCTAAACAAGGCCTAAGTGTAATTAATAATTCATGATTTTCTCTTTTTAATACATCAACATATGGGTGAGGATTCAAAGTAGCAAACTTTTGGTTGAAAACATATGACTTAACCAATTAAGTTATGCTCGAGTTGATTACTAATTCATGACTCATGACATGGAAAAAAAAAAAGTTTATTAAAATAGAAAGAAGATAGGAAAATACTAACTAATGATGCGAACAATTGTCTTGTTTAGTACAAATAAAAGAAAAATAAATTACGTTAAAAGTTTGTCGAGTAGAATTTGCTCATCCAAGAAAGGGATTTCCCCCAACCATGTTATAAAATAGTAGTTTTTGTGTGCGTGAATAACAATGACATCGAATAGCTAACCAATTGTCTTTTTGTGTACCTTTACCCAACAATAACAAAATTAAATATTTTATTCGGTTGGTTACATATAGAGTAAAACAAACTCAATTAATTGCAAATATAGTAAAATATAGTAGGAGGAAAAAAAATCAACCATGAAAAAGGCTAAAATAGCTTTGAAAGTAGTGTTAAAAGTAATGGATCAAATTTGACCGATTTGTTCCCAATCCAAGCATAGCTCAGTGGATGAAGACATGTATTATCATCGCAGAAGTCGATAGTTCGATCTCTCATCCCCACAAATGTTGAACTCAAAATTATAATAATATATTTTTTACTTAAAATTCTTTCTAGAAAAGAGAGTTAATGTGCTCTAAGGCTTAGGCTTTTGACAACGCATACGAAGGGGAATATAGTATCATAATGAGCTATTTTCTTTTGTTTTTACAAGTGGTATCAGAGTCATACAAGAACACACAATGGCAATTTGTGATACAAAAATATACAGGAAATAGAGATTTTGGGCTGTGGACTAAAAAGATCAAGGCAATCTTGATATCTCAAAAGGCCTTGAAAGCACTAGATGATCCCAAAACCTATCCAGAATCATTAACAGAAGCTGAAGACAGTCACTTGAGGAAATAGCTTACAGTACACTCATCTTGAACCTATCAGACAATGTGTTAAGACAAGTGTTAGACGAAACAACAGCCTTTTGTATTTGGGAGAAACTATAATCTCTTTATGTAAGAAGAAGTCTCTCTAACAAAATCTTTCTCAGAGAAAGATTATTCACCTTCAAGATGAGTACCTCAAAAATACTAGATGAGAATCTTGATGAGTTCAAGAAACTCGCCACAAAATTTAACCAATCCGAAGATACGCTGGGGAACGAAAGTGAGGCTACTATACTAATAAACTCCTTAACAAATGACTATAAAGATGTTAAAGCAGAAATGAAGTATGGGAGAGACTCAATTACTGTAGATTCAATCATAACAGCCCTAAAGTGCAAAGAGCTGAAACTGAAAATAGAACCAAAAGGATCTGGAAATTCTAAATCTTTGTTTACAAAAGAAACTTACCCCACCAAGAAGAACAAGTTCATTAAAGGGCAAAGAAACTACAAAGGTAAGAATACATTTAAGTGTTTTATCTGTCACAAGGAAGGTCATTTTAAGAAAAAAATGTCCTGAAAGAAAAAGAAGAAACTCAAAGGGAGAAAAAAAAAATTGATAAGGCAAAAGTCTCTATTGGAGAGGAAAGGTTTTGAGTACTTGCTGGTGACCCGGGAAAAAAAGGTCATGAAATACGAAGTTGAAAGAAAGGAAGACTGGGTCTTGGACTCAGGATGTACCTTTCATATGACTCCCCAAAAGGAATGGTTTGTTGATTACAAGCCATGGAAGGGAGGTTCGGTATTCATGGGAGATAACCACGAGTGTAAAGTCGTGGGAATAGGCTTGGTAGTACTCAAACTTCAAGACAACAGAGAAATTCTTCTAAGGGAGGTGAGACATGTACCAAACCTTAGGAGAAATCTAATATCACCAGGGACACTTGATGAACAAGGATATTCCTATTCTGGAAAGAATGGACTGCTGCAAATATCCAAAGGAAATAAAATCATTCTTTCCAGCAAAAAGAATAATGGGTTGTATGTTCTAAAGAATGTTGCATTCCCTGACAGTGCCTTTGTGACTTAATCAAGTAAGGTATAAGACATTGGCCTATGGCATTGAAGACTTTCACATATAAGCGAAATGGGTCTTTTAAAACTTATGAAGCATGTGTTAATTAAGTCTCAGAGGACTAAAAGACTAAACTTCTGCGAGCACGGTATGTTTGGAAAAGCAAAGAGAATGAAATTCTCAATGGGGAAAATACAACTAAGGCCATCCATGGGGTCTAGCAAGGACAGTTTCTTGGGCCAAGGTATTTTTTGTCCCTAGTTGATAATTTCTCAAGAAAGGTCTGGACGTTTATGCTTAGCACAAAGGATAAGACTTTTGAAAGGTTTAAAGAGTGAAAGGTCAAGGTAGAAAATCAAAATGAAAAGAAAATAAAGTTCTTGACTGGCAATGGGCTGGAATTTCTTGGCAGACAATTCAATTCTTTTTGTACCAGTGGGCCATTTTCTTTTGTGTTTACAAGTGAGGTAGTTCTTCCTCATACAATGTTTTAATCAGACACGTCTATCAGTGATAGACATATACCAATGATTTATGTCTATCAGTAATAGATGTCCATCACTGATTTATGTCAATTGTCATTTTCATCACGTAGAATCAAGAATAAAAATATCCATCGTATTTAATCACTGACACATTTATATTGTTCCATCACTCTAGAATGAAAGGGACATTCTTATTGTTCCATTCTGATTCACATTTTAGCCAATCTTTAATTTCTAGCTCGAAACCAATAACTAAGAGAAACCTTATATTACTACAAAGATTTTATATTGAAGGAATGTTACATGATTTTATATTGACAAGCACCAACAAAAGAAGATCTCTTAATTCGAGGAATAAAAAAATAGGATTGAACCATATCTACACTTATTTTGGAGAAATTTTTTTTTTTACGAGTATTATAAACACTTATAGAATTTTAAATAAAATTTAGGTTAAAAGTTCGCCCATAAATTATATTGCCACTTTAAGAAATATTAAGTTGCTAAACTTTCAATCTTAAGTTAGTTCCTAAACTTGTCCTTTAAAATTTTAATTTTGTATCTATATTGGACATCTTTTAAAATTAAAGTTCAAGCGTCCTAATAATTTTGTGCAAAATAGCATGTGAATTTTAAAAAAAAATGTAAAAAATGTTAGGAACATATTAAACATTAAATTGGAATTTTAGAGATCTATGAAATAATCAATGACCTATAAGGCACAAAATTGAGAGTTTAATAACCTATTTGATATGTTTTAAAGTTCAATCACCTATTAGACACAATCTTGAAAGTTTTGAGACTAAAATTTTATAATTTAATCTAAATTTTAATAAACTTATTTAAGCCTTAAATTAATACTTTGAATAAGTATATCAATAACCAACCTCTAATCTCAAAGGAAAGAATAGATATCTTAATAGTGGACTCATTTCAAAGCCAAATTAAGAAAGTGTTCGATTAGACTTAAAATTGAAAAGTTAAAAATCTATTGGATATTTTTTTTTTAGATGCAAACCAAACATCTTGGTCCCTAAACTATAAAGATTATTCCATTTTGGTCCCTAAACTTTCAAAATGTTATTTTGGTTCTTGAACTTCGAAGTTTGTTTCATCTAAGTCCTTAAACTTTTGATATGTCTATTTTATTCTCTATACTTCAAAAAAATATTTGCTTTGGTCTTTACCTTTCCATATGTTTATTAATAACACGACTTCAAGTATGTGTACCAAACATGCGATCATAAGTATGTATTCAAACTAATTTGCAAATTAAGGGAGTAAGCCAGGACAAACACAAAAGTTTAAGCACTAAAGTTAGATTTAAACATTTTTAAAATATTACAAAGACAATTTTTTTTAGTACAACAATATTTGGAGATGGAATTTCAAATTCACCATCTTTTAATCAAGAATATATGCTTTAACTGGGTAAGTTATGTTTAACTTGACATAAAAACTAAACTTAAGCATCAAACTTGGTAGTTTAACCTTAAATAATGTCAAATTGAGTCGAGGTCAAACATATATCCTTAATCAAAAGATCATAAGTTCGAATCCTCCACTCTCATATGAACTAAAAAAAAAAAAGTCAAACCGAGCATCAAATTCCCCTAGAAAGAAAAAGAAAAAAAAAACCTTGATTAAATAATGACAAGATATTTTGGGCCTATATACCATTGTTACTAGAAATTAAGTCAGATATTCTCCGTCGTCATCAAGTCATCATCATGCCCATCTAATATCTCTAATAGTGGTGGTTGATTGAAAGGGTCTACGCTTTGAAGGCAACGCCGATTTCCAAAACTTGCAAGAAGTGATGAAAAAACATTCATTCCTTTGCTTCTCTTTCGTTTCAATCTTTGCCATCTGCCTAATCTCTCGTCTCCGGTTTCCTATTTCTGTAAACAACGCATCACAAAACTCGAATTATGTCAAACGAAGGTATGAAAAACACACGACCCATTTGCACAAAGCCCCTCAACACCCACTCGATCCCCTCACAGTCCAAGAAATCAACAAAGTTGGAGAAATTCTCTCAAATTACGACCCATTTTCACGCTCTTTCCCTGCAATTCACTCTCTGTCGCTGGACGAGCCAGATAAGTCGTCGGTGCTGGGGTGGACGGCCCGCGACCCTCTTCCACGGAGACAGGCGGCTGTATTGCAATCCTCAACGGCCAAGTCCATGTACTTTTGGTGAATATAGAGTCGAGTCGGGTCTGTAACGAAAAACAAGATAACAAATAAAGTGTGGAAACACAAGAAAGAAAATTGTACGAAAGAAATTTCAATTTTGATTGCATTTAGAAATTAGAAATTTACAAGTATTTATAGTGTAGATAAATTATCTACCACTAACACCACTAACGTTAAACTTCTCTCTACTAACACCACTAACCTTAAACTTCTTTCCACTAACATCACTCATCCACTAACCTTAAAATTCTCACCACTCTCCAACTACTAACTTAATTTACAATAATAAAATTAACACATATTTGCACTAATTCATTTTAACACTCCCCCTATCATTCTGACCTGTCCTTTCGACATAAGCATCACTTGCAGACAAAACATAAAGCGAAGTTTTCCTCTCTCCAGT
>JAOANK020000093.1:96232-107695 GCA_026257165.2 Telfairia occidentalis | reverse complement strand
CAACATTACATATATATATAGGAAAAATGTTGGTGGCTAGGGCAACAAAAAATTTATCGCGCCAGCGTCGAGACGCTCTGAACAGCATCTCGATGCTGTCCTCTCGGCCGCCAGGCTCCAATAGCATCAATTTTTTCCCTCATTTTAACTTAGTCATCTCTTCGCTTCAACGAGCTTCTTACGGACGACTAAGTTGATGAGTTGGCTCCACAAACTCAACACTTATGTACACATGGGTTAAGATTAACAAATTGAAAGTCTAAGATAAGTAAACTCAAATACAACAAATATAAACTCGACTTCTTGGGTGACTGCAAAACATTTGGTTGCTTAATCTTGACCGGTTATACAAGTGTTAAGTTTAACACCCCAAAATGGCTAGAGAGGAATGAAAAGCAAGATAAAAAGAAAATGGTATTAATAGCTAAAGTTTTAATAATAGAAAATTAAAAATAATTTTTTTTTTTTTTTTATCAAAATTGACTCCAGTTTTTTAACGTAGGACCTCTTACTTTAATGCCATGTTAAATCATCAATCAATCCAAAAGCTTAAATTAATAGGTTATGATAAATTTAATCTTATATATCAAAACTATTTTACAGAATATTGTCATTTGAAAACATAAATAAATAAACTTATATTATTTGAAAATCTTTCTTGTATTATCCTTGAGATAGAAATTATTAGTGTGCATCTTTAGATCCCCATTTAAATTGGATATAGATGATTAGACTAGAATAATACAATATTTTTCCATAATTTAAGATAGAAGTACCTGATTCACTTATGAAAAAGTTATAAGTCAAACAAGATTAATTATAATCCAAATTAAACCCATATCAAATGTCATCATTCCTTAAATTTCATCTATAAAAGAATTGAACTCCCCAAAAAGGGGAAAATAAGAAGACAAAGTATTTCTTCCAAAAGAATAATTTTCACATATATATACATCATATTTATTTGACGAAATAAGAACCAAAAAGGAGACTGGCCTTTTTAAACATGTGAGGAAAAGATTAGTAAAATATTAAAGGTAAACTTGCAATATAGACATAAAAAAAAAGAGACAAAATATGAATGAAGCATTGAAACATTTGACCAAACTCTCAAGATGAATCTTAAGAATACAAAATATATATTCACTAATGCAACCATCACCCATATATATGTTAAAATGAAACCCATATTCCAAAACTTTGAAACTCTCATGACATGGTGCTGGTGCATGTAATGTAATGTAATTAAAGCTGAAATGGTAGAACATGTGTTATGCAAATCACAAGGCTCTGATCTTTCTCCACATTAAAAAAGAAATTAATGGTTTTGGCATGACAGCAAGAAAAAGAAAAAATGAATTGAATCTTGGAGAGAGAGCCATTCAATTCACACAAAGAGGAGAAAGATTTTAGTAGTAGATTAGATATATAATATAATGTTACTACTCATGTGCACTACCACCAGGAGTGTGCATTAGTGAGCCAATTATAATGTCATAATCACAACATTAAAGTTGGAACATTCAAGATCAGCAAATTAAGTAGAGAAATTATGGTAGTCCCAGTCTAAGGAAATTACATGCTAGGTAGGTAGGTAGAGAGTATCAATAATATCAACATTAACAGAAATGCTTAAGAGAACTTGAAAGGATGATTCAAAGTGGATGATGATGATGGGGATCAGTTGTTTGTTGTTGTTCCATCAAAGAAAGACTTTGGGGAGTTGGAAAAGACAGAAGTACCCCACAATGGTTAGAAGTGGGAGACACCAACATTGGCTGAGGCATAGAATCCATTATTATCTTTGATCAGAACATTCTGATCTCCTTCCTACAGCAAGAACAGTGCAAAAACCAGAAAGGAGAAGAGAGAAAAAAAGAAAATTAAAAGGGTTAGATTTTTACTGTTCAAATAATAATATCTATTTCCGTTGTCCAAAATAGAAGGGGAATGAATGAGAGAATACACAATAATATAATATAATATAATATAATATATAATAAAAACTTAGGCTTTTTTCTCTTCTTTTTTACCTGCTGGCGGATATTTGTCTTCTTCACTGTCTGGTCGGGCATGAGACCAAAGTGAATGTGTGGAAAGTGGGCCCACTGCGAAGACCAAGAATTAATTATAATAAAAAAAAATGGGAACTGGAGGAAATTTAAGAAAGGGAAAACCCTAGATTTGAAAAGAAAGAATGGGGAACTAATAAAGAAAAAAAAAAAAATATATATATATATATATATATATATTTACATTTTTAGCAGCGGCGCTGAAGGCTTCTCTGTGGGATATATCGGGATTCACAGATTTGATGCGTTGGATCTCGTCCCTGCATGCAAAAATTTTGATTCAACCATTCATATTTTGCTGCAATTTTTTTCTTTTGCAGCTTTTTTTTTTTGGAATTTATTGAAATAATATTTACAAATTTCAATGGTTTTCAAATCATTACTCACTTGATGAAGCGGTTGTATGCAGAGGGCACTCTCTGTCTCTTCTCCGGAGCTGAAAATTTTGATGTATTCAACAGCAAAATAAAAAAAAATTGTTATGAATTTAGAAATTTTAAAGTTTGAAGTTTATCTAATCTCATCTATACATTGTTATTCTATTATGAAAGTTCCCATTTCTCTGCACAAGAAAAACTGATTTTTTTTTTTCTTTAGCAGTAGCTAGAGCTAGCCCACCTACACAGTAAACAGATCTTTCTTTTGTTAAATTAACATAATCTGCAGGCTTGATATGTAGCAGGCATTTAGTTCTATCCAGTTCAGATTTAATTTAGCCCAGTTTCTAAAACTTAATGCTTTCCCAAAAAACAAGAAACAAAATAAAGCATATATGAAAGCAAAGTTGCACCATGGAGGACAAAGTCAACAACTTTTTCGTATATCTTGCAATTTCTCTGCAAGGAAATTAGAAGGCTGGAAGTTCTTATATTGTTTTTCCTTTTTGTTGTTAATTCGTTTGAAAAAGTGTCAAAAGTTAGAAAATCTTGATCAGAAAAGAAAAAAAGAAAAATATAATCTCACGTCTGTTGATGACTGGGGGCCTTGGGAGGTCATCAGTAACTCCTCGAGATGGCATTCCAAAATTGTTAGTAGCTGCAAACTGGTTGATGAGAAAATTGGAATTTGGGTTGGGGATATTTTCCTACAAAGAAAAAGAACAACCCATGTAATGTAATGGAAATCAAGAGTAATTAACTAATTAAGAAAGATAAAAAAGAAGAAAAATTGACCAGAATGTTATGGGAAGGAGAGAAGAAAGAGTGGCCAAGCTGATGAAACTGATTGGTGGAAGGCAAAAGCAGGCCACGCATATTCACCGGCAGCAGATTGGTGCAGTGTCCACATCGCACTGTAACAGTTTTGAACAAGCTAGAACAAGGAACACTCACCTAAATATATCAACAACAGCAAAAAAGAAAAAAAAAACCCCATTAAGGAAATTTGAGGAAACAGGCAGAATCAAACTAGGGTTCCCTTGAAATCCACAGAATTCACATTCATTCATCATCATAAAAAAAAAAAAAAAAAATCAAAACCCAGATGAAAAAATCACAAAAGGATTCGAATTTAGACAAAATATGTGATTCAAGAAGAAACTTTATTATATATATAGAAATGAAATAGTAAAAAAGAGAGAGAGAAAGAGAAAGATAGAGAGAGAGAGAGAGACAAAATGATGAGATACCGCAAGGACAGTGTCGCAAATGTTGCAATGGACATAGCAGAGCTGCTCAGCGGCAGCGGGGGGGAGGTGGTGGTCCAGTTGCTGCGACAAGGCGGTAGTAGAAGAAGTAGTAGTCGTAGTAATAGGAGTAGGAGAAGAAGAGGAGCTTGACATATCTTATTATTCTATTTTCTCCTTTGCTTTTATAAAATTTTTATTGATGATTGGTCGTGTTTGGTTGACTGATTGATGGGATTGACAGATTAACCACCTCCTTGGATCTGCCTTTTTTTTTCTTTTCTTTTTTGTTGTTGAGGGTTTGATAATGAGTCTTGAAAGAAAGTTGCACAAAGCAAGAGAGAGAGAGAGAGAGAGAGAGAAAGGACTGATGGGATGATCTATTGAATCTGGTAGATATAAGAGGAGTGTGTTTGTGTTGTTGGGTTTATAATACCTCACTCATTTTCACATGTATGACATATGTATGTATGTATGTATGTATGTATGTATGTATGATGGTGATGAATAAATTGGGAATTTCGAGAGAGAGGGGCGGCAGATGTGGGGGGAAGGAGCCAGAAAGGGACGTGTGCATGGGAGTGAGATAGCTTTCACACACTCACCTGTTGTTTTCACAAGTTAAAGAGGCTGTTGTCTTGTGGTGTGTTGTGGTCTCATAAAACCGACCCTTTTGCTTTTTAACTTAATTTCCTCAATTTCCGAACCCCAAAAAACCATACAATACAATGCCCCTCGTTCATATTTTTACTTCCCTTCTAGCCTTATACCTATTGGATAATAACCCCATTTCCCCACGGCCTTCTTCCTTTTTTCTCTTCTCTTCAGTTCTTCACTTCCCTCCATCATATCATAACTCAATTATAGCCCCATCATTACATTTTTTGTTATTTTTCCCTCTCCCAATCTTGTAATATGATCTCTCGATCATCATCTTCCTACCCTCCCCATCATTTTTTTTTCTTTTCATTCTAGTTGAAGGGGACCCCATTTTATATGCTTACAAATATATTTATCATTTCTTCACACCTAGAATATGACTAATCAACTGCAACCCCTAAATTGGGTTTTCAGGCCGGAGCCTTAATCAATATTGGTCCCATCTATTATGTGCATCAACTTAATTAGTAGTAGTACGGTTTGTAGGTACCTTTTAGTGACCACTGTTCAAAATTTGGCAACTGAGAAGGAGGAAAGTAGAGAAAATGAAGATTTTTTTTTTCTGTTTTTAGAAAAATATATATATATATATACAAGTATCAAATTTTGAAAGGTAGTTCGTCATAAGTATTAATAAAATTTTAAATTTGTTTTAACTTATCAACTTAATAGTTAAGGTTTAGTGATAGTTTAACATGGCAGTAGGTCTCTTGTGTTTGAACTTCGATATTGTCATTTCCTTACCCATATTTTGGGTGATTTAGTGTCTCTCTAGGTGAGATGCCACTAACAAAAATTTTGAGATAAAATTAGTTGACCAATTCAAGTTGAAGAGTTTAAACAAAAGTGATTTAAGGCTTGTAGGATGCTTATGTTGTCCATTTTCGACATAAGCCATCATGACTATATACTTTTGGGTTCATTCTAAAGGTCTTCGATCCCTAGCTAATTTGAGAATTTATTTACACTCCTAACCATTCTCTCTTTGAACAAAGTACCACTTGAGCCCCCAACTAACTACTCATCCACTTGTTCACTCCTAACTGGTAACAAGAGCTTTTTGCTCTTATCACGACAAGTTGAACACCAAAATAGAGCACAACTCGGTGTCGACCAGTATTGCACCCTTAACCTCCTCCCCTCAAACAAAGATGTACTTCCTCCTATAAGTCTCCCCAACCTGATAGGGGTCAATCTTCATCTTTTTATTAATCTATCCAACCTAGTAAAGTTTTACTTGCTAGCTATGTGAGCACTTTTTGTTCGATCTAGGGATTCCTTCACACTACCATTAGGACTGTGAGGCTCATTAATTTTTTTTTTCCGTAATCTAAGGATTTCACGTCTAACGCAATTACTAAATCTTGACCATGACTAGAATACCACTTTTTAAGGACAATAGAACCTTCACATATTTCTATAATAATATGATATTACCCACTTTGGACACAAGTCATCGTGACTTTGTTTTTGGTTTCATTCTAAAAAGTCTTATACTGATGAAGATAATTGTTTTCACTTATATATCATAGATCTTTCTCTTCCTTGATGTGAAACTTTTTTTTTTGACACTCTTTAGAAAGAATAGTAATTTCTATCTTTTCATATGAGATGTTATGAAATCGAAATTTTGTGTCATTGTACTCCTTATCTTGCATTGTACCAAATTAAATTCTATGGAATTCGTTCATTTTCTAATTCTAGAAGTTAGTTCCTTTCAAAACATGAATTGATTTATTTTGTATGTTTAATACTACAAAACATGTTGAAAAGACATCGCAGACAAGACACAACACAACACAACCATGATAAAATCAGAAAAGAAAAAGAAACACAATTGTATTTATTTATGGCATCATCGTGATGATTTCTTGTGATATTTGGACAATATAAAAAAAACACACTCACATAAAACATATTATAATATGTTTTGGTCAACAAGTTGAAGACTTTTGTGTTCCTTTGTCGTACATGTCACCAAAAACATAGAATAAATTATATTATATGAAACTTGAAGGCTTAAAGGTTTTATTAACAATAGGGTTTTTTGTGTTTTTGTTTGTTTTTTTTTTGAGGTGATTTGACCACTCATTCTCTCTCTTCTTACACATAGACAGATACGTATTTAAGTCAGTAAAAACGATCTCAGTATGCAGACGTGCCCTTTATACCACCTTTGTCCTTTCTTACATACCCATTTCGTTTGGGCTTATGTTAACTAATTTGGTTAGAATCTTTTTAACTCTCATCTCCCTCTTCTCTCTGTAAAGTTTCTTTAGTTACATTTTTTTTTTTCCAAATGGGCAAATCCATTACATACATACATACATACACAGCTTGAATTGAAAGGCATTTTGATGAAAAAGATGGTTCCTTTGAATTCTAAATGTTAATTTTTTTTTTTATTTTCAAAACCTTTTTTTTCTGTTTTGGGGAATTCAGAAACCATCACCATCGACACTAGGTAAAGTCTTTGGTTGTGGTTGTGGCCTGTGGGTTTAGCAGCTAGCAGCTAGCAGAGCAGAGAGAGAGCCCTTTTCCCTAGAAGAAGAAAATAAAAATCAGAGTTGAGTTTTTTTTAAAAAAAAACCCTAAATACTCTCTCTCTCTCTCTCTCTCTCTTTCTCTCTCTGCAAAACACAAGGCGTGAAGAGGAGGGAGTCCTTTGCTGCTGCTTTGTTGTATTGGACACTTCTTCAATGTTTTGAAAAGCAAATTGCTGGCCTTTTTGCAGACCGTCGAGTGGCCAATTCAAATTTTGAACTAAAAATAAAAATGAAAAAAACCCCATTTGGAGAAAAGAAAAGAAAAGAAAAGAAAAAGAAGGTTAAAAATTTTAAAAATTTATGAGAGTGTGGTGGGGAGGGCTTAAGATGGTAACTTTGGGGTGACTCAGTTGCATGAATGTTATGTGCTTTTTACAAGTCAAGATATTGAAATGAGGATAGAGAGAAAAAAAGGGTTATTAATTTGACGGCCGCAATCACATTTGATTTAATGAACAAAGGCAAAAGGGAAAGGAAATAATACAACCAAAAAAAAAGGAAAAAAGTCGAAAGTTTCATATATTGGTGTGTTGATGTGATCTTTTTCCTTTTTTTCTTTACTTTTTTTCCTTTTCTTTTGCTCTTTTTTTCTTTTTCTCAATCCCTTCTTGCTTTTCTAGCAAAGTATCTAGAGCATTGTGCATCAAACATGAAGATTTACAAATAATATATATAGAGAAATAAACAATAATATTACTAATTTTCAAGTTCACCTAAATTTTACCCGCCAAAACATAATTTAGCGGATAAAATATTTATCATCATCGTAAAAATCGATGGTTCAATTCTCTAATCTTGTAATCGTTGAACTCAAAAAAATATATATATGTATCAACATAATTTTCTTCCATCTAGATGGAATATTCGTATGACACCTAATCTATTTTGCTTGAGTAATATTATAAAGATCTCCTAGATTCTCAAGTTGGTTTTGGAGTTTTGAGATATTCATGAATTTTAGAATCTAGATGCCCAATAAAATGGTAGCCTTTTGAGATTCTCATCTCATCTCAAAAAGTGAAACTTTTATTTAATGCAATAAAAGAAACACAACATTTTAAATATTTTTTGACATCTTTTCAAAAAAAAAATTGTGCAAAACAAATATTGTTACCAAAAAATATCAACCTTCAAAATTTTCATATACACAGCAGGCATCCAGATTTCTAAAACAAAAAACACTTTTAATAAATCAAAACAAAGACTAATTCTCACTAAAGGACCTTGTTTAATCAATTAAGAGTGTAAAGTCTAAGAGTCAAGATAATATTTTCATTTTTTTGTGTTCATAGCAATTTATAAAAGAAATAATAGATCCATCATATTGCCACTGCTAATTTTTTGTATTATAAGTCACTTTTGAGATGAATTATCAACTTTATTATAATTCTTTTTATCAATAATAAGATTTATATAATCCAGAATTAGGAATCAGGTCTAATTAATTTACTCATTCCACCAGCTATATACACATTCTTTATAAAAATCCACCTTTTAAACAACATGTATTAACTTTTTCACATATCATAAACTCCTACATTTTAATATCAACTCAAATATCAATACAATTACAAATTATCAGTACAAAAAAAGTTCCAAAAGACTTCCTACCCCAAGTATATAATAACCAAAGTTTATTAAATCTAGGAGTCAAACATCCCTATCCCTTTCCCTATCCCTATCCCTAGTGAGTTTGAAAGACCAATTGATGTCAAGTTAAGTCAATTTATTGTAAAAGTCAGCATCTAGCTAACAGAGAGAGAGAGGGAGAGAAAAGAGAAAGAAAAAGAAAGACAATATATATATATATATATAAAGAAGATGACAATAATCTACATGTGAAGGCATTTGATTCAAAGAATGTAGAGGAGAAAAAAGGGGAAAAAAATTGAAGTCTAAAGAGAAAAAAAGGGTGTTGGATTAGGTGAGATTAGGGCAGGCAAAAGAATCTGAGCCAAAGTCCTTCCTTCTGCTCCTCATTGCCGCTCTCCCTGCAAACAGCACAAGGCTCGAGTGCTCTCAGTACCGTACTTACAAAAGGAAAAAAAAAAGGGCCGTTTAGTTTAACTTCATACGCTTACACATACACCTTACAAATAACCTAATAAAGCCCTCTTGACTCTTCTTCACACACCAACCACAAGCATAAATATAGGCTTACAAGTTATAACAACAATAATATTCTAATCTTTATATATGTATAGATGATGGATATACATGTATGATGTGATATCATGTATATGTGATAAAAAGGACAACTAACATCCTAAATATCTCCACGATGACATGATATTATTATCCACTTTGGGCATATGCCCTCATGGTTTTGTTTTTGGAATCACCCAAAAGGTCTTATACGGATGAAAATAGTTGTCTTTACTTATATACCATGGATCACTCCCTTTCCTAATCAATTTGGGACGTTTGTTTGCACTCCTAACAATATGTATATGGTAATGTTGGAAATGTGATCAAAGTCCTACATTTTGACTAGACAAGGAAAATATTTGTGGTATATAAGTGAATGAAAACATTTCCATTATTGGTATAGAGTATTTTGAGTGAAATTGTGTGAAAGTTTTGATATAAGATTAAATTTAACATGACCCATTAGCTTATGCTTTTGCGTTGATTGATGATTTAATTTGATAATAGAGGAGGAGGGTGGTCTTGTGTCGAATCCTTGTAACGTCATTTTCTCTCTCATTTAATAATGATAATCACTTTAGTTGGGTGCCTTGTCAAAATTTTCAATCTGCAAGTGAGGAGGAATGTTAAAATTTTTTCTTTTAGAAGTGGACAATATCGTACTATTTTGAAAACATAGAGAGTTTGTTGTCGCTAACAAGTACAGAAGGGGGAAAAGCTATTGACTGAAAAAGAAAAAAAAAAACAAAAGGCTGTGTAGGGGAGCTATTTGGTGCTGTAGGTTGTGGATATGAGGATCTTTCAGTTTTTCTTTCAATCTCTCTCTATGTTTGTCTCTCATGGGGTGTCATTGGATGTTTTTCTCTGTACAAATCGATAAAGTTAGCACATTTTAAATAAATGGTTTTACTTTTCTTTTTTCTTTTTCATAATTATTTATGTTGCGACGTACGTACATACATATATATATATATATAGTTTAAAGTTTTGAAGTTATGAGCAGTGGGTTTGCCTTTTGCGTTTGGCTTTGTGTTTGAGTTAGAAGTACATGAGAAAAATTGACTCTAAAAAGCAGGGCGGTGGTGGTGTACCCTCTTCTTTCCTTTAGCTTTTTAGCCCTTTTCCATATCCACACAAATAATAATAATAAACATCCCATGCCCTTCTTCATTCATTACCCCCTTTATAATATGATAGATTTTCTTTTTTCTTTTTCTTCCTTCTTAGCCTGCCTAATTTATAACTCCAATTTGTCGTTTTCCAATACCTTGGGAATGAGAATATGAGAGATCGATCATAACCATATACCATCACTAAAAATTGTATAACATTTCTAATATTAATTGAGTTAAAAATTAAATAACGAATTAGAATGATGATAGATACGTTTTTAGCACGATATGACCTACAAGTCAAGAATCAATTTTATTGACTTCTAGTAAACGCCAACGGTTAAAATGGGAGATCAGAATGATTGTTGTTGAATCACATGGTGAGGCAATGGGGGAGATGGCCCACAAGAAAAGGGATAGAGAGGAAGTGTAGGGCTATATGGTATCAAATGGATACTACACTTTAAATCTAAATCAATCAGCTGTGGCACTTTGGGACAGGACAAACCACACAACTTGGCTGGTTGCCCCCCGACTCTGTCTTCAATATGCCCTTTCTCCTATTTTAACCTATTCCCTCCCCTCTCTTCAATGCCCTTGTCTTTCTTTGACATGATTTTTCATTCCCATTTTCTTTCTTCTTTTTCTTCTCTGTCTCTCTATATATATATTTTCTAATTCTTCTTATACTTTTGGTTTCAAATGTTCTACTTTGCTCCTTTGAACCTCTAAAATCTTTGTGTCAAAAACTATTTTGGTCCATATGATTCGTTATTTAACAAGAATATATCTAAACTCATTTTGAAAAACCTAATACCTAAGTCTCTCTTTATATGCGTTAACATAGTTCAATGATTAAGATATCTCTACTTCTGCTAAAAGTTTGCAAGTTTGAATCGTCACTCTTGTACTTACGATGTAATATTTTAAAAGAAAGCTTGATTTAAGTAGCTAGCTTCAAAAACGCCAACTTGGGTATAACTCAGCGAGTAAAGACATATATATGTCTCTAACTAAAAGTTTGTGAGTTCGACTCCTCATCTCTACATGTTGAACAAAAAAAAAAGGCTTCAAACACTTATCTACAGTGATATTTAGGATATGTTTGGGATAACTATAGAAAAATGTGCTTTTGAAATAAAATTACTTTTCTATGAACACTTTTGAAAAAATTAACAATTTAAAGTGTGTTTAGTATAGTTTCTTGAGTAATTTTAGAAGATCAAAAGTGTTTTATGAAAAATTCTTCACAAATAAAATGAACTATAAAAAAATTAGATTAATTTAAAAGTTATTTTTAA
>JAOANK020000093.1:82160-93806 GCA_026257165.2 Telfairia occidentalis | reverse complement strand
AGAACTTGAAAGGTATGAAGGCTTGGGTCAGAAACATTCGAGGTAGCTTAGCAAAAGAAAGGAAGGACATTGAGAAATTTATGCTATTTGGGCCTGGAGGCCTAGAGAACAACGTCGAGACGCTGACACTAAATGAGTGTGCCTTATCTTCATAGCGTCTTGATGCTACTTAAAGCGTCTCGACACTAGCGCAATAAATTGTTTGTTGCCCCTAGCCGAGCACTTTCCTTATATATGTGTAATGTTGTACTATAGGTCATTTAGTGAAATTTTGTGATTTTTTTGCCTTTGTTCTTCCTTTGGTTTAGTTAACCAAGAGTAATTTGTGTGTAACAAGCGTATTGGCGAGGTTGTAAGACATTCCATAGTAAAAGTCTAATTATAGTAGAACCTGTATTTGCAGGAATTGGGCGTATCCCCGTTCTCGTTGGGGTGAACCAGTATAAATCCTTGGTGTCGACTCTCTCTACTCTTAATCTCTTTTACTTTCGTGTTATTTCATTATTGTGAATTTCTTTTCTATGATTAATTGTGAATGAGGAATAGTATTAGACCACTGAAGTTTAGGCCTAAGGGAATTTTTTGCATCCCATTTTCCCAAAATAAGGGTCTACGAAAATTCCCATTTTATACCATAAATATACTAACTTTTTTACAAATCATGGACGTACAATATTGGCTACACAAATTTAAGTTTTTTTTCCTTTTTTTGATTGATATCATGCACACCCTTTAACTTTTAATATGGTCAATAAACTCTTAAAACTTTTATATCTTAAATAAGTAATTAACCACCATCGAGTTTGAATGATCCTTCCAAAGTCTCATTTTTGTTCACATGCCCAATGCCAATAAGTTAACCTAATATATGGTATATTTACATAATTTATTTCTTTTGTACATTCTAAACCAAAAATTACATAAGTTTAAACTTTTATCCAACCTAAAATTTTATAAATTCAGACATAATAAAATCTTAAACCAAACATTACTATCTGTATAATCAATCTAAATTTGGTAGAAGAATTTAGATATCACATTGATGTGGAATGGTGTCCTTAGTTCACTATTGGATTATTTAACACACATAACGATGTGCAGTGCTCACTTTTGATTGATCAGTGCTGACATATATAATAGTTGTTATATTCAAAACTGTCAGTGTACTTATCTATTTTATAACATATCTCCCACGTACCACTATTCAATTATATATCTCAGTATTTCTTCCAATTCAATTTTAATAATGAATGTCACAAAAAAACAAAAAAATTGTCTTTAGGAATAGAATTGAATGCCTTCTTCGGCTGTTCATCTTTGGACAATTCAGATATGTATGAAAATAACATATCTATCTATAATCTATAGGTATAAAAGTAAGGATGTGGAAGAAACTTTTTTTTGGACAATACTAATTAACCCTCACTTTTTCAATAATATGTCGGTTATCATTTATTTAAATCTATTGGTTTTGCTTTTAGTTTCATCTCAAAAGATTTCATATCAATAAGGACAGTTGTCCTACTTATATACTATGGATCACTCAATTTCCTAGCTAATGTGGAACATTTGTTTGCACTCTTAACAAGCATCCTCTCAAAAGTACCACTTGGTACCTACCTTAGTACTCACCTGAGTACCCACTTGAGCCTCCTCCAAAAGAACCATTCATCCAAACATCACATTGTGGGAATTATGATGGCTTTTGCTCATCGCCATAACCACCTCCTCCCCTCGAACAACAAGCTCTTCATCATAGCAAGAAAGAGCTCCATTTGAGCAAAATTTGGGAGATTCAACATCAACCACAATGTCGTAATGGTTGTGAGGGTCTACTAAATTTGTTTGAGATTTTCCGACCCAATTAGATTCCAACCATGGCTCTGATACCACTTGCTCAGAAAGAAACATCTCCACAATTGTATGATATTGTCCACTTTATGCATAAGCCCTGAGAATGAAAAATAATTTTATTTTTCATTGTTGGATGATTTATCAATAAAAATTTTGTAAACCTTCTTCCCTTTTTTTAGTTTAACAATGTATGAGTATGAGAATTTTAACTTTTGATACTTTGATCAAATATATATGTTTTAATGAGTTGTGCGATGCTAGGATGGTAAAAATTAGCCTATTTATTTTATGATATTTGTTCATAAGAACAAATGAGCTTTATCCATATTGTCCCAACAATGCCTCTGTCACTAATTAGTTTTATAAATCAATTTAAATCAAATGAATACTTCATCTATAAATCAACTTAAATTATTCCACCAACATAAGCTTAGTTTGAATCTACACATCCTCATATTTGTGATGAAATATTTTTAAAAGTAATAATACAAATTATATTTGGATCCACATCCTAGTTTGAATTGTAATATTAAAAAAGGCACCATTAACAAAACGTCATGACACATGGTGTGAGAGAAGTATTATTTCTTATCTCAACCAAACAGCCACATGTTTTAGTCCAATAGACTTTCTTTCATTTTTTCCACGTACACCGTTTTCTCTTACTAATCTCTCTCCATACATACTATTTTCGCAAATTTCTCTCATTATATTTGTTTTACTAATCTAATTTTGCATACATTATGTATCCTTTTACCACGCTCTCTCGAATTAGATCTCTCTCTAACAAGCTGTACGAAAAATTATTGGAGGAAGCTCTACAATGTGATTGACAATTTTACAATATTAAATTTGTGAGAGAGAAATCATAAAAACACATCGAATTTATATCATATTCAAATCTAAATCTAATGCGTATATAGGGGTGAAAGAAAATGTGGTTGAGTTTTTCAGATTTGGAAGAAAATCCCAAATTAGTACTTTCAACATAAGATGCTTCCCTTCCCCAAGACAAGAAAGTTAGGATCTTTTCGGCCACAAAAGCTTAAGGCAATGGAGGGAACCAAAAAATGGTCAAAATGAAGAGGAGAGATAGAGCTCATGAGCTTCAACATTCGTCCTTTGACATGAATCTTTTAATGGCAGATAAGCGTGACTTGTAAAAGCCAAAAGCAATTATTGAACAAACAAAAGGGCTTCAGTGGTGGGAAAAAAAAAAAAATAGCTTCAGTTCAGACACCACAATGTTTATGTCTGTGGCTCATGAAAAAGGGTAACACTTCTGATCTTTGTCCCTCCATATTCAGTCTCTCTATATAATAAAAAAGCTTTCATTTTTCAATATCTTCCCTTTTTTTTTTCTTCTTTTCCTTAGAACAAAATGAAATCTCCAGTAGTAGTTCCACGTTTCAGCTTTCGGGAAAGCATTCATTCATCAAAAGAAGAGACGATGACTTGATGCATAGTAATATGTCAATTACCACCAGGTAAAAAAAATGAAAAGAATGACTTTTTTTTTTTTCACACTGCTGAGAATACAAGAAAAAGAAGAGGAAGAAAGAAGATAGTGCCATGGCTCTCATGATTTCAGATGAGAGAGAAGCCTTTTGAGTGTCTCAAACAAGGAGCTTTATTACCAGAGAGTGTTGCTGAATTATTTTCTCAAGACATGAATTAAAGAGGAAGAGAAGGATTCTGAAATACTTGAGGAATTAGGGGGGGGGGGGGGGGAGAAGAAAATTAAAAAGAAAATGGAGGTTCGTGGTTTTATATGTTGGGTACTAATGGAAGGATCTTTATATATATATTTTAGTTCATTGACCAAAGGGATTATTAATGTATGATATTGGTTGGTGACCCTTTTTTGAGGATATAGAAAACAAGAGCAAAAAAATATAACCAAGAAATGGTGGGTAAATCAATGCAAGAAGTGTGTGCAATCCAAAGTGGATAGTTTTCAATCTAGATCATCGAAAATTGATTGGTCGTCTCCTATATACGTCTAATAAGGTTATCAAACTAAGTCTTGTATAAGGTTCCAAAGGATTTGAGAGCAGCTAAGATCGGCCTAATAATGCCTACCTCATGTGCAAACCTTAATTAAGCCCATGTTTAATGATATTGGTTGATGACTTGATGTCTACTAGTCTATCGTATTAATTTGTTATGAGTGAACATTTACATAATTATATAGTAATATTTTAGGTAAAATGATATTTTCAACCACACGTGAGAGTGGGGGTTTAAGTCTCCTATCTTTTTGTCGATAATATATGTCTTAACCAATTGAGTTATGTTTAGTTTGACTATGTAAAATGACACTTGAATTTATACAAAGTATAGTCTATATATTCTGACACCTTAAGACCAATTCTAGAGAGACTATGAGAATTTTAAAAAATTAAATTTTTACTCGAGGGCTTGAATTTAAAGGCTTTTGAAAGTTCTCTATGAATCTATACATCTATCTAGTTCTCTGTCAAGTTGAGGGTCCAATAAATGAGCCTAATCAATATATTATTTTGTTTGAACCTATATAGCTTAGTTTTTCCTTCTCTTCTGTAGTATCTAGAGAAGGGGGTTACACCTTTTGATATGTACCAAACTTTTTTTAAGGGTTTATTGCAAATAAGTTAAGCTCTAGTTGTAATCATTTTTAATCATCAGTTTCATCATAAGAACAGTCTTCTCGAGCAAAAAGAGGCTTCAAATCAAAGGATTTACAAACTCCGATTCTCTTTGTCGTGAGCAAAGGCAATCAACCTTGTACAAGTGATTTAGCATTGAAACATAACAAAGAAAACCAAAAAGTTACTAAGACACAAGAGAACGCAGTGGTAATGAAGATCGATGAATCGTTATCGGTACCAGTTCGTGTATCATGACTCGAGAATTAAAAGAATGATTAATCCAAATCTAATGAACAAGGGAATCCAAGATTGCAACTTCTGGAGCTTGCATGTGGGGAAAAAAATGCTATGCAAAAATCATGAAAAATTTGGTATCCACAAGACTTACAGACCTACACACTCAACCACAAACCTTACCGCGACGCCAGACAACTTTGACAACTTACATAACACAAGCAGGCACAGAGCAACAAACGCTTAGTGCATTGCGACGATTACAGTCGCGATGGTCATCAGCAGAGCGAATAACATCGTCAATTTATCGCCCGTGATTGAAGTTGCAGAAGAGATATCTTGTGGCCTGAGTATAGTAAACAACAGGTAATAGTTCAGAATCATTCAAATTTTCAGTTTCAAAGTGATGGGCAGAAAAATAGTTGAAAAGGGTAACGTTTATCATACTTTTGTAATCTACTAAGGGCACCACAAAAGAGTGCATTCTCTGGCATAGGCAGTTCAGTTTTGTTAGTAGCCTCGGGATTGACAACTCGAACATACGTCTCTTGCCCAAGATACCACGAGTCGAGATTTTCTGTCCTGATGTTCCAAACTCCTACATTGTCAAGAGATATCAAGATGGCAGTCCACGCTCCAGGATAAACCTAGACAGGGAGATGATGAACAAATCAGGGGATGTGACAGACAATGATAGATATCGGTATTACACCGCATATTGAAGCATGATTAAATTGGTAATACGCATATAAAAAACGAAAGGATCGGAATTTTATTTTAGTCATCAACACAAAGTTAAAAGATAGTAGCCAGAATGGTACTAGTAAAAGAAAGATGAAGGCATAAAGTTTGTTTGAAGAAACTGTAGAACCCCAATCATCAGAATATACCTGAATTGTTGAGCGAGCTATTCCATCCCACTTGTTGTACGTGCCCCGGCTATTATCAGTCCACTCGCCATAATCCATCCTACATTCATTCAATCACCGAGTGAATAAAAGTAACTGTGCCTCGTGACTCGTGCTCGTGAAGATAATAGAACGTACCCAACAACAAAGAAGGCGTATCCGTTCATGTGATAGCTCTGCACCTTGGTGTCGTTATTCTGCAGTATAACCTCCATAAACCCTCTATATGTTCCATTAATCACTGAAGTCTCTGCTCTTGGTGGTCCTGTGAGCGGCCTAGTGGGAAAATCGAGCTTATAAACACCCTTCAACTTGTATTGGTCAGCCAATCTGATAGGTGTGGATGGATTAACAAACGAGATTCCGCTTAGCGTAGTCCGCATTTTACCATTGATCGACACAGGAGGCTTATTTTTCAGGACGTAGACATCAGTTACATTAATTGAGCCATATCTGAACGATCCTTGAGGATTAGGACGAGCACCGCTAGCAGATACGTTCCATCTGCATGATTTGTCAGCAAAGTTCTTTGAGAGCAAAGAGAAAAAGAAAAAACAATTCCAAACTTTCAGAAATTACAACTTCGCCTTTGTAACAACATATCGTGCAATTTTTATTAAACACCAAGCAAATTCTGGTACTACGCCTATAAGCAAAATGGAATGTTCTTCCCCTAAAAATTCCAAATTTTTTAGATATCGTGAATGTTGGACAAACCTGATTGATCGTGCCTGGTTCATCGAGAAAGTTTTGTCAAATTCATCCTGTGGTGGATCAGGAAGGGGACCAGCTGCCTTTCCTTTGGAGTTAGAGTAATGCAAGATAGCAACACCAGTAACTCTTTTCCAAACCGATTCGTTGACAAACCGAGCACTGGCTACAATGTAATAATCAGTGCTCGCATTCTGATCTGTGGTTACCAAAAATGAATATGACTGTCCTACGTGTATATCTAAGCTAGTATAATTCTGTTGCACTGTATATGACCCCTCTGTTTCTGCTAAAAGAAGATTGTGGTTTTGAATCCTGAAATTCAGACTAGTAGATATTCCAACATTGTGTACCCGAATGCGGTATGTTTTCCCTGTTCAACATCAGTAGATAACCCATCAATCTTTAAACATCTCCACCATAACCAAGGACTTGCTAACAACATAAAGGATTATAAAAGAAATCTAAGCCAAAATGTACAAGGATCAATGTGTATTTAAGCAGCAAGAATCTCTGCACGGTTACACAAAAGACACCTTTATAATATGTTACTGAATCTGGGTTTGGTTTTTAAACACGTGAAGATTATATCATACATAAACTTAAAGAATAATTTGACAACCACCTTCAATGCCGCCAACGTGAAATCAAGAATAGATTGCATTGCATTCATTCGTACAGTATCTACAGCATCCAACTCTAAAAAAAAGCGTATGTCTTCCAGCTAGTCTTGTTCTCTCGATATCAAGTCGGTCAAA
The DNA here is from genome assembly GCA_026257165.2 of Telfairia occidentalis. Classification (NCBI taxonomy): domain Eukaryota; kingdom Viridiplantae; phylum Streptophyta; class Magnoliopsida; order Cucurbitales; family Cucurbitaceae; genus Telfairia; species Telfairia occidentalis. Next base: position 86,711 of record JAOANK020000093.1, on the reverse strand, counting down.
CGAATATTCAAGTTTGGAGGAAGGATTGGTTAGCTGACACACACAAAATTGATATAATAACTAGCAGTTCTAAAAGTCCAATAGTAGGAGACGCAGGCTCCCCTGAACATGGGGGTGAGCCTATTAGCAGTTCTTCTTCCCACTAATTCAATGCACCCAATTGAATTTGCAAGGGATGCCTCTATCTAAAGAGATTACAGTGTGTGGAGCCTACTAGCTATGGCTATAGAAAGAGTTGGTTTTACATCAGTTGGAATTAAAGCTGGTAGTCTCATGTTCAAAGCCCCTTAAATGTGTCGAAAGGAGGATTTTCCTGAGGAGAAAACTAGGAGAATAATGCAAGACATTGCTTGAACATGAGGGTGTCCCCATTAGGAGTCGAATCCCTGCTCATTAAGTGTATCAATCAGGTTCATTACCCATATACAGATGGACCCAAACAGAATAGGTTTTCGGGATTGCCCTCTCAGACTTGAGCGTAAATGACGTTTAGTAGTAGATAGGGCTCACTTCACAATTAGGAGCAAGTAACTTGTACTCTATTTATATGTGCTGTAGTTTTAGAAAATACACAAACTGAAGATGGGACATCAAACATCTAACATAGACCAGTAGAATTCCAAGACGATACAAGTGAGAGTGAATGATATCAGAACATGTTAATGATAGGTTGGTAAAGAAGGCACAAATTAAACCCAACCTCTTAATCAATTTTTCTGAGGTGTGTTACCTGGATGAACTTCGATTGTTTCGTGGTCAATACCATCAGGGACTAGCGTGTCGTTATATCGGTAGGGGCCTTTGCCATTAATGAGAACACCCTGTGGCATTCCAAGATCCTTCCCAGCGTCAAGGGTCTTTCTCAGAGCCTATATATCAATCCAAAAGTTATCAATATCAAGCACATTACATTCCAATTACAATGCTGCAATTAGACCAGGCGTTTCGTTACTCCAGCAAACACTAACCGTGTGATTCCGGGTGTACCAATCACCGATCAAAATTGTAATGTCCTCATCTGGGGTTGCAAAAGGAATGGGGATTATAGGCCTGTTGTTTATAATAATGCCGCCGTATCCACCAGATGCTCTCTGAAAATTGAGTGATGGAAAGTAAAAGAAGCTCCCTATCTGATCTTTAACCTGAAACTGGTAAGTCCAGTTCCACTTAGGAGGAATTGGACAATTTGTTCCAGGAACTCCATCTTGCCATGAACTTCGCCGCTGTTGAACTCCAGACCTATTACCACAAAAATCAATCTTTTCATTCTCAAACAACCTCTACAATCAAAAATCAACATGAACTGCCACAGTAAACTAAACTTAAATCAAATCAAACAATACCAATGCATGAGGAGGTTCTCATCCAACTTGTTTCGGACATTGATAACGACATTGTTGTTAGTAGTTACATTGATAGTAGGACCAGGAAACTTTCCATTTATAGCAATAACCTACAAAAACAAGGCAGAAATTAGGGGAAAAAAATACTTGGTATACTCGTCTCTCAGCTTTCTCAGCTCAATTCCAGCAATGTACTTAGTTTCTTCAAAATACAGCAGCATATTAAGAAGATCTAGAACTAAAAATCCAAATTTTCTTAGAACCCAACACAAACCCAGCTGTCATGCAACTAAATAGAACACCAGGAGTGGAAGAAGAAAGCTAAAATGGCAAGAGGGAAACAAGATCCAAGGAAAACAGACCTGTTGCGGGACTCCGAGAGGAGAAGCAGTGATGTAGGAGACTTCAAAATTAAAGTAAGCAAACGGATCTGCTGCAGAGGAGAAGGTGAAAAACAGGCAAATGGGAAGGAGAAAAAGCGACAAGGAACCAAAAAGAGCCATTCCTTTGAAAATCTTTGGTGGGTATAATAACAGGAAGGAAGTAAGAGCTGAAAAACTTGAGCTGGGAACCCCTCTGTTTTACATTATCAGGGGGAGAGGGGAAAGAAAGCGTTGAGAAATGGAAAGTGGAGAGAGGAAAAAGAAAAACGGCTATAATTCACTGCTTTTGATAGTGGAAGGATGCAGAGATTGCAGTGTTTAGGCCGTGGGGTGTAGCTAAGAACAGGAGTGCCTGAAAGACAGAGCAATTGCGTTGGCTATTGGTTTTTTTGATTATGGGGTCTTCTCTTCGCTAAGGGGCTTTGGTTCTGTCGGTCACCAGTCACCACCCAAATCCACCATTCACTTTCAAACCTCAAACCAAACGAGGAGAGAGAGACACACAGAAAGAGACGAAGAGAGTCGGAGAGAGAAAGGCCAGTAGTCGGTAACATTTATACTCTCTTTTCAGGAGTAATGCTGGGCAGGAGTAACAAACGCGTCTTTTTTCAGTAAACAAAAAAACTCATATCTGTCCCCTAAATTTTTTTACTTTTTGGTATTTTGATACTAAACTTTTCAACACTCCATTTTGTTTTCTTTTTTCTTTTAGTCAATTATATATATTTTACTCACTAAATTGAATTATGCTCGACTTCAACACTCTATTCTAATTTATAAATTTTATATAAAAAGTCAGTTTTAGTTCCTAATATATAAGGTGAATTTGAGCTTAACTTAATTAGTTAAGTAGTTATACATCTATTTAAATGCAGAATAGACGTTCAAATATCCACCTAACTAAAATTTGTAACCATAACTTTTATTTGAATTATTTAACAAAAATCTAACATAAATGACCCAAAGGCATGTTTTGTTCAATTTTTAAAAAAATTGCGAAACCTATCATTGAACGATAGGAGTATTATGACCACACCATTGAACTTTCAATTGGATCAATTACTTCCGTAAACTTATGAAATTTTACAATAATAAATATTGGAAAATGGTACAAAAATTCAAAAGTAAAAAGACGTAATTGTAACAACTTCTATAATTCAAGGGGCTGATGTTCATGTTGTAGCCAAACAAGCTTCTTTGATTCATTAATGCAGTATTTTATCATTAAAAAAAATGTAACAAAAACTTTTAATCTTAGGTCGAATAAGTCATTGCCATAAACTCAGTTAGTTTAATACTTATACACTACACTGTTATTGCATAATAAAAGGAGTACTTTCATAATCAGTTTCTTACCTGATCCTTATGTAATACAAAGTTAGCATTTTATGGCAGTGTTAAACGAATTAATCACATAAACCCATTAAACATAAAAATGAGAAATCTTTTAAAGTATAAGAACAAAATAGATAGAATCAAGAATCTTTCAAAATACATAAATTTCATATACATTACTAGAGTTGGGATTGAAGTTGTAATTTAATCTATTTATTATTGTTATTATTAAGTTAAATTATAAATTCAATTCGTAAATTTTTGTGTTTAATAAATCTTAAATTTTAAATTTTATGTCAGGTAGGCCACTAAATTTTAAATATTCAAATACACGTAATTGTATCGTATTGAATTACAATTTGTTGGATGCGGCGATGCCCATTGTGTCGCATCGCCAATGAGTCAATTGATTGAAAAGGGAAAAATAATAAAGAAAGAAAGAGAGAAAAGAGGGACAAATATAAAAATGGAATAACGTTCAAATCTGTGTGAGAGCGGCACGTGATTGCCAGCCGTTGGGCATTGGGTCCAAAAGTGGGCCCCCACCATAAATGTCGAACGCCTTCGTTGTGTGGGCCACGCCACTGCCCCTGCGGTCTTTTTGGCTGATCTGCTGGAAAAAACATCGGCAATTGGATTGGAATACATAACATAATTAAAAAAATAAATAAGATAATACAAATCCAACAACCACTTTTATTTTTTACCAATATAACAGAAAAATTAAGGTCCAGCCCAAATTAAAATATAAAAAAGTCTAGAATATCTTTAATAGAGCATTTTCTTATAAGGTGTGCTATTTTATATTAGGTATATCAATGATATTCTGATATACCACTGATATATATGATACAGTATATATCGTTGATATACTATTTTTTTTTATATATAATAAGAGTATATTAGCAATATATTTAGTATTATATCAGTAATATTTGTAATATATCACTGATATACCTGATATTGTTGATATACTATTTTCTTGATATATGTAATACAAAGTATATCACCGATATACTTAGGATTAAATAATCATTGATTGACTGTTCAATAGATGGCTTTTAATCAATTTTTGTTTTCATTTAATTTTTAGTAATCCTTAGTGTGCCTACGGTTCATGGTTAATCTATAGGCTACTTTTAATTTTTTTGTTAAATAATCAATGTAGAAAATAAATGATAAATTAAATAAGAAAAATGAAACGACAAACAAAAAAAATGAATAAAAAGAAAGAGAACGAGAATATGAGAATGTTGACTTACCTTATTTAAAGGAAGAAATTTAACTAGTAAAACGAGTAAAAAAAATTATGTAATTTTGTAATTATTGATATACTCCATGTTAAGTATATCTTTGATTTAGTATACCATTAATATACTCCATATAGGTTATCAACAATATACATATATTATTAATATTAAGTATATTATTGATGTATATCATTGATAAACAAGGTTGGCAAAATTGAAATAACTAAAAAATAAAAATCT
>JAOANK020000093.1:57158-73701 GCA_026257165.2 Telfairia occidentalis | reverse complement strand
GTGTCAGGATTATTTAAAGGGTTCGGTTCCCGTTCTCAAGCTCGTCCTCCCTTGGCCGAGCTTCGGCATCTCTTCTTTGGCCTCGGCTAAGACCGTGGCCTACTTATACACGTGGCGCTTTCATGTCTGTCCACGTATATTGGCGTTTTCATGCCTTATCATACATAATGCACTCTTTTTCGATTTATATTATCAAGCATTGAACAATTCCATTGCTATGTTAGAATTTTTCATTCGAAATTTAACTGGTCGCGATTATATGTGCAACAAATCTAGAATTTGAAATTCAATTTAAAATTGAGTTCGTAATTAACTATAACTTCATTTCATATAGTCAAAATGATTATTAATGTCTATACAGCTTTTTCCATAATCTCTTAGTTATGATGGAGGTGTTGAGAATTCGCCTATTAAATTAAGTTGCTAATGCAAGTAAGATTAGTGACTAATTTAATATATATATATATGGAAATTAGTGACTAATTCCATTTCAATTTAACTATAAGTCATTTGTCTCAGAGAAAAAAAAAGATTTAAATCTTATTTTGGTTCTTAACCTTTCAAATTTGTCTATTTTGGTCATTGAACTTTTAAAATATCTTTTTTACTCCTAAACTTTCAAAAAATAATCATTTTAATCTCTATATTTATTTTATTTTAACAAATTAATGACATATATTCAAATATATATATATGCATGTTAATGTGAGCATATATTTAAGATATATATGTCAAAAATGAGTTTTAAATAAATAAATATTAGATGATTAAATTATATAGCAATAACAAAAATAGGTACTTTTTTAAAATTCAAAAATTAAAACAAACATTTTGAAAATTCGAAGATCAAAATAAAACAAACTTAAAAGTCCAGAGACGAAAACAAACATTTTAAAAGTTTATGAACCAAAATAGAAGAAACTTAAAAGTTTAGAGACTAAAATGAAATATATATACAGATTTATGTGATTTTCGGGAATTTATTTTTGTGGCACTTCCGGGAGCAAAGTTTCAGAAAAGGGAAAATTATATATATATATTTCGGGAAGCCAAAAGACTGACTTATAATATATTACACATTAATACTAAAAAAATAATATTACAAATTCTGATATTATTCTTGGAACTACCTCAAAAGAAGGAGAAATGATACACATCTTTGATATCGTTTCTTCATAAGGAAAACATATAATAAAAATGAAAATTTGAAACTATTCTTTTGATTAAAAAAAATTTAACAGTTCTTTGTCAAAAATGGATTTCTGATATAGCAAATAATGAAATCAAACTTTTTTTGCTTTTCCTTTTACAAGTAAATTGTAATCTATCATAAACTGTTTTTTTAAGAGAAAAAGAGAAATTTCAAATTCATGCAGAAATCTTATTTTTGTTTTTTTTCTCCACAAAATTCTGTAAACCCACAATGACATGTTGGCAAACTTACAGAGTAGTTCTAACCCACGGTCACAAGCCTTACAGCATGGGCTAGACAGCAAATCGGTATCAGTCACATCGAATAATTTCTCTACAACAGAATCATGAAATCAATGTTTTAAACATCTTCGTGAGCTAAATAATCTATCATTAACTGATACTCGAAAAGCAGGAGTTGCAGAACAGAATGATTAGAGGAATCAGCCATAGCCATTCACCTCTTATTCAAGGAAAAAGCAACATTTTCCAAATATCAAAGGCAAGTTTCATACGTTTGGGGGTGGCCAAATCTTCCCAAAAAGCTCCTCAACTCGCTTTGCTTGATCAGCATAACCTTCCAGTCCAGTAGCCAGCAGCTGCAAAGCTGCAGGCCCCATTCCTGATGCAAGGCTTAATTGGTCCCACTTTTTCACCTGAGACTATTGATTTGTCAATTATACCATTTGATGAATATCCTAACCATATGCAATCATGAAAATTAGCAACTGATACCTCCAGATTAAATATCATTATTATAGATTTCACAAAAACATTCTACCTCTTCCATAGAACATGACATTTTCTAAAGTGTCCGTTAATCTAACTGGCGAAACTCTCTACATAACTTGAGTTCAACATAGCAAGTTCTTGATAGCCGTACATAAAACTCTTGATGCGTGAGTATAATAGAAGAAGTTTAAGAGGGAAAGAAAGCAGACCTCTTCCTCACTGAAAACGTAATTAGCCGCAGACTGGGGGGACAGCCTCCGAATAAAAGAGTACTTATCATCGGGAGTGGTAGTTGATTCTTTAAGGGACTGCAATACCTTCAACGGAGCAATGATGTAATCAACCCTGAAGGAGAAAAAAAATGGTTATGTTAGCAGATGAAATAGTTAGAGAAGTATGGTGTTTCATGAATTTTTCAGTTGAAGAAAGAGGAGGCCATATGATTTACCCGAGAAGACTGAACAGGTCTTGCTTATTCCGAACAGCTGCTGCCATCAACTTTGACTTGTATCCACATTTGTGAATGTAGTTATAAGCCTTTGTCACCTACAACAATGGATGGGCCATTATATTAGCATCCTTTGTTCAGTTTTGTTTATGTGATCATGAGGTCAGTTGATTCCTTCACTACCGTAAAAAGATGTTAAACTAATTTGGAAAATCTCAACCAAGCATTAGGATAGAAAACTTCAAATCACCACCCTAATGTCACGAAAGTATGATTTGTCTGGTTGACATTCTAGAATGAAATGATGCTTGAAGGGAATTAAAGAATTTGACAACTGGACATATTTTTTTTAGCTAATATCAATTTCCAAAGTCAACTAACCAAAGCTAACCCGGGATCCTCTCCTCTTTTAAGAGCAGCTTCTATTTCAGGGTCACCAGAGTGATTCCGAGCCCAATCCTGAATTGTAGTTGTGTATATCGACAATATCAAATCAAATGTTTCTGAGTAATATCATGAAACCAGCAAGATAAAATTAGATGCTTCTTATTAGTATCAGAAAGAGATAAGAAAATTACACGTAGGCGACCAACAAAAATCTGAATGACAGAGGCACCAGCTTGGGCTGCAGCTGCTGCTTGGGCAAAGCTATACAAACATGGAGAGACCGTCAATAAAAACGTAAGGGTTAAAAATAAATGCAATAAGAAATTTGTTTGACACATTTTAACTGATTTTATCATCCACTACAAATCGTCTTGTTTTTGTTTCTCCGACGATAATGCACAATATTGGTTTGGCAACAGAGAATTTCCGAGAACCAAGATGCATGCTTAATAAGGGATAATTAAGTTTCAGATACAGGAGAGCATCACGGAAATATTTATTTATTTTTATATAATACAATCTTTTAGGCCATATAGAGTGAGAAAACCAACAACAATTTCCATAGTTTTGCTAGAAGAATGGATTGGTTGGTAAGCAAGAGGCAAGTGATTGACATAACAGTTAGCATAGGAAAGGGTATATATATGGATGAATCCTAATGATTAAAGAGAAACGTTAAAACAGGTTCCTGTCTTCCTGATTAACCATTCAGTGACCAACTCCAAGGCATTACACAGTAACACCACATGCAATTAGTAAGATAACAGCGACGACCAGAGATGAACTGCAACTGGCAAATAGAAATAAGAAAAGACTACAAATGGAACTGACATCACTTGATATCCACATTCATGACACCTGACACGAAAATCAGTTGAGCATATTTTCGATCAAATCAGGTCCAACAGACACTATCCACAGCATTCAGATCACAGGTAAATCTAATCAAGATGCACATAGACTTCAAATATTTTCAAAATAAAGCACAAAATGAGTCGTCTATCAAGGAGATTAGAACACCTGTATACAAAAGTCAAATGTGTTTGTATTCCCTCAGATTCCAACAATCTTGAGGCCTCGATTCCCTGTAATATCATAGCCCTTGGTTTTCATATCAGTATCTTTACCTCAAGTCCATAAATTAAAATTCTCACAATCAATAATACAGATTGTTCTGCTCATAAGTCAGAAACTCAGAATTCACCTGCCAAGTTGATGGAATTTTGAACAGCAACCGCTCCGGAGGAACATTGATTTCATTGTACAATTTCAACAGGTCGTGCACCTTTGATCCACGAACAAAAAACTATTAGATTTCTTGGTAAAAGAGGTCAACCATCCATCATCTGCATAGCATCTAAAACTATACATCCCCTATAGACTAGACACACAAGCTAACCATTTGTGCGAAAATGGTGATAATGCAACAGCCAACACACATTCGGAAGAATTGGAGAATGTCTAATCAAAATTGTAAAATTGACGTTGAATTATTTTAATCATCCAAAAGAAATTTTTACTGATAGAACAAATACAAAAGATTGAAAAAAAAAATAGTAGAGTATTCCCTTAAGAAAAAAATAAGTTACAAAGATCACACGCACTAGCAAAAGAAGACCACAACTAACATATTTGAAGTTATCTAATGCTTTATAAGGATGAGCCTTAAACATGGCCAAACCTTTCTGATAATTCCATGTGTGTCATATGCAACACGTGCATCCACCTCAGTTGAAACACGTCCAGGAACTAGTTTTGCCAAATCACCACCAACATTTACTAGAGCCTGCAAATTGAGACCCAGCTTACCATTTATTCATCTGCACAAAATAGTAAATGATCTCCAACATGTAAGGTATAAGGAAACGAGCAACCTTGTTACAAATGCAGGAATATTTCAATTCAGAGTTCTCTATCCCAAAACATTCAGAATCTGCCAATGCCATATCAACCGCATTCTGTAGAATGTCACAAAATTCCAAATTGAATAGCAATAAAATTCTTACCATACAATAAATGGACTGTGCCGTCCTTTTCTTTTCATTTTGTAATTACAAACGCAGATAAAATAAAATGCCTACTCTAAATATGGTGTCAGGTAGGCCACAAATGCCCAGAAGCAGAGAAGAGCTGACAGTAGCAGCAGTCGGAGGAAACCTGCAGTTCCAAAGGGAAAAATAATCTACTACTCCAACCAAGCAACAAAAAATGACAGAGATGTAAAAAATTGCAAGTCATGCGGCTTTGAGGGTGTTTTTGCAATGTTTGTGTTTCTTTCTTTTGAAGAAAGATTAATGATGGGGGTGGCCCAAATTGGTAATAAATCAAATGATAAGATTGAAGCAATTAATAAGCAACCTAACAGAGCAGAGATTTGAGATTAAAAGAAATGAAAATCCAAGAGTCGACTAAAACACCAAATGAACGAGAATATAATTAGAAAGCTCATATACTTCTCGAAATCGTCGAAAACGACGGTGTCAGGAACGATCTCACTGAAACTAGAAACAGCGTCCAGCTCAGTAGTCAAACCTGAAAACAAGCACACACGGAGCTAAAAACAGTGCGATGTTGAGCTCAAATTGCAGAAAAGAGGGAAGGAGGGAATCGAACCAGTGTCGAGGGAAGCCGAAAAGCCCGAGGAAGCACAAATCAGAGGAAGAGATCGGCGAGAATGGGAAATTAGATTGGAAGGCCTGAATCCAGCTGAGAGCCCCAATCTTTTCTGATGACCAAAAATCGAAGCGTGCAATCAGGTATGGAAGATAACAACTCCCCCCCAACATAATTCACGGTTGTAGATGGTAAAAGACAAAAGGGGTACCTGCAGAGAGGAAGAAGACGACGGCGACGGCACCGGCGGAGATTGCAAAGTGAGTGACATTTCGGATTTGCGATTCAGTGAAGTGAAAGACAGTTATTTCCGATTAAGAGCGGGTCCAGTGCAATATAGCTCTCTCTTCACATTTTTTCTCTTCAACAGTAAAACTGCCGGCTTTTTTTGCCCTTTCCAAAAAAATATATTTTTATAATAATAATAATAATAACCATAAAAGGACATTTATTACTACTACTACTATTATTTCAACTTATAAGATACAATTTAAAGAAAAATTGCCTAAGAAGTTGTCTCTTGATTTCATTAAAAAATAATGTGGCAAAAATTTGTCATGTCAAAAGTCCTCTCTTGCAATATATTATCACATTTCTTGGTTGCAATTATTTAGTAAAATTTCTTTGGAAGAGACGACTTTATGACACGCTGCAAAATAATTTAATAGGATGTGAAAGTGAGAATCTGAACCCATAATATTTTGGTTGGAGAAATACGTCTTGACTAGTTGAGACATTTTTAATTAGATTTTCATTAATTTGGTCTTTAATCTATCTATACTATATATAAAAGGGGCTATATGGTTGAAATTTTCTCTCCCCATTTTGCCCCTCTCATCCCTTAAGTAAGTTTTTTTTTTCATCTCAGTCCTCCAAATTCTACTTTTCTCTCTCTTGATATCCTATATCTTATCACTTCAAATTTCACATAATTAATTGGATTCAAAACTCTTCCACTTTTCTTTACTAAATAAATTCTTCCACTTTTTTTAGAATATAATAGGTAAAGAGTTAGGATGTGAAAATATTTGTCTCTTTGTTTCTATAAATTAATTGTAAAAATTTGTATGAGTCTATCTTGATTATATTAAATAAAGAAACTTTACCTTCTAATCAAATTATTTTATATCATTTCATCAAATAAAAGGGCCAATAGAGAATAAACTTTCTCTCCCCATTTTGCCCCTCTCACTCCACTCACGTACGTTTTTTTTTTTTTTTTTTTCTTATTTATAATCTCTCTCTCAATACTCTCTTCCCACCCCTCCAAATGTCCAAATTCTGCTTTTCTTACTCATCTTTAAATTTCACCTAATTAATTGGATTCAAAACTCTTCTTCTTTCCTTGTACTAAAAACAATTCTTCCACTTTTCTTTTAAATATAATTATATTTAAATAAGTAACTTTATCTTCAAATCAAATTTATTTCATATTATCATTTCATGAGATAGTACCATGTATAAAAATATAATATGGTGAAAGATGAAGATGAAAAGTTTTTGGAGATGGTTAAAATATTAAAAAATTTGTCTCTCTATTTTTATAAATTAATTCTAAAATTTTTTATGAGTCCGTTTTAATTAATTATTGTTAATGATTGAATTCCAAAATTTTTGTAATTCTTTATCTTCTACAACTATATAAATATAGCTCTTTGCAAGAAAAAAAAAGCTCTCATCAACTGTTTTTTACTAATATTTTGAATTTTCTTTCTTTTAAGGTTTGCTTTTCTCCTATTATTCACGATTTTTCTTCACCTTATTAGTTTTGTCTCTTTGTTTCTATAAATTAATTCTAAAAATTTTTATGAGTCTGTCTTAATTAATTATTGTTAATGATTAAATTCCAAAATTTTTGTTATTCTCTATCTTCTACAACTATATAAATATAGTTCTTTGCAGGAGAAAAAAAAAAGCTCTCTTCAACTGTTTTTTACTAATATTTTGAATTGTCTTTGTTTTAAGGTTTGCTTTTCTCCTATTATTCATGATTTTTCTTCACCTTATAAGTTTTGTCTCTTTGTTTTTATAAATTAATTCTAAATTTTTTTATGAGTCTATCTTAATTAATTATTGTTAATGGTTAAATTCCAAAATTTTTGTAATTCTCTATCTTCTACAACTATATAAATATAGCTTTTTGCAATAAAAAAATCTCTCTTCAACTATTTTTTACTTTTTTTTGTAAGGTTTGCTTTTCTCCTCTTATTCATTTTTTTTCTTTGCCTTATAATCTTAATTTTTCTTTAATTGAAGAACTTATTCTATTTTATTATTTTTCTTTTCAAAAAAAGACTTTATAATCATATAATTAGTAATCATATAGAAATTAAAACTACAATGCACGTGTCACCAACTAGTCTTATAAAATTCTTGATTATATTTTTTTATGTATTAAAGCATTCTCAATAAGTCATTCTATAAAAAAAATTGTTAACATAAAGCTAAGGTTTTTTTTTTTTTTTAATGGAAAAACCTAATTGAGAAATTTTAATATTAAAAATGAAATTGAAAAATTTAAAAGGTTAAATATTAAATTGAAAACAAGTGTTTTTTTTTTTAAAAAAAATTAAAGATTATGAAACATTTGATATATTTAACAAATTATTATTTTATAAATGGAATGGATTTGAACTTACAACGTATAAAAAGAAAGACAAACACTAATACTAAACAATGGGGATCGATTCGAAAATGAGATAAATTGATCGTGGATGAAATCAAATAGAGAAAAGAAAGAGGTGAAGTTGATGACATCATCTTTATTTGATGAAAACAAAATGAAGTTGCTCATTTATTGGCAACCCATGCAAGAAGAAACTAATTTTCAAGCATAGGATTGGACGATTATCGACTTTCGATCACACATTAGGATGTTTTTTTCTCTTCTGTTTCTGAATTCAAAAAATAAATAATAATAAATAATAAACACACTGGGGTTGATTAGTTAACATATGGGTATCGTCAAGGCAAAAATTAAAAAAAATCGTTTTTAAATATGTTACTTAAGAATCCATTGTTCAGTTCATGTTAGAGCAAAGTTGGGTTAAACCGTTCGTAATCATTATTTAAATTTTTTCAAAAATAATAATAAATAAGAAAGAAAGAAAAGGAAGCAAATTATGGAAGTTTCTTTTCAGTGAAAAATAATCATAACACCTGATATATACAAATTATGATAACTTCAGAAATATCAGTAATTTGTAACTTTAATAGAACTTTAAAAATTAGCCTAAAATTTTACTTTGTATTCCAAAATGATAAAAGATAATAATTTCATTCAAATAGGTAAGTAAAAAAAAAAGATTTTTTTTCTAATTAATATTGATTTCAATAGAACAGCAGGATTAGCCTCAAAGCAGAGCAACTTGAGTTTGAGCATGTGGAAAAAGAGGGGGGGGGTTAAATTAAATTAAGGAGCACTCAATTATTTGAGAGTCAAAAAGAAAGAATGAAAGTTCAGTTCTTGTGTTCCAAATCTCTATAACAAGAAAGACAAACAAACAAGTAGAAGCCAAGGGGGGATTGGATTGTCATGCTACTGTCACTGCAGCATCCAAAAATCTGCAATAACAAATACTTTTTTTCTTCTTCCTTGTGGGAGGAGGTGAAATGTGGACTTTGATTTTTCAACCCCATCTAACAATTGCAGACCCCCAGGTTAGACCTGCTCCGAAACCCGAAGTTGCAATCGTATGCCCCGGCTTCACCTTCCCGCTTCGAACGGCTTCATCCAGTGCCAGTGGAATTGAAGCTGCACTTGTGTTCCCGTAGTTCGCCAGATTTGATATCACACGCTCTGATGGAACCTCTAATCGAGTCGCAACTGCATCGATGATCCTTTGGTTTGCCTGCATATTTATCAATCAATCAACATTGTATGTTATACTTTGTTGCTAAATACCTAAGTCACAATGGGCATGAGAAGTTTCATACATTCCCCCTTTTTTCCTCTCTTTTGATCAAACTGTTAAAACTAAGGACAATATGAAGTTGATTTTGCAGTGACAGATACCTGATGTAACAGCAACCAATCGATGTTTGATGAACTGAGTCCAGCTTTTTGAAGGGCAGCCTCGATCGACTGTGGCACACAGCGGACAGCAAATCGAAACACCTCCTTGCCGTTCATATGAATGCAAGAATACGTGACATTTTTTGGAGGAAAACCAACGACAGAGCCATTAGAAACCAGTTCTTGATTTGCTTCTTTTTCCTTGATGCCAGCATTTAAATGCCTGTTTCAGATTTACATTTCCAATCATAGTCCTCGCGAAACGGTAACAATGGCACAAGGAAGAATATCAGAAAAGCATACCTTTGGCCATCCCCATCACTATGCAGGTCAAAACTAAATAAACCATCATCTTCACTATCACATGCCTGAAACCAAACAAATTATTGAAAGGAATTCTAAAGCAACTTGACTTGTTGCATGGTATATGAACGTCAGCAATTATAACATCACAAGATTTAACATATTACATATATCAGAAACTTATTCGCAAATGCTCGCTATTATATACCGTCAATTATAGAACTTTTACCTGTAGTAGTACGGCACCAGCAGCATCTCCGAAAAGAATACAGCTTGATCTATCAGACCAGTCAACATAGCGAGAAAGAGCATCGGCACCGATTACAAGTACATTAGAAAATCCACCTCCTGCAGTTACCAGGCAAGGTAGTTTATTATTTAAAAATCTAAGGAGAAAAAATGATCAAAGCAAATAGACCAAATCAGGACTCTTTACCCCTTATGTGACAAGCAGCTGATACTAAACCCAGTAGAAATCCACTACATGCAGCTGTTATATCATAAGAAAGAGGATTTCTTTTACAACCAAGAGCTTTTTGGACCTGGGACGCAGTGGAGCACAATTAGATAAGCATGAAATTCAGAATAAATCCAGTAATGTCCAAAGAAACATCAATTGAAGGCCAAAATTGCTAAAATAGGATAATGTCACTCAAAATACGGGTCTTCAGTAAGCTGCAAACATGATTTGATCTGTAAAATCACATTAGTACAATAACAAGGCACAGAAATAGCCAATCTGCTAGGTCCTACTTGACATCAATAAAAGTATAATATTTTCCTTTCGTAACTTGTTCTAGAAAAGAGTACGATAATTTCCCAGATTCATTATCAAAAGAGCTGCGGTTAGAACCTACGAAATGAACCAGCCAGTTAAACTCCCCTCAATATTTACATCTTCAAATATATGTACCATTTTTCTCTAACCAAAGATTGAAGCAAATGGCCATCCAAGCATTCTGCTAAATCACCACTAAAGTATATTTTTGGATAAAAACCTCTAAAGTATATTTAATCTTTAATACATATCCTTAACACATTCCATCAAGTCTTCCTCTACTTGCGGCATAACCATTTCTTCTGGTCATTCCTTTCATAGAAGCAAGAAAAAGTGCTCTTCCATAAAAAGTTGGATAAGGATCCAGAATAGGATAGATGTAAAAATTCTTGTATCGTGATCAGAAAGATGTTATACAAGTATAATATTATTGGAAATATCTAATCAGTTAGCCATCCAAGAAGTGCATGTTTAAGGAACAATCAGAGTTTATGGTTAGGTCTAAGTAAGGGTAAGGACGATTTCAGCACTACCTACATAAACTAAGTTGAGTCGAACTACCTGACCTAAATCCAGTACAGAAGTTCAGTTTTAAGTCTATTCCATTCTTATTTCAAATTTGTGGTGAACACCACACACATTAGTTTTGTGAAGATTGGCAGGAAAAGAACGCTCCATACAAGTTTCAAGGTGAAAACATGATACAAAGACTATGCAAAAATTCAAAAATCTGCTTCAGTAGTTGGTCAATAGCTATGCAAACTAGAACGACTAACCACGGGCAAGCCCTTAAAAGTAGAAGAGCTTAGAAAAGAAGCAATGAATTTCTTTTTTCTTTAACTTTTTTTTTAATATCCATGAGTGTTCGGACTAGCTTGCGGGCAATTCAACTAATCTCATGGGACAACTACCTCGCTTTACTACATTTAGTTACCAAGGAAACATGAAGAATTTTAAATCCTAGGTAGGTGGCCACCATAGTTTGAACCTATTCCCTCTAAGCTCATTTACTTTTTCATAGACTCCTATAACAATAAGGTCAATCTATGGTGGTTAAAAGAAGCAATGAATTTCTTAAAATGGATGAATGAAAAATAGATATAAATACCTGCCCTAATTTGGTGGAGTCGGGAATGGGGAGAAAGCGAATGATTCTAATTCCCAGTTGGTAAACACGATCACAGAAAAACCAATTCCCAATTCACATATTTATCTATCTATAGACATACAACACAATAGAACTTTCGTTAAAGAAAGAAATGTAGAAGAGGTCGCCTCAAAACATCCGGGCAACTTTCCTGAAACCAAAGAAGTATCTCTTGTACTTCAGTTCTGTATATGATCCTTCTCTTCTGCTTCATATCTATTATTAGTTCAATCTTGAAATAAAGGATCTACTGAACTTATACCTGTGGAGCATTACCAAAAAGATCCTCTGGTGTTGAAGTGCACATTAATACCAAGTCTACATCATCAGGATCAACCTGAGCCATTTGAAGAGCTCCCCTTGCTGCCTCTGCTGCCAAAGCTGTCAGATTACTATCTTTGCCTGTGATAGGAAGACAAAAACTTTAAATCTTAAAACCATCATCCCATGAACCTAAATAGCTACAAACCTTCAAACTAGAAAACCATGAAGTTGTCGAGTTGACGTTCTGTTATTCAAAGAAACTCATGAAAGGCTACTTAGCCAATTAGTACCACCATAAACAAGAATCCCTGTTACACATTGGCACTTGTCCTCCCTGAAAGTCAAGAAGGCTTGATCGTATTCTATGAAAGCATTCCATATGCCTAAACATTTAATGAAGAACTATATTGTACAAGGACATCAAATAATGAAGGGAAAGTAACTGGCTAGTAAAATCCATAGAGTAAGTTTGAGAGTAAATAAGCTAAATGATCTTTAACAAGGATCAACCTCAAAATTCAAGAATGATAGATAGAGTCTAAACAACAAGTGAACAAAGCCATGTAAATGTTCGTAAGTTGTTCATTTGGTTGTAGATTCCTACTGTTTGCTTCATGAGATAGCACACACCTGCAATCACCCGTCGATTACGAATTCCAGTACGAACAGAGATCCATTCATCGTTTGTATCAACCAATTTCGCAAGATCATCGTTTGAAATCTGAAGACTTGGTACAGCTGAGCCACACCCAACGAGCTTGCAGCCTCTATTGACAAGCCTGTAAATGTACACGTTTTTCCTTTTAGTCTGACTGTTTGAATCGGCATAAGCTCATCAAGAGAGTTGTCTTCTAACTGAAAGGCCATTCCAGTTAAATACACAAAATATCAAATGAAGCCATTTATAACCTTTAATGGGTGTTGCAAACTTTTTTATCATAAGGCCAGAGCTCATCCTTCTAATTTTATCTCCAAGTTAAAGGCCAGTTGGGAAAGGACATAATAGAGGAAAAATGATGGCACCATTGATATCCAAACTGGTTAAACTTCAAATTATTCTTCCAGAAAATTAAAACAAAAACGTGGAAGTCCTTTCACAAATCTTGATAAACAAAATATCTGCGACTCCTTTAAAATTCATAACTAATCCAAGTTGCGTCTCCAAAGTATCCTGGTTAGTGCAACCCAGGTACTGTAAAACGTCCCTAGAGCTATTACACTCTCCATTAATCTTAAAATCAAATCCTGCTACACCAGCAACTAGGTTAAGTTCTACCAGCCGTGAAGGTGCAAATAAATTATCAGCTCAAGAGTTTCTGCTAATTGTTCAGTAGATAATGGTTTTTCTTACGCCAATTTACGCAGCTCATTCATTTAAGAGACCCAAATTAAGCTTCACTAGCAACTCTTAAACAATGCAAGCAATCTCAACCCCCTCACAAAAGGAACAGAAAATCGTCCCACTGTCCCAAAACCGCTTCAATCCGAAATGAAACAAGAAAACAATCAAAGGACATACAAATTGAAGATGAAAATAGAGGTATTGAAATTTACCTGGACACCCGAGATTCAGAAGGAGAAGCCCCAGAAGAAACCTTCTCTGCATCAAGGGAACTGGAGCAGAATATTACCTTAGAAATTCCATCGGATGGTTTAAACCCAGATCGGTAACTGCCCGCTAGTGACCAATTCCTCGTCCTTAGACTGGGGACTGATGTTGCAAAGAACCCAGATGTATTGGCCATTTTACTAAACACTCCGAGCCAACAAGATAGAAACAAACAGAGAGAGACTTGGGAAATTCACAACTCAAAGAAAGTGATTAAAAAAAAGAGAAAAACTTCAATCTACAAATGAATGAAGATGAAAACAGCATCCAGAACCCATGAGAGGGAAAGGATCGAAATGGCGATTTTGAATGCTTATTCTACAGAATCCTTGGAAGGTCCGAGAGGGAGAGGGAGAGGGAGAGAGAGAAATGGGGCGATTACTCCAAAACCCACATAGCGGAAACTCCAATGTTAGGCAAATTGCTGACTCAAACACGAAAACTTTCGCTCAATGGCAGGTCCAGAGAGAAGGATCAGACATGCCTTGCCTTGCTTTTCTCTGCCAAGTTTTGATGGTTCATTTATAAGTCTCTTGTAGTTGGGGGAAAAAAAAGAAAAACGTACAATCTTGCCCTTTAACGCATAATTCCCCGAGCTCCCATCTAAATGACTATTGAGACCCTAATGTTCATGATGTAACTCCATTTTCCTTCTGGGATTCAGAGGCTAGAATGGGTCCAACGACATGGAGAAGCAAATCCATTCGACAAAGTAAGGTTGAAGGTTGTTTAGCTACTTCGTCTCTTTTCTTTTGCGCATAAAGAACGAGGTGAATTGAAGTCGGAAAACATGTATGAATGCAGAAAAAAAAATGTACAATCAAAGTATTCTAAAACCCATCTATGTAAGATGAGCATTTTTTACCACAAATTTTAAACATAACTCAATTGATTATAGTATATTTCATCGATAAAAAAGTTAGAGTTTTGAATATCTACTTCTACGTAGTGTTGAATTTAAAAAGAATGACCAAATTTTGAGTGGTTAATTTGTATTTTTCTTTTCTCTCGAATGGTTGATTTCCAGATCCACAAAGGGGCCAAAAGGGACACGTGCCTCCCTCAATTTTTATTTTCTTTATTGTTTAAATTTATATTTTATGGAAGCCATAATAAATATATATATAATTTGTGCCTTAAATAGACTTGTGCGCCTCGGTGCTCCAGTGATCACAAGCGTCATTGGTACTTATGGTCCTAGGTTTGAGCCACAATTTTGCAACATATAAATGTTATATTAGAATTTACATTTAAATCTCATTTTGGTCTCTAAAATTTTAAGTTTGTTTTCTTTTGGTCCTTCAACTTTTAAAATGTCTATTCAAGAACTAAAATAGAATTTTTTTTAAAAAATTTAGAAACTAAAATAGGCATTTTAAAAATTTAGGGACCAAAATAGAATTTAAACCTACAATTTATTTCTTCTACTGATGTATTTTCTTTTGTATTTTTAATATTTTATTAAATAAAATCTTTTTCATTTTTATTTTCAAATTTTTTTTTAAATTATTTTAAAATTATAAAAAAAATTATATTATAAAATCTCTATTTTTATTTTGAGATGATTTTTTTCACATATATTTAAACAAATTTCATTCCATGTACTTTTAAAAAATAAATTCAAATTTCATTCCTATATAATTTTTATTTCTATTTCTTTTTTAATACATCCTTAATTTTTCTCTTTCTAAAGACTTTATATTTTTTTTCAATCTTTTGTTTTTCTAAAAATTCGTTTTTTCAAATTTATTTCTATCTTTAACTTATTTCTCTTTACAATTCCTTCTTTATATTTTGTTTTCTCTTTAATTTATTAAGATTCTAGATAAAAAAATATATTTATAATTTTTCTTTATCTAAATTATATTTCTTTGACCATAACTTTCTTACTCTTTTTAATAATTTTTTTGTATAACAAATCTTCTAGTTTCAACTTTTTTTTAAAAAAAAAAAATCTTATATTTACCTACAACATTTCTAATTTTTCTCTATTATTCATATTTTTTCTAATATATCTCTTATTCTTTAACCCTTTTTGTCTCAATTTGTTTTTCTCTCTTTAACTTTTTTCTTAAAAAAAATTCTCTCTATCTTTCTAAACTTTTATTTGCATATATTTACACATTGCTCTATAACATTTCTATCGATATCTCAACTTTTCAACAAAATATTTCAAAAAATATAATACAAGAAATTGTAATTATTCAAAATTGTTTACTATCGTTAGGTAATACGATATGAGTTTTAATATTATATAATCTCAATGTTAAATATTCATCCTAAAACTATATTCAAGTTGTGCTCTCTTACATAAATTTCTGGATTTGCTCCAGTTTGATTTGTATTTCTAATTGTAATTTGTATAGTTAATGCTCATTGTAGTCTTCTATTGAAATTGTTTAGGTTCAACCATTTCGTTTTTTTTTTTGTTTTTAAATTAAGCTTAGAATTGCTACTTCTACTTATGTGGTTCTTTGTTAGAATAAAAAATGGTTATCAAGCGAGGCTATGGAGTCTTTTTTGTTTCCTTCAATATGTGATGGTGAAGATTCAAATCTTGAACATTTTGGTCAAAGATATATGTTTAAATCATTTTAATGGAACGTTGGTTAATTGCTTTTATTATATGTGTATTATATGAAACTTTTTTTAGAGTCAAATGTGATAAATCAAAGTTTTTTCTTTGAACTATTAAATTAAAGACTTTATTATCTCTCTACCCAATCCGTCAAACTTACTTTTAATAACAGAGCCCATGTGGGTTAGTTGTGTAATGTTCCTAGAGTCCTTTGATTCAAGCTAATTATAACACGAACATATGTGAATTAAAAAAAGAAATAGAAGGTTTTATTGGTCTATCAATTTCTCCTTAATTGGTTATTTGCTTAGTAAGTGATCAAAACCACGTGTTAGGTCATGATGTTCTACGTTTGACTTCCGTTTGAATTTGAAAAATTCTTCAAAATTTCTAACGATATGTTTGGTATGACTTTTAAACTATTTATTGATTAAAAAAAATATTTTTTTTCCTAAAAGTTAACCATGTTTGATTAAAA
>JAOANK020000093.1:44648-57058 GCA_026257165.2 Telfairia occidentalis | reverse complement strand
AAAAGAAATCCGACTCACTCAAAAAGATTGTAAAGCATAGTGGCGCTACTACTACTCCAGAATTCACCCACAAAGTCAAACATATGGGTAATGAAAAAATTAGTTGGATTATTAAGTTAAAAGGAATCTGACAATAATTTCATATTGTTTTATATAGAAAGAGAGGAGCAAAAACAGAGTAGGAAAAATTATTGAAGATAGAGCCGCCTTTGATGCATTTAAAGAATTACAAATAGTTGGAAGATTGGGAGCAAAATGCAATGGTGTGGTCACCATTTGTCAATAATTTTTATTGATTTAAATTTTGAAGAAAGAGAGTGGAAATGAATGGATTAATTCAAATTCTGCTGCCCTCGTGATTCGTATTAAATGTTCTATCTTCCTCTCACGATTCATCATAATTTTGAATTTATTCACTAAAGAAGTTTTTACAGAGAGAGATCTTTAGCACTGTTCATCATCTCTGCTTCCATTACTACCTTTCTTCTGTACATACTAATTTCATTCTATTATTCCTCCATTGTCGAGTTTCTTTACAACGACAGTACATACAAACAGATTATAAAAATGGTCTCTTTCTCTCATCTCACCGGCCGTTTTCTTCTCTCTCTCTCTCTCTACTGTCCACTCCCATTTATAGCTTCAACTTCTTAAAGTTTTGTGTGTTGCAGGTGAGTATGGTGAGAGAAGATAATTCAGCTCCGGAATGGCTTCAAATTCTCTTGAGAGAGAGATTCTTTACGCCATGTTCACTTCATCAGTCTTCTAAGAAGAATGAAAAGACTTTCTTTTGCGTCTGCTGTCGCCTCGGCATTTGCTTCTCTTGCTTGTCGTCTCACCGCACCCATTGTTTTCTTCAGGTAATAATGAATCCATCACCCGAAAGAAAGCTTTTGAGTTCAGTAATAATTTAACGTGTGGTATCGAAAATCGATGTTAAGAAAACGGAGACTATCGGCTTAAATTTTTTGGTCGACGTTGGCAGATAAGAAGATACGTGTACCACGAGGTTATAAGACTGGGAGATGCTGAGAAGTTGCTGAATTGTTCCCTTGTTCAAGTAAGTAATAATGTAAGTAATTTATTTAGCAAGCCAAAATGCAAATAAAGTTTATATTTCTATGATATTAAAGGGAAAAATTTGTTGTGATTTGAAAAGCCATACACAACAAATAGTGCAAAAGTGGTGTTTTTGAAAGACAGACCAAATACAAGGCCCTTCAGAGGATCTGGTAACTTGTGCATCACTTGCTTCCGCACCCTTCAGGACCCATATCTTTTCTGTTCGCTCTCTTGCAAGGTCTTTTCTTTATTCCTCAACTTTATTACCCTTTTAATTTTGTTATATCCATATCGATATCGACATTTCAACTTTACGGATATATCGATATCTAAAAAATTTATGAAAATTACTTCAAACACTAAGTTACTTCATCATAAAATAAGTAATAGTTCTTATTGTTAGTATTTATATTCATATTTATTACTAAATGATGTTGTTTTTTACGTTTCATAGATATTTATACGGATATTGGAAATATCAATTATTTTTAATATCGATATTGAACCCTCCAATTTACGGATATATTGACATATCGATGGATATTTAAATCATTGCATATTTGTCAGCATTGAGGAATACTGATTAATGTTTTTATTTAATTTCATTTACTTGGCTGCATACGATTAGGTAGGAATCTCCTTGCGTATCACTATTAAAAATTTGACAACTAAAGGAGAAGTGGAGAAAAAGAAAAATTTTTCTTTTCTTCAGAATAATTAAATAGTTGTCAAATTTTTAACGGTGGTATCTAGTATGCAGTCGAGTATTCTTCTTGTACGAAAGAATTGATTGTATACGAATAGTTGTGCAATAACATGTGTTTGGTTTGATCATGTTATGATTTGCAATAGGTATATGTTAGTGTATATAAAACTACATGAATTTTATAAGTATAGACTTATGTAGTCCATAAAATTAGGGTATTTGCCAATCTGAGCTTAGTTCAACGACTAAAAAGTCAAAGATTCGAATTCTCACCCCACATGTTATATTGAATTGGAAAAAAAATCTAACCTAAATTAGTAAATTTTGATTTAGGACATGACTTCTTATCCTTAATTTATACAAACTTAATTCATGAATTAAATATTATTTTTTTAAAAAAAAAATTATAAGGCAAACAATCAACTTGAACATTACTAAATAATGTCATAAAGTTGAGTTCTCTCTTCTAATGTAATATTATTATATATTTAAAAAATATTCATGTCACGAAATAAGTTAACTTACAGATCGTATATGTAAGTTTGATTTTTCAACCTTAATTTTAATGGAGATTTGAACCTATAATTTTTTTTTTTTAAAAACATACAAATGCATTAACTATTAAGTTATATTTAAAATCACAGTGACAGAAATTTTTATTTTATTTTTAGAATCATGAAAAGTGACTGGTAAAAAATGACATTTCGCTAATTAGTGACTTTTTTTTTTCAAATTTCATTTTAAAATAACGTCATAAATACAAATACAAAGAAAGTTTTGAATAAAAAGTTTAATTTTGTGTATAATTTTTAGGGTTAGAGCTTAAATTAGTGTCTGTTTTGTCTAGATGAATCAGCAGGTGAGTGACAAAATTGAAATCAACAAACAAAATGAAAACTACGATCAACTAATTCCTCCGCCAAGCAGATCAGAAACCCAGAGTCTCTCAGAGCAAAAAACCCCCAATTCCGTCTTCGATCTCGATTTCCCCTGCGCCCCGAAAACAGGCGGCGGCGTTCCGGTTCCAATATCGCCGACGACCTCCGTCGTCTCCGCCACCAGTAAGTTAGTCAAGAAGAAGCGTAGCTGTGTGAAATCGTTAGCGGCGGTTCTGTGCCGCCGGCCGAGATGCTTCCCCGTTCCTGATATCGCCACCGCCGTCAACCGCCGAAAGGGCGTTCCTCAAAGATCGCCTTTGTCCTGATTTTGCTTTTTGCCACTGTACTACCATAAATTATGTTTTATTTTGATGATGAGATTATAATATGTAATTAAATTATATTGTTTTCTCTACATTAATTTCGTATAATATATTGTAATTATGTAAAAAAGAATCTTACTTTAGCTGATTAATGTGTTTCAATTTTACAATTCAGACGTGTACAATAGTTGTGTGACTTTCGGTTAATTATATCATATAGTTTCTTGTATGTGTATGTATATATATAAATATATGTCAAACCGAGTATACTTCAATTGGTTAAAAATGGTCAAATCGAGCATAGCTCAGCTCGTTAAAGACATATATTTCTAATCAAGAGCACATGAGTTCGACTTCTCCCATCCCACATAACGTTAAACTCATCCAATATTACAAAATCTAAGGAAGAAAACAAACAAGCATACAACTTAAAAAAACCAGAGCAAGGAAAATCAATTAAAAAGTCCCTCTTTTTTTATTCCACCGCCAAGGATTGATATCGAGCCAATCCTCCTTTTTCTTGTTTTTATACTTGTTTTGTAAATAAAATAAAATAATAATAATAATAATTACAACTAAAAGTTTTTTTCTTTTTCGAAATTGATAGGGTTAAAATTTTAGAAAGTGATTTTGCCACATTAAAAGTATTTTTTTTAAAAAAATTGATAACCAAAAGGCATTTGAAAAAATTCTATATATATATATATATAATATTTAAAGTATTTTTTAGAGGTAGTATTTAACCATTTTTTCCTTCTAAAATGCTAATATAATTAACAAAAGACTTCATTCTATCTTTTGATTCCTCACGATCACTTTTGACCACATATTATAAAAGTTAAAACAACATTAATTTTTTTTGACAAATTAAATAATCTATATGAATTTCATAATACTTAATTTATATGTCAATAACAAAATACATAAATATGCTTCTACTTATAAAAAAAAATACAAAATATAAGATAATAACTAATTTATTATTTTTTATCTATGAAAGGTGGCCTTTTCACTCACCCCAATTAAAATTATAATTTTCTTTTGAATAAGTTTGCAAACAATAATTTTTAAATAACTAGTTAAAATATCCAACTTGAACTTAGCTCAATTAGTTTGGACATATTTTCCAACCTAAAAGGTCGTGGTTTCTTTGGTCAGAGACATGAGCTATGTTCAGATTGGTCGAGAAATTTTCTATTTAACGAAAAAGAAAATTTTCTATTTATAAATTTATACTATAAAAAAAATGAGATAATTATTAAAATAAAGTAGTAATTTTTTCAGGGGATAAAAAGAGCAATGATGATAGATTTTAGTGTATCAATTCATAAAACAAATTGAAGAAGCTAAGTTTGGCAATGGTCACATGCCTATAGCCATGGGAAAGGGATCCGTCAAAGATAACAAAAATTGCATAATGCAACAGCCTCATTAAAATAAAAATTATAGGTATCCACCAGACATATTCTTACCAATTATTTTTTTTTATGAATCTTTCTTCTTTACACTCAATACTTAAAGACTCTGTCCCATGACCTTAAATTCTCTTCCATACTATATTATAATAAATAACCATATGATATCTACATATATATATTTTGGACAACTTATTACTACTCCATTTTAGTTATTTAAATAATGTTATATAATTATTGTCGGTCGCTATTACTGAATTTTGATACACCTGTGAGGACATAGAAAAAAGTATTATAGATTATTCAATTTTGTATTTATAATTTATATAGTAATTATTTTAATGGTAAAACCAACTTGACGATAGAAATAACTTTATAAGGAAAAGTAGAAGAAAAAAGTTAGTTATTTTGTAGATCGATGATGTTCAATCTAAATGGTTATAATTTATCCATCAAAACAATTGATTAACATAAAACTGCAAAACACCCATTGATAGATCCTCAATGGGATGAGTTTATAATTCGTTTGGGATATGAACTAAAAAAATGGTATCTGAAACTTTTAAATGTGTTTATCGATTAGGACCTATCTTAATCTTGACTAGCATTCTGAATGTCCTATCAAAATTGTTAGGTTACATTGACTTATAATGTAGGTTGAAGGAAAATGATTTTTGGCCCCCTACGTCAAAAGCGAGACTCAAAGTGGTTTTTTTTTTTTTTTTTGAGTTCAATAACATGGGATTATAGGGACAACTCACATCTCCACAATGATATAATATTGTCCACTTTGGGCATAAACTCTCATGACTTTACTTTTGGTTTAACCTCAAAAGGTCTCATACTAATGGAGACGTTGTCCATCACTTATAGACTCATGATCCTCTTCTTAACTAGCCAATATAAGGGCTTTGGTCGCACGCCCAACAATCCTCCCATCAAAGAACCACAAGTCTCCTCTCAAATAGTCATCCATCCATCCACTCTTATCCAAGTCAATTCCTCCCCCGGACTGCAGCGCACCAACTGTCCGATAAAACTTTACCACGGATCTACGGAGCGTCCTCCATCGGACTATTTTCTTGAGACTCATTGCTTTCTACTTGTTTCAATACCCGAGGACTCTACCAACATTGCTAAGTTAGGGGCATGGCTATGATATCACTTGTGATAAGAAAATTATTCTAAATATATTCCAAACACAAATTTTATTGCAGTTCAAGAATGTATTTAAATCTCAATTGCCCAAGAAACACAAGTTTCAATTATGTAGAATAAAACAACCAATTGAAACATGATGACTAAAAATTGATAAATAAACTAATCTATCAACCTAAGCCAAGAACAGTCACATACAATTAGTATACTAATAAGAGAAAAAAAAACACCAAATTTATATTGGTTCACCCAATGTGGGCTATGTTCAGTTTTCAACTACCATTGTAGGTTTCACTAAATCCTTTAGGAGAAGTACAAAGACGATTACAACCACGCTCAATGGATTTCTTACAATTTTCTCTCAGGGAAAAAAGTCTCACAAATCACTCGCACTCAATCTCCTTATAGAATGGAATACAAGAATCACACACTCACAAACTCATGACATCACTCACTCTAAATCTTTGTAGATTTCTATATTTCTCTGTGTCTGTGGTCTCCAGAGTTATAGGTATATTTATAGAGGCTTACACCAAAACCTAATAGGAAAAGGAAAAGGTTGCAAACCAAAGCTAAAAGAAAAAAAATGATTTTATAGATTTTTTTCTTCAGTTTTGACTCCACTTCTCTCAACAATGTTCCCCTTGGAGATAAAACAGTGCCCCATGTCTTCTCTACCAAATGGTAGAAACTCCTCTTCTGATCTGGGCATAGTCCAACTAAAGTTGCACACAACTTTAGTTGGTTAATAAGAATGACTTTGGTCAACATATTTGCTGGATTTTGTCTTCCTGCAATTTTCTCGAGCACCAATACATCGTCTTCCAAGACTGATATGATAAAATGATATTGTACCTGGATGTGTTTCGTTTTCAAATGAAACACTAGATTCTTCGCTAGATGTATAACACTTTGATTGTCACAACAATGTGTCATTTCTCAAATTCAAGCCAAATTCTTCTAAGAAAGACTGAAGTCAAATCTCTTTGCTTGCTTCAATAACTACAATATACTCAGCTTCTGTGGTAGATAGCACAACAATCTTCTGCAATCTCTCCTAAGGTAAATACATAACCAGTGGTACTTTTCTTGCCATCTGTGTATCACCAACCATATATGCATCCACATATCCATGCAGTTTGAAATCTGACTTTCCAAATTGTAACGTATAACTAGATGTCCCCCATAGGTATCTGAAAATTCATTTCACTGCTTCCCAATGATGTTTCCCTGGATTGCTCATGTACCTGCTCACAACTCCCACTGCATGGGCAATGTCTAGTCTTGTGCAAATCATAACGTACATTAAGCTACCCACTGCTGAAGCATATGACACTTTGGCCATATCATCCATAGCCTCCTGATTTTTAGGTGAGTTCTCCTTAGATAATCTGAAGTGTGAAGCTAAATGAATACTTACAGGCTTTGCATTATCCATGTGAAATCTGGTTAAAACCTTTTTAACATACTCTTCTTGTGACAGTGTAACTGTGATGTTCTTTCGCTCTATTCTCATCTCTAGGATTTGTTTAGCAGCTCCCAAATCCTTTATGTCAAACTCTGATGTTAATTCAACCTTTATCTTCAAAATTTTCTGCATGTTGGCTTCTACAATCAACATATAACAACAGTATCATGTATGAGTTACCTTGAGTCTTGATGTAGCAACAATGATCTGCCTGACATCTCTGAAATCCATTGTTGCTCATAAAATAATTGTCAAACTTTTTACCATTGTTTGGGCACCTGCTTGAGGTCATATAAGCTCCCTTTGAAGTTTGCATACCTCTCTCTTTTGTCTTTGCTCCACAAACCCTTGTGGCTGCATCATAAAAATCTCTTCCTCTTAATCACTATGGAGCTAGGAAGGCGATCTTCACATCCATCTACTCCAAGAACATATCTTCTTCTACCACCAACGATAATATTGTTGTAACTGTGGTCATCTTCACTACAAGATAGAAAATCTCATTGAAATCAATGCCTTCCTTTTGTTGAAAGCCTTTGACTACCAACCTCATCTTATACCTCTTGCTACCATCAGGTTCCTACTTTATTCTGAAAACTCATTTATTGTGTAAGACTCTCTTTCCTCTTGGTAACTCTATTAGTTGCCATGTCTGATTCGTCATCAACAAATCCATTTCATCTTTCATGGTCACAACTTCCACCTAACAGAATCTTTCGATTGAATTGTCTTCTCATAGTATTCAGGCTCTCCTCTGTCAGTCATCAAGATATAGTTCAAAGTGGAGGAATACCTCTATGGTGATCTGATGGTTCTGCTGGACCTCCTCACTTTAGTAGATGGTGTAGTCTGAATTTCTTCAATTTCTATATCTAACTTGTCAGGTTCCAAAGTCCAATCCACCGTTTCTCGTACTATTTCCTCATAAGTATTTACTGTCTGATCTTCAACTTCATTGTCTTGGTCTCAACCTTAGGAGGAGTTACTATCTTAACTTTCTCTTATGTACTCACATCGGTTTTCGGTTCGTCAGATTCAACATTTGCTCTATCTTTATACAGAGCCTCTTTATTGAAGATCATGTCTTTGTTTCTGACTATTTTCTTATTATGCTAATCCCAGAACCTATAGTACATCTCAACTTCATCGTATCTAATAAAGTAACATTTCTTGGATTTGGCCTCCAATTTACTTGATAGGTTGTAAATTTAGTCACCTTTATGTGTTGAATTCTTTTATTTTGTGAATAGATTTCGTGCTAAATTCTGAGAATTATGATTAATTTGATTCAGGTGATGAAGTATCGGGATTTGACAGAATTTGACCTTAAAGCTCGTTTTTTTAGGGGCATTTATACAGAAGACTTTACAATAAGTCGTGACCACGTGCTACAATTTGGGAGGGAAATGAGATATTTTAGAAGTCAAATTGGTTGGAACCCCCTCCCCGTTTTATGGAACTCCTTAGTCAAATTAATTTTTTTTTCTTTTGAAATTATAATGAGTTTATTTATGCTATTTTTAGCCCCTTCTTAGCCTATAAAAGGAGGGCTTTGGGCATGGTAGAAAAGCACCACCAAAATTAAAATAGAGAGGGAACATTTGGAGTAACTCGGCGATTTTCTCCTTTTGATCAAAAGCTCGATCTTAGTCATCATGAGTGGCTAATTTCTCGTTCTAATTCAAGGGTGCGCTGAGTCCAATTCCAATTGTAAATTTAGTGAGACTTTAATTATTTTTTTTTTAGAATTTTCTTCAATTTCAAGAATTCTTTATTTCCTGTTATTATTCTTTCCTGAAAGATTGTTATTAAGTAAATTGACGTCTTAATTTAATTTCAATTTTTCTATTGCTATCCATGAATTATTTGTGATCCTAGTTGTTACGAATGATTGAAATAAAAATAGCAAAGAATTGACTTATGTGTATGTAAATGTGGCTACTTCTTTTACATAGTTTGCATAATAGACTCTAGGGAATTAAAGAAACAAAATTGATTAAATTATAGCTATCTCAATTGGTTAATTTTGGCTTAGACATTTCAATATATTTAATGCTATCTTTCAATTAATATGAAACGCTATCGTGCCCAATTAATTTTTTGATAAAAATTTATTTGGATGTTGGGTTCGAGTTAATGAATTTAGAAAATTTTACTCTTGTCATGCTATCGTATCTAGTAGATTAAGTTCTTTGGATTGAGAACTATCATTTAAGCCTATGATCAAATTACAATTGGATGGAACATTCACCATGGGATTGGATATTCAGTAAGATCTACTCTCGTAAATTTAAATTATTCTTTTGACTTTTATTATTTCGTTTTATTTAGTTTAATTCACAAACTCACAAAACCACCCTCTCCCTTTTTTATTTTATTTTATTAGCATTGAGAAATTAATTCTCTTAGTTCCCTTGGGATTCGACCCGATTCCACTATTTCTAGAAATTAGTTTACTCCTCTCTGCAGCATCAATGTAAATGTAGGACACGCAGCAAAAAACGTTTAGATGTGTAAGATTTATTTGCTTATCGCTCCAGACTTCTTCAATCAACTTGAAGTCTAATGAGGTTTTCGAGCTCCTATTGATCAATAGGTAGCTGTGTGTTGATTGCCTCTCGGCCCAGAACATCTTAGGCAATCCTTTCTGCCACACCATTATGTTGTTCAGACTTGTCTCATTCTCATCCATAACCTTCCAAGTAGGAAATTACTGACGCTTTCCAACGTTTTCCATTCTAATTCTCTCATACCTTTTGGCTTTTCATCTAGAGGCATGTAACAACAAACGGGTCATCCACATCTCCACAATGATATGATATTATCCACTTTGGGCATAAGTCCAATGACTTTGCTTTTGGTTTCACCCCAAAAGATCTCATACCATGTTATCCCTCACTTATATACTCATGATCCTCCCATTGTCTAGCCAATGCGGGACTTTGGTTGCACTTTTAACAGGGGTTGGAGATTCTAACCCACGACCTTTTAGTCGGGGAGATTATGCCTTAACCAATTGAACTATGCTCGGTTTGGCCAAGGCCTTAAGAGTTAGCTTAACGAAATAGAAAAAATAGGCATATAGTATTTAGTATGAGTTTAATATAACTTTTAAATTGGATGATTTTTTTTAATTAATATTATTTGGTTAAAATTTTAAAAAGTGTTTAAACTAATTTAAGTACTTTTTTTTAATAATCAAAATGGTTTAAAATATTTTATAAAAAAAATACTTAAATACTTTTAGAGGAAATATTTAACTAATTTTCTACCCATAATGTTTATATATTAAGTGTTTCATTTAAAAACATTTTTTTAAAAAAGTCAACCTTATTAGTTTAGACATTTATGTTTTTTTTTTCTTACATACTCTTAATTAAAACTAACAAAAACTTTACTTAGCAATTGTCAAATATGGCCTATAAATAACAAATTTGTTTTATTTTTTGAAATTTAATAACCAAGGAGGGCACAAGAGAAATACGGAGAATTTTTTTATTCTGAAAATTGCTATACGCACAACATTTAAAAAAAAAAAAAAAAGCATAGAACAATCTTTTTATATTTAATCTTTTTTATAGCTCCTTGACTCGTTAAGTTTCTTTTTGCTATTAATTAAACTCAAAGTCAAAGTAAATTAAAGTTTAATTGATATTTGACCATACAATAAATATGGAGTGGAGATTATTAAAACTCCAACCTAAAAGAAAAAACTTAATGTATGTTGGACTATATTTATGTTGTCAGCTTAATTAGTTAAAGTAAGGTTAAAAAGTTGAATTCTTACCTCCAATTATTATATTTTTAAATTCTTACTTTTATGAATTGATATTTTGTAACAAAAATATTTATAGCATACATATAAATATCTCTAGGAGAGTAAATCATATGTACTCTTACTTCAATGTCTTCGACTTGTTGAAAAAAAAAAAAAAAGAGAGGTTGTTTTTAAGATTAAAATGTTTTTAAATAAAAAATGAAAAATAGTGGTGGGTAGAGCCAGAGCCAGCTGTCTCCTAAAGCTGGTGCATATAATTTAATATTATCTATCTATTATTCTAAAAATAGATATATTTATTATATTTTTTGTTTTGAGAAGAACATTATTTAATTATTGAAGGGCAAGGCGGAGGCATACATGAGCTGTGCTGTACTCATCCGTTAAATTCGTTTTTGTTTTGTAGTTTGTTGTTGGTTTCCTTAAACCTCAAATAAAAACATTTTTCCACTGTCATGTGCACTATAATTGTAATTTTACCTTACTGTTATATGTGAAATTTTTAAATAAATAATAGTAAAGTATAGCTAACTAGAAGTCGTACATATATGAACTTGAATTGTCACTCCGAGCATAGTTCAGTGGATAAAGACATGTACTACTATCACAGAGGTGGATGATTCAATCTTTTATTTCCACAAATGTTGAACTAAAAAAAAAAAACTTGAACTAATCTGTCTAGAAGCGATTAGGTGGAGGTTACAATAGTGGTACTGTGAGTAGACCAATCAAGTAGTTTTAGCTCACAAGGTAAGTCCAACACAACATTTTAAAAGATTTATTATTTGGTTATACGGATTTCGCAGTATGTAGCAAAAAATGAATGGAAGTAATATGAAAAATTTTATCGTAGTACTAGAGTTTTTTCCCAAACGGTCAAAGGTGGCTTTTAATGGGCATGGGGCTCGAGGTGGTCCATCAATAATCAAGAAAAGAGACTAGTTGTATGTGCTACGTCTTTATAGCAACAATTTTACTTACGCTAGAATAATATCAACGAACCACTTACTACGAAACAATCCGTGAAAGCTTTGTCAAAATTTTAAACTCAACGAACACTAGATATGGGTGTTTTGATACTTCTTTTGCAAACAATCCTTTCACATCCTCTAATGTTGTTATCTCACATTCGACTAGACTAACGTACGTGTAAGATCATATATTATTGTGAATCCAAAAGTACTTAATATCATTCTAATAATAATATCAGCCTAAGCATTGTTCTAATAATATTTAAGGGGAAAAAAAATCTGCCCTTGAATTTGGGTGAGGGAGAAAAGGGTAAAAGCATGAGGGGGAGAGGCCACGTAAGCATATAATGTAGTTGAAAGTTGAAACGGTCGTCCAGTCCAGTCCACAGAGACACAGGAAAATCTGTGATCAGTTTAACGAATGAAAAAGAGAGTTAGGAGAAAAGAGAAGGAATCCACAAATTCACAGTGTGAGGGAGAAAGAGGAAAGAGAGAGCGAAAAAGACAGCACAAATATCGATATAGAAATGAAATGGAAAGGTTGGTCCAGAAAAAAGAAAGAAAGAGAAACAAAAAATGACGTACTTTTTTATGATCCTTTCCCAACGCACGCTTTTCTGCTCTCCTCCATAGCCCCTTTCTGCTCCCCTC
>JAOANK020000093.1:15371-31431 GCA_026257165.2 Telfairia occidentalis | reverse complement strand
GGACCCTTCACAATGGTATGATATTGTCCACTTTGGGCATAAAGCCCTCATGGCTTTGCTTTTGGTTTCACCCTAAAAGACCTCATATTAATAGAGATGTTGTTCCTCCCTTATATACTCATGATCCTTCTCATGTCTAGCCAATGTGGGATTTTGGGTGCAACTCCCCAACATAATGTCAATTATTAGAGTATGAACCAACCATAGATTGCTCAAAAGCTCATCCCTTTCAATTAAATTTCTATTTCTAAACACTTTAAATGATAAATCCCAAATTTGTTTTTCAAAAGGTTGGTTTGAAGCCAAAACAAAATCCTACTCATAAAGAGAGAAAAAAAAAATGTGGTATGGTGTTAAATTGGCCAAACAGATTAAGAAAATCAATTGATAATCTTTTTAACCTTAAAAAGTAAAGAACATTGCCACTAGGATATCCACCTCCATTTCCCATAATTTGTTGCTAATATTCTTATAATGTTTGTTTTATCTTCCCTAACAACTTGCATATTAAATATTTAAAAAAAATTATAATTTTAGATTAAAATTATAATATACACCTCAATATATCGCACGAGCTAGAAACTTTCGGGCAAATAAAAAGGCAATGATTAAAATTTAGATTTACAACTCCATATTGATAGGATATTATTCACTTTGGACATAAGTTCTCACGACTTTGTGTTTTTGTTTTATCTAAAAGATTGCATATCGATAGAGATATTGTTCTTCGCTTATATAATATGGATCGTTTCCTACCCTAGTTTAATCAATGTAGGACTTTTAGTTACATTTTCGATATTTTTCTTTGTTACGTTATGATCATGGTGCATAAAACGAATTGAATTGGATTCAGTAGCTAGCGCATTGAAAGGAAGAAAGGAAGTAATCGAGAACACGAAGGATTTTAGTGGTCAGATTAAGATGGTCTACATCCACTGTGCAAAGTTGCTCTCTCTAGTTTTATTCAATAGAGAATTTGCAAAAGAATACAATATCTCACACCCTCTCACACTCTAATTTGAACACCTGCATAGTTGTGTTATAACCTCAGTCTTATATATACATAGAGCTGTAACTAAAAAGAAACTGTGTAAATTGAAGAGGACTTTAACTAACTTCTATGTAATATATTTGTGTAAGTTATCACAAATTAAGTTTTTGAGATTCGAACTCAGGATCTTTTGATCTTAGGTATATAGTTAAACCAATTGAGTTATGCTCAGTTTGACAATTTAAGAAGTTATTATAGGATGAAAAATTTAAGTCTATTTGTTCCTTTGTCCGAATAGGAAAAAAAAGTGTTTGTTTTAATGGAAATTTGAAGTTCAAAAAACATATCACAACATTAAAAAAGCTTTCCATGTTTACTAATTTCCTTTTTGAATTTGTTTCTTGTTCAAGATTTTGAGACCACAAAAGAGTTTCCCTTTTCAAAATTCTTTAGAACATAACATTATTAACAATGAACCTATGGCTATTTGCTATGCTACAAAGGAACCATATGCACAAAAACCGAAAGCTAAAGTAAAACTGTTGTCCTCAACTTTGAAATTCTTATCAAAAGATGTGAAAATCTTTAAATAATATTTTTCAGGGAGATGAATATAATTTTCATCCTAGTAACAATTTTAATTAATTTCATATTCTATATGATATCAACTCGTTTCGAATTAGAGTAAATAAATTTTCAATTTTATGAGCATAGATATAACTCATTAATTAAAATAAAAATAAGGGATACTTCAAACCAAGTTACTAAATGAGAGAATTCACTCCATAGCATAAATTAGTATGTGTTCTAAAAAATATTTTTAAATATGGCATAAGTTTGATCTTTTTAATATGTTTTACATTAGATTTAGATTAATTTTGGTTTAGATTATGTTATTTTTGTAAAAGTATAAACCTTTTACTACATTTGGAAATACATATTTATTTTATACTATTTATGTAAATATTTCGATACTAAATTGTATTTTAGTACTATTCACTGCATCATGATCATTTGATTAATGAATTTTAACACTTAATGATAGCAATTAATAACTTGATTGAAAAAATTTAACACGCCAAAGATGAAATTGAAACTTTTTTTT
Organism: Telfairia occidentalis; assembly: GCA_026257165.2. Classification (NCBI taxonomy): domain Eukaryota; kingdom Viridiplantae; phylum Streptophyta; class Magnoliopsida; order Cucurbitales; family Cucurbitaceae; genus Telfairia; species Telfairia occidentalis. Next base: position 29,335 of record JAOANK020000093.1, on the reverse strand, counting down.
TTTTTAACTTCATTAAAAAGGAACCGTAATTGTCACATAGGATACAAAAGACAAGCAACCCTCCTCAGTGGCATCAATGATTCAAATGTCCCAAAATATAGGGTATAGACAAAAGAACATGCCAAATTTGGGATTTTATGAGCAACCATATATAATATTAGCTTCCCTCTTGTCATCAATTGAATAGTATGGGTCAAATAATTAAATTCAACCAACTATTATAAAATAAATGTCTACCAAACATTAGAGATAAAATTAAAAAATAAAATCAAGATTAAAACGAGATGATATATATATATTTCTTGGTACAATACTACCAAATTGCACATGGTGGATAAGAAGAAGTTTAAGTGAGATGCAAAATTTAATGCATATATAGTTTTGGTTAATGTGAAAAGGATGGAATTAGGCACAGAATAATAACATTCAGATTTGAATACTATAGTTTTGTTAAATCAGAGTGTCAATAGCTAGTTGCACACTGTCTTTTGTCCCAACTAAACAAATTTATCATTGAGCTAGATTTAGACATCAAACAAATTGAATTTTGAAATCCTTCAAAAAATTTCTTATCATTCTTAATTACTAGTTGAAATGTTCTAAGATTAAGATCTTTTAATTTGTGTTAAACTTCAAATTAAAATTAAGATTTAAATAATAATAATAATAATAAACGCGTGAGTGAGAGTTTAATTTAAATTTTTGTGTTATTTTAAAATGGAAAAGCACTTATTTGGGGATTTTTGAAAAAGACAGTGGAATTGACATCTCAGTGACAGTGGCAGAGCGCGCGAAATGACCAAAAACAGCGCCCTCTTTCTTTCTTTCTCTTCTTTCTGCTTCTGTTCTTTCACCCCTTTTCTATTTTAATGATTTCTCTTCAACATAAACACTTCCTTTCTCTCGATCTCTTCCTATGAGGGCCACAGTTTCTTCCATTTCTCTATTAATTTATACCCAAATCATATCTCTCTCTGCTTCTTCTCCTTTGCTCTCGTCAGCCCATTTCTCTTCTGCCCTTCTTTTCTCCCTCCGAAACTCTTCAACTGGCTTCTTTAAGCCATACACTGAGGTTGCGGGGTTGAGATAGTTTCTTTTTATTTGTTTTCTTTTTCATTTTTTCTGCCCTGTTATAAGCTTCCACAATGTCAGTTTACAGAGACGAGGATCCTCGCATCCATGGCATCAGAACTAAGATTCGTGTTGTGCCTAATTTCCCTCAACCAGGTTTCGGCTTCCCCCTCTCCATATTTTCTTTTTACCCTTCATTCAATTCGATAAAAATGTGTCGGTCAATCGAAGTTCGATGTATTTTTTCTTGTCAAATGAATTCTGGAGTTTACTCTTCTTCTGAGAGGAAGATAACCCATCGGGGGTTATGATTCGGGAAGTTTTTTCTTCTTATATCTTTCTAAATTTGTAGGAATGAAACCCCTTCTTTTCTTTTTTTTGTTATTGACGGCCGTAATGGCAGGTATCATGTTCCAAGACATAACCACTCTGCTACTCGACCCCAAAGCTTTCAAAGATACAATTGATTTGTTCGTTGAGCGGTTCAAAGGGAAAAATATTTCTGTTGTTGCAGGTGAAAAGGAAATAAAAGAAATCTTTTTTTTCCCTTTTTCATTTTTGAGTAAAGATTAATATATTCTGGCTTTGATGACGATGATCCAAACCTGGGTAGAAATTTGTCGCTTTTGATTAGCCTGAAGATGGCGGGGTCCATTCTTTGGGGGGAAAAGTAGCTTTAAATGATGCAGAAGTGCCCCCATTGCATGAATTTCTGGTTGTTTTTTATAATGCTTTTGGTACATATTAATCATTGATGAATATAAGTGACTGTAGGTTTTGGGAGTGATTCTATGTTTGACTACGAGCTTTCTCAGTGGGGGCTATGCCACTGTTTTCTGTGTGTGACCATTTTTTTTACCTGATCAGCTTATATTGGTTCTCTCTCTCTCTCTCTCTGTACCTCTGGCTTCTACTTTCTCCTTCTTTGGCCATGTGATTCATATTTGTTTGCACTGTCGTTTGGGGGTCGATTTTTACCCGCATCCATATGAAGAGACGCCTGACTGGATCAAATTGGACTATGACATTTTGGCTCCACCATAATGTGAATTTCCATTTTTTTTACTCAATTGTTGCTTGACTTTATCCACATTTCAATCTTTTAAATTCATGTCCATTTCCGTTTTCTCCTGCGAATAACAGAAACTCTTTTCCTTTAATGTTATCACTGTTGAACAACTTGAAACTTGTTCTTATGTTTGTTTATTTATTGTGGTTGTTCTGTTTAAAAAACAGTTCCCATCACTATCATTTATTAGTCTGTTTCAAATACTTCCTTCGGATTAACCTCTGATGATGACATCTAATGAAGAGTATTTGTAACAGTGCAAACGGATTAAGAATATCTGGGGTTTATTCCAGTAAGTGAAATCACAACCACATAAATATATTTCTGGTAATGACTTGACACCATGATGGTTGTAGGATAACAAACTATGCACTATACTATTAATCCTTGAAGTCTTGTAGAGGAAATGCAACTTCATTCCTTTCAATCACATACTTGATATATTTATTATCATGCTTGTCTCCCTATGTTGTGTAACTTTTCCAGTACTGTGCTCAGTTGACTTTACTGGCTCCATATATTTGTACCAATCTTACCTTAATGCATATCTTCTCTTACAAATGATTCTAATTCTTATCCAAAGCTGAATTGAGTATGTTCTTATCATTTCTGTTATCGTGTCTTTTATCAAATGGGGCTAAGTGGTTCAATTCAGTGGATTCAGCCCAAAGATGTTACTTCCATGTTCTTCCAAGGAAATGTGGCCCTTTTCTTTGAAATTTTCGTACTCGGCCAGATTCACAAATTATGAAATTTTATCTTTTTGTCTGTACTGAAACAGTGAAACTTATGACCAGCACTCACGTGTCACTAAGCTAGTTGATATCATCATTGTGATTAACTATTTGTTATAATTTTACCAAGTTTCTTTTATTCGTTTCGAGCATTTTCTTTTTCCTTTCCAAGTACTTTCAAGCATTCATACACTTGCTTGTCGCTTTTTGCTACTTAGCTACATCTTTTGTCATCATATTTTCCTGTCTAGCAGTAATGTGGTCTATGTATGACACCTTTTGATCAAAGTAATATCATCTGCATTCATTTCTGAAATCTAAGGTTGCTTGGTAGGGGTTGAAGCTCGAGGTTTTATATTTGGCCCTCCAATCGCATTGGCTATTGGAGCAAAATTTGTTCCTTTAAGGAAACTGAGGAAGCTACCTGGTAATTTATGTGTAATCATCATGAATTTATTTAATTATGTGTTCTCTTCCTCCCTTCAGCACAAACATGTCTTTGATCTAGAAAAATTCTTCCCCGTAGAGTTTTTCTTTTCTACTATGTAAGCTACACAAGGATTGAGAATGATCTTCCCACTCTTTTTAAGTTTCTTCTTGTACTATCTAGAGAAAGTGATTGTTAGTAATTAGTTGTAATTAAACATCAGCTTACATTCCATATTCTGCTTAGGATATAAATTACCAGTTCTTTATGAAGTACATTGAATTGAAATCAGAAGAAGTTGGATTTCTGTTCTTGGGATACATGCTTGCAGCATAACTTGAATTATCTTGGATCCTGGATAAAAGCTTTTCCTTCTATATCAATAATGAATTTTACTCTTCACCATGTCAGGTGAAGTTATTTCTGAAAAGTATATACTAGAATATGGAAGTGATTGCCTAGAGATGCATGTTGGAGCCGTTAAACAACATGAACGGGCGTTAGTGGTGGATGACTTGATTGCGACGGGTGGCACTCTTCGTGCAGCTATGAATTTACTCGGTGAGTTCCTTTTGATTTTGTTATATAAGATGAAGGAGTTAGGTTATTCTATAGAGGGATATTATAACTTATGACATGAGAATCATTTGAGGTACAAAGAGTATCGTTTTGGGTGCAGAATTGATGCTTGTTTTTGTTTGATTTGAGGTCCTTGTGTCATTTAAAGTCTAAGCCAGTGTCCTGAAGCTTTGGTATAAAGACAGTGCATTTACAGAGATTCTGTACTTATTGCAGAATGTATGTTTCAGAAAACAAACCAAATAATTGATGTCTTGGTTCAATGTCATCTGACTAGTGGGTATAGATTCTAATAAGTTTACACGATGAAACCTGGACTTGAAACATTACATGTTTGATCATAGAAGGAATTTCAGAACCTTGGTTTATATGATATTTTTTTAACTGCGCATCGTGTTGACTGATGATCTAATACAAGAAAAGTAGACATCTTTTTCATTCTTATTCGAATATTTATAATCTAAATGCATTGTTTTTCAGAACGTGTTGGAGCTGAAGTAATTGAATGCGCTTGCGTCATTGAATTGCCAGATTTAAAGGTGTGCATGATCCTTCAAACTCCTCTTGCCTATGGTTATAAAGTTCAAAACAGGTGCAATATTTAGTTAGGAATTGTTTGGCTTTTTCAAATAGTTTCTTTAGAAATAATGAACATTTTTCTAATAATCATTTGCAGACAAGATATTGGTGTTTATTTTCCTCCAGCAACCGCAAATCTTGACCAGTTTAAGTAGGCATAACCTTGACTTGAATGTTCTTCTGTTGGACTAAACAAATCGTGCCACTAAAATTGTGATATTGATAGAGAAATGTGGACAGAGACAATGGGTTCAAGTTGAAAGACCTATGAATAACTATTTTCTAAGAGTTGTTTTTTTTTTTCCTTCTTTTCTTTTAGTTTCTTCATTGATGACTTATTAGGAGAAGTAAAGTTATTCTTCATTTCAAAACTATAGACTTGTAAAACAGTGATTTTAAGTGTACAATGCCTTGAACTTTAATGAACTACCTTCAAAATAATTTTGAAAACATAAGTAAGAGGCTGTTTTTAATATGGTTCCCAAATAGTTCCTCAGCCTTCAGTTTTGGAGTAGGGTTAGGTGAACTGCTGCAGGTTACATGTTCCTTGTTTTGGCTGACCTCTCTGTATGTGGGACAAAATTAATATAGGATTGATAGATACAAGAGTTATCTCAATGGACATGCATTCATGTACAAACTGAACTCAAGGGTAATTTTTGACTTCTGTTGTCGATAATGTTGCAATGATGTTTTCTCGATGATGCAGGGTCGGGAGCGGTTGAACGGTAAGCCATTGTTCGTGCTAGTAGAGTACCATTAATGCGGGAAGATAAGTTTTCATCCATTGATGCAGCAGAGATAGAGTTTGCATCTGAGGATGATACTGGCCATCTCTCAAATCTCACCATATAGAATCTTATATTCAACTCAAAGCCAGTGTGACAAAACAAACCATCACCCCTTTCAATCTCTGCCCCACTTCAAGGAAAAAAGAGAATCTGTTCAAATGCCATTTTCACTGTCCAATGATTTGGTGAGTTTGGGTAGGAGCCTTAAATTCTATCTTGTACAACACCATTCAATTGTGAAAAAGGCTATCCAGATAGATGCTTATAGCTGGACTCTGTTGTTCTTTTTCCTTGTCTCTCTAGTTTCCTTGAAAATAAATATCGTTAAAAATATTTTAAATTAGAATCTCCCGTTCTTTAGGACGACGAACTTTTCATATATCTTTACAATTGTATGATATTGTTCATTTTAGGCTTTTAGTTCACAGTTCTATTCTTGAACTCTACACAAAAAGACTCGTTCACGTTTCAATTGATGCACGTTTATGTTTGCAGCTCTATAGAAATTGGGGGTTTGAAATTTTCAATGTGTAGGTGAAGATTGTATTTTTGTTAAATGGTGAAAGTGATGAAAGAAATACAAAGTGATTGGGTTACTTTAATGCGAAGAACTTTGCTTGGAAGCATAGATGTGGAATATGACGTTTAAGATTAAAATATTAGTTGGATCTTTTTTTTGTTATCACTTTTGCAGCTTTGTTAAATAGAGGAATTAAAGAGAAGGAAAAAAAAAAGTTGGGTGTGAAAGTTAGTGAAATGGCAACATCTATTTTTGGTTATTTATGACTTTCATTTTCTGTCAAGGAAAGCAAGATTTGGCCATTACCACCGTGACTTGCGCTATACTTGTATGACCATTTTTTTGTTGGTATATAACAAGAGAAAGAAAAACAACTTTTAAACTTCAATTTCTTTCTTCTTCTTTTTAGTTCAACTTGTGGGTGCGGGGATTCGAACTTAAAACCTCTTGGTCTTAGGGTATATTCTTTAACCAGTTAAGCTATTTCGATTTTAGCTCGATTTTTCTTTGCTTTGCCTTTTGTGATTTTGGATGGTGAGAATTAGTTTGGTTCAATTTTTTAAGTTATTTTGCTAATTTAAATATATATTATTGGAAATGTGACCAAAGTCCTACCTTAACTAGACAAGGAGAGAATGATGGATACATAAGCGAGGGATAACATTTTCATTGATATGAAAGTGTTTTTGGGTGAATAAAAAACAAAGCAATGAGGGTTAATGCCCAAAGTAGACATTATCATATTATTGTGGAGGGCTTATTGCCCATAACATATATATTTATTTCACTGTTTTAAATGGACGATTTTTTAAGTTTTACTATTTTAAATATTGCATTTGATTTTTTTTTTTTAAATGTGTTAATATTCGAAATTGAAAAGAAAGATTTTGTCCAAGAAGTATTGAATGTATTGACAATTCTAAAGAAGCTCGAGTAGTAGTCTAATACGTATTTGTGATGCAATATTGTTTAAAAAAAAAAACAATAACATTTTTGAAATTTTATCTAAACGTAAAATATATAAGTATATATAAATTATAAAGGAAATAAAATGTATATGTTTATTCATTTGGTAGCATGTACCAAGCATTAGGTACAGAATGAGATAAGAAAATGAAACGAAACCCATACAAAAATAAAGGAATTGAATTTATACCATTTGTAAATTTACTTTGTTTTTACGGATGTGCTGTATTTCTTTGTTTCGTGATTTAAAAATAAAAATTCTATTTTTAATACATGTATGAATTGCTGCATGTATATATATATATATATTAAAAGAAAGCCGAAGTAGAAATGGGAAATTGGAATGGAATATTTATTTACCACTAAGGACTTCAATTTTTTGAATTTGCCAAACACGTGAATTTCTGAGCCAATCAAAGGAATACAAATTCCACCTTAAATGCTCGAAAATTACATCGCCCAGTAATAATATATTTTCAGTGCACATCACATCAATTAATCCAATAAGAAAAACCGTAAATATTTGGTTCATTGGCATTTATCAACACAATTTTTACAAAACCACGCCATAATATCAACAACGGTTGCAGACAAAAAAAAAAAGCCGAGAGAAAAATTGTGTTGATAAATGCAAAGATGAAAGATGAAAAGATTTTCATCCCCAAAAAAATCCGAAAGAAATTAAGAAAATGCTAAAAAAAAAAACAAAAAGGAAGAGAAAAATTATAATAATGATTTTGCATTTTTTTTTTCTTTTTTTACAATTTGTAGATGATGAGGAAACAAGGGAGAACCGCACGCGAGTCGAATACAAGCAACTCGCCATTCTCCCCACTCACTGAGTCGACTCCAACTCGGGGTTCCAGAAACGAGTCCATTTTCATCCCTTGCTTCGACACCCGGCCGGCGATGACCCGACACACCAACATCGCCCTCCTCCCTCTCCCGCCGCCGGCGTTCTCGTGTGCCACCCCGCTTCCGGCGAACGTACAGATGGCGGCCGACGCCGACGACCCTTTCCCCCCAGGGAAAGCCCACGCGCCGCCGCCGTATCCGTCGTACTTGGCCGAGTCGGAGGTCGGGCCCATACAGTGAAAGCGCATAACCTCGTTCCCGTCGGCGAGGCAACGCGCATTCTCGTTCTCGTCGTCGGCGGGAGCGCCGGTGGTGGCCTTGGCCTTGACGATTTCGCGATACTCCTCGAAGCGGGCGACGGTCTTGGAGGCGTTCTGGACCTTGAAAATCACGTCGACCCGACCCGGGAACGCCTTGGGGGTCCAGCTGGTATGGAAGATTATCTCCACCACGCTCCGGGAGTGGTGGCCCTCCGGCAACTCCGACAGCGCCGGAAATATAACGTCCTTGGCCCGTATGGCCGCCGACGAAAGGCTCATTCTGGGCCGGGTACAGGAGGGAGCCGAACCCGGTTCCGATTTGTCGGTTCTCGGGTTCTTGGCAACCCGTTTTCTGTCCGGAGACGGTTTCGGCTTGTTCTTGCTTTTGGATTTGGATTTGGTGGTTTGGACGACATCTTTGAGGCTGTGAACCCCATTCCGGCAACTGGCGGAGGGGATTAAATTTTTAGGGCTCGGATGATAAACGTCTTCGAAGGCTCTCGATTTGCACTGTAGCGATTTCACCCACGCGCTCGCCATTCACGGACCTCAATACGACGTTGGACCTTTGCCGGATTTTTCTGTTTCCCAAAAGCTCAAGTTGGGTATCCACTGCGTCTCATTCTTCCTCGCTCTGTAAAATATTTCCCAAACGGAAGACGGGACGCCTTTACGCAGGCGCCATAATAAATGGACGTTTTTATTTACTGCACCCACTCATCCCCCGAAATTACGAAACTGCCCCTTCTCTTCATTTCTTTCTCCTTCCGTTATTTTTTTAAAAATAATTACAACTTTAATTCTTAAACCTTCGACGTGCTCCAACTTTTATTTTATTTATATTTATATTTAATAAATTTCTCAACTTTTATTTTGCATCCAACTCATCTATTCTTGATATAATTCCATATTTTTAAAACTACAGACAAAATTTATTTTTTTTTTTGTCATATTAAACTTTCAATTTTTTGTCAAATAATGTCTAACAAATTTGTAAAATTTTTAATAATTGTCTATTAAATGAAAGATATAAATATAAAATTGAAAGTTGAGTACTAAAAAAAAAATTATTACACAAAATTAAAAGCTGAGAATCATAACTTTTAATTTTGTGTCTAATAGTTTCTTGATTTATTTTATATATTTTAAAATTGGTAGTTATAATAGGTACAAAATTTTATTTTGTGACTAATAAATTTCTAAGATTTCAAATCTGTGTCTAATATGTTTTTAAATTTTACAAAATTATTAGACGCATAATTGAAACCTTAAGATCTTCACGACACTTTAGAGACAAATAAGAGATTTAGTAAATACAAAATTGAAAAATTAAATAAGTATTTGACATTTCTTAACGTTTTTATTTTAATTTTTGTTGGGTGGTCGTCTTATCTCTACCCACGTGGACCAGGTCTGATTTTCTCCTGCAAAGAAGAAGAACAAAAGGAAATTAAGTTTGGGAAAACAAAATTTCATCAAATGGTTTCAGAGATTTGTGGTCCCCAAATTTTTTTTTTCTTTTTCATTTTTTTTTTGTCTATTTCTGATGGATTCAATTTGATCCATATGATTAGGTCTCCATGGTGATTTACTTTAGGCCTCACTCGCAGTTGATTATTACCCAAAATTCTTTTACTTTAATTTTATAGTGCAAAATAATTAAGCGTAATTAATCTCATTGATTCTATTCTCTCGCTGGTTGAATGAAATCCATCCCCCATTCCCCCTATTCAATGATTTTTAATTTTCATCAAATTATTTGCCTTCTCCATTATCTAATTAATTTTATTCTCAAAGGAAAAAAAAAAGTTTGATGTTTAATTCAAATTTAAATTTGTATTTCTTGTAATTGACGAAAGAAAACGAGTTCTTGTGGTGACTAGAAAAAGGTTCTATCATTATAATTATTGTTTTTTCATAATTTATTTTTTTTGTTTTTTTTGTGGTACCTTTTTTTGTCTATTGGCTCAACGAGAAAAGTCTTCGGACAATATTTTATTTTCTAAAGTTTAATGGGAATGAAAATTGAACTACAAACCCTTTGATGATCTATAGGGCAATAGGAAAAAAAGTTAAAATTAACTTAAATCTAAAGTGATTATCTAATTAAGATATTAAAATCCTACTAACAAACAAATGGCGTAGGGGCATTTGGCTCATAAGTTGGACTTATATAATCTACCATTTAGGGTTAAAAAGTCGAGTTTATATTTGATATATACATTTGCTTATCCGAAGTATTGACTTTTTTTTTTTAGTTCAACAATATGTGGAGGTAGAAATTCAAACCCATAGATCTCTTACTTTTCTAGCCAATATGAGACAATATTTGCACTCCTAACATTTTGTAACATCTATACACACTATATAAAGTTTAAGCTCTCTTCAAAATCTCATGATTTAGATAAATTAAAATTTATAAAAATCGTGAATCAAATCCTTTTTAAAATTTTATTATTTTTCTTTTTGAGTTTAAAACTGTAAGTTGGAAGATTAAATCTTCGAACTTTATGATAGTAGTAGATGTCTTTGTTGGATTGGCAGAGTTATTAAGAAGTTGAATTTTGATGGATAGTCAACATGACAGCATTATGAAAATTGTCTTGCAATCCTTACTTTTTCTCTTTTTGTCTTTTTTTTTCTTTTCTTTTGCTTTCTTCTCTTTTTTTTTTTTTTTTATTTTTAATTTTTTTTTCTCTCTCTCAAGGATTAAAATAGTGTAATTTGATAAGATTTACCTGGAGAAGAAAAGCAAGTGGCATAAGGGAAAAAGAAAAAGGACGTGGGCCATTCAAAAGACTATATTAAATAAAAGTTTTTTGAAAACTTGAATTAGATTAAGATTTAAGAAATTGAAAATTTTTATTAATCATAAATTTTTTAAATAGAATAATAAAAAAAAAAACAAAATAGTTACCAAAACACTCTTAACTTTTACACTATTAAAAAAAAAAAAGGTTAGAATAACTCACATGTTATGATTGAATAGATTATATGCATGCTATTTTTGTAAAAATATAATAAAAATGTTAATATATTTAAAAATACACTAATCTATTATGAGTAAAATATCACATCAAAATGAAAAAAGAAGTATTGCAAGGATAGGGGATATTCTCATGAATAACATATAATATATATTATATACAAATTAGGTGCTATGGTCTACTTTTGTACATAAAAACTACATATGCATTGTGTCTATTTGGGTGGACATATAGAATAACTAAAGCAAAAACAATATCAAAATTTAAAATAAAAAATATATAGATCTATTTTGCATTTTGTGATTATAATATTAAAAATTTTCAATACTATATTTTGGTTCATGTATTTTCAATTTTGGTTTATTTTGGTATTGTACTTTTAAAACATCTATCTTTTATTTTTGTATTTTCAATTTTGATCCGTTTTAGTCTATGTACTTTCTAAATATCTATTATGATTCTTGTACATTTAAAAAGTAGCCATTTTGTAATGTAATCGTAATTTTGTATTAAAGATTATGTTATATACAGAATTTGTGTAAGAATTTTGCAAACAATGATCAAGTACATAGACTAAAATAAATTTTTTAAAGGAACAAATGTTTAAACGAACAAAATTTGAAAATATAAAAATTAAAATAAATATTTTAAAAATACAAAAATTAAAATAAATAAAAGCTGAAAGAGACCTAAGAAACTATTGAAACCTTTCACTTATATTGAAAACAAAAATCTTTTATGAAGGTTTAAATATTTTTTTTTAAGTTGTTAAATTTATTTTCTATTGAAATCATAACGTTTGAACACTAAACTGTTTGTATACATTTTTGTAAAAATATATCAACAATACTTTGGACCATAAGGCTCTTATAAAATAAAATGTTCTAAAATTCCAAAATCGTTATAGCTCTATGTGATGTGACACGCATAAAAAATTACTTTTATATTAGAAATTGAAAATCAAGTCCAGCCGACGTGTCATTGGCCAGAGAAAATGAAAACTTGATTTTTAAAAAATATTTGGAACTTTTTTAAAAAAAGAAAAAAGAAATTGATTTTTTTTTCTTTTTTAATTCCATTTTTATGGGATGGGAGGAGGAAATTTATGCTTGGTTCTTGGAATTTGAGCATGAGACAGAAAATTGAATTTGAAACAAAATAGGTCAACTGAGTTTGTGGACAAACACTTATTAATTTCGCATTTATGTCTCCAAACGCTGCCCACTTCCCCCACATTTTTTATTTACAATATTTTCAAATTTTCTATTTAATTTATATATTTTTTAAAAAATGATTATTTTGATTTTTGCTAATAAATATATAACCGAACTAGAATTCTAACAGTCAATTTGAGTATAGTTTAACTTATTAAAATATATATACATATTTTCTATCAAAATGTCAACGGTTCAAATCTCTATTACTACTGCATATTGTTGAATTTTTTTAAAAAAAAACAAAACTCTAATAAAAAGTTGTGACAATATTTTAAAAAATTTATTCAAAAAAAAACAAATGGATCAAGATAGTCACTGTTTTAAAAAACAAATGGACTAAAGTGAAAAATTTTGTAAATAAAGAGATCAAATTAAAATAAAATTGAAAGTACAATAACCAAAATAATATTAAAAAAGAAAAAAGAAGAATGACAGAATTTCTTTTTAAATACTTCCTCCTACTATCAGTTAAAAAAAATTATTATCAAATAAACATCATGTATATTGAGAGAATCAACCAAAAATTTCTTTGAAGAGAGGGCAAAGTCTAACGTTTTAATTATATATATATATATAATCTTTCAATTTTAAAAATTTAAAAAGGATAACTTCCAAAAAATTCTAAAGATTTTTTTTTTAATATAATTTTTTAAAGGCAGGAGGAGAGATTCTCTTGGAGAACTCTTTTTTTTTTTTTTTCGTCTTTGTGAATACAGTTTTCTTTTCTATATTTTCTTTTAAAAAATGAACTTATTAGTAGTTCCATTTTCCACTTTCACCCTTCTCATTTCAAGACTATAAAAACTTGAAACTTTTAAAATTCTTAATATAGCTTTGTTAATTCTAGCGTATTTTAGTGGAGAAAGCATCTATATTATCATCGTAAAAGTTAATGATTCAATCTCCAATTCTGTATTTATTGAACTAAATATATATATATATATATATATATATAAAGCTGATTTTCAACCTCATAAGATAATTTTCTCCAAATGTAGTCTCTCTAACTAGAGATGATTTAGTACATTGAGGAACAAATTAACATTAGGAAGATATTTTTGTTGTCACACTGAATCCTCTCTCTAATCTCTCTCTACCTAAAATGATTTAGGAGATTGAGAGAATATATTGAATTTAAGAGTGAGTGAGGGTATTTGGGTCATTTTAATAGAAAAATGAGTGTAATGATATTGGGGTTGGCTTTTATATTAAATCCCACTACACACCCACCAAAAAAAAAAAAGAAAAAGAAAAAAGGGAATTTGAGGAGAAAGGGAATCTTCCATGGAAGTTTGAATTAGAGAATGGGTGGGAATAGAATAGAAGAATTACAGAGCAGAATGGAAGCTTATAGAGAGAGACAAAACAGTGCTTCTAAAAAAAGCACTGAAATTTAAACTACAACTATTTAAGTAGTGTGTGTGTTTATTATTTATTTTGGTAAGGATTATTTAATGGATAGGGGGATTTACAAAGCAAAATTGAGTGTGCTTAAAATTGAATAATAAGGAGACAAATGCATTGAGATAATCAAAACTTCTATTTCAAATTAATGATTGTGTTTTGGTTTAATTATTGCATTTAGAAACCCCATAAATCAATGCCCTTCCACTGCACCAATTCGTGATTCCTACGGACTCCAAAACCCTAAATCCCCCCCCCCCCCCCCCCCCCAAAAAAAAAAAAAAAACACATTATTTCAAATTTTACTCTTCAAATGTATCAATGTTTATAGATAAATGTTACAACATGTTTTTATGTGTCTTCATTTAATTATTAAACATGGACGTAAAAAATTGATGAGAATTCATAGAAATATGACACTCGGATTCAATTTTTGTTAAAATCCGTGAGTTGTAAGAGATTTATTCATTGATCAATTTTGTACATCGACTTATTTTTGTGAGAG
>JAOANK020000092.1:6144085-6158736 GCA_026257165.2 Telfairia occidentalis | reverse complement strand
TTAAAAAAAAAAAAAAAACCTTAAGAATTTGAGTAAAAATTGATACGCGTTGAAATTTGAAGTCATTTCCAAACTACGGTTGCGTCTATATATATTCAAGCAGGCGCCGTTTCGGTACTTAAAATTTTTGGATAACTTCGGCTAAGAGCTTTTGAATCTCTCATCAATTCGAAGGGTTTATCGCTCGCGAGGCTTTTTCTTGGTTTCGATCGATTTGTGAGGTAAGTAATGATTCCCTATCTTTAATTCCATCCCCACATTCCCTATCTGAACGATTGCGATTCAATATATGACCGATCACAACTCTGGTTTGGAATTCCTGAAGTCAATCAAAAAGATCAATAGGTTTTCATGAAGAGTCGATTGGTTTTGAATTTCCAAAATGCCGTATGTTAGTTCTGTTGGTGTCGATATGTATGCCTTTTATATATTCTATACGTTGCGAACGAAAATGTCCTATTTCTGATCTTCAAATCAAATTCAGTGACGTGTTGCCTTAGAAACCCTAGTTTTGGCTCTGTCTCCCCCTCTCCTTCCTGGTTACTTTTGCATAATCTCTGGAAGCTGATTAGCGAATTTATTTTTTTGTATGTGTTGGCTCCTTATTTGCCTTGGGCATGGAGGCAAAAGCACAATAATATGTTTGTTGTTTTAATTAGAAAATGAAATGGGCTAACTCTTCACTTGCAGTTTGAAGTCCATTGGGAGCTATTTTATTTAGAAAACAAAATTAATTTTTCTTGGGGCGGTGGTTTTTCGTTTCTCACCTATCTCGATTGAGAGAGATTGGCTCTCTCTAAGCTTCGTTTCTTTTTTTCTCTGTGTGCGCGCTGCGGACAGGAGAAGGAAGGCGATGAGGTCTGAGATTACCAAAGGAGACTTCGTCTTTGAATGTTATTTCGCAGTGGGTATTTCTCCATTTTGTACGCCAATCAGTTCACTTTTGTGTTGAGAAAACAGATGAGTAGTTCTTCTTGATTTTCTTATATTTTCGTGGTTTATGGGTTCTTCAAGAAGAGTGAAAGTCTGCTTTCAATTTGTATTGCTGTGGAATTTAGTCTAAATGAGAAGTTGATAGTCACCATAGTGGATGTAGATCAAATTGATCGAACCACTCTAAATCTCTGTCTCATTATTTTCTCTAACTCTTAATCTCTCTGATTTGTGTTGGACTGCTGGTTTAGATTGCTGTTGAATTCTTTTTGCATCAGATAAACTTCTGATTTTGTGTTTGAGCCGCTGTTTTTGGTAAACTCTACAGTATGTATTGGGTCTATTTGTCTTTTGCATCCAATTATCGCAACAGGGTCTTAATCTATTAATTTTATCGCCTGCAGGAACTTGTGACATAATCTTAGTTTCTTAGATTTGGTGATTATGGGGGGTCATGGAGGTCTAAATATTCTTCCTCAAAAGCGATGGAATGTGTACAACTATGAGAACAGAGAGAAAGTGCGACGAGATGAAGAGGCTGCAGCAAAAGAAGAACAGCTTAAGCGTGAGCAGGCTAGGAAACGGGATACTGAGTTTCGTATAGAGCAGCTTCGTACTGCACGGGGATTAGCTCCAGTAACTGACATTGCAAAGCCTTTAGAATCAGACCTGAAGCCTGGTCACATAAATCTATTTGAAGGCATCAAAATTTTTGACCCAGTTAAGAGTTCAGAGAATGGGGGAGTTGAAGATGGGTCGAAGAAGAAGAGGATGAAGAAGGAAGAAGTGGAAAAAAAGGTTATCACGGCTGAAGATGAGAAGTATAAGTTAGGGTATGGTCTTGCTGGAAAAGGAGTCAAGTTGCCATGGTACCTTGAGAAGAGGCCTGGCAAGGATGATGCTGAGAGTGATAAAAATGATGGATCGTCAAGAGTAGAGAGTGGGGATGTAAAAAAGGGAGGAAAAAAGACCTTGGAAGAATTGAGGGCTGAGCGTCTGAGACGAGAGCAGAAGGAGAAGGGAAGGGAGCTTGCTTTAATTGCAGAGAAAAGCCGGAAGAGTGGAACAGCTTTAAGGGAAGGAGATTCATCATCTAGAAGGTAAGCTAAGCTAACAACCATTTTCTTGTCTTTGTTATTTACTCTGTTAGAGAGGTCTTCTTACAGTATTTTATCAAGGCTTAGGAACTAAGAAGCATGGCTATGGACACGATGACATGCAATTTCTCAAACATCTAGAACATGGACACAACAAGAACACGTTTTATATAATTTTTATACAATAAGATAATTTGAGGTCAATAAGCTTTATGCATTTATAAGTTTAGAAAATGAGTTTGATGCATTTTGCTCTCAAAATTTATTATTTTTGCTCATTATTACTACTTATGTTTATTTATTATGCCTAACAAATGTTCAATATGTACCTAGATGTATCGGACTCATATTCACTCTATACCTTTCGTATCTAACACACGTCTATTATGCTACCACTAACAAGTGTTGAAGTACAAAGGGTATGACATGTTTTGGACACGAACGCAGTAGTCAAACCTAGGTTTCCATGCTACATAGCTTAGGAATAACTTCTAATGGGATTGTAGAATCTAAATGGTCAGATTGAAGTGAATGGAATCCTATATATTTATTCAGCAAAACTTGAATTCTGCGTAAGAACAATATTATGAAACCATAAGTTGTTTTTCTTCCATTCATTGAGAGCTGTGAGAAGTTGCATTCCTCGGAGCATTTAGGCCCTATAGATGGCTCTTGTATATCATTACTTCGTATTTTATTAACTTATAAACATGCTCGGAAGAATAAGGTATCTCTCCTGACGATGTAGGTGGAAATCCAGACGATAGGACTCAGGTTTTCGGGATTATGATATCATCTTGGCAAGCTTGCAGTTTTTGAAGGATTCTGACTTTTCCAGTATATTAAGACGGCATTTTGAAGTGTAAATGGAATTTGCATCAGTTAATGGAGATGCATTCCAATGCTCTTAAATGGAAAAATCCCAGAGGATTGTTTATGTTCAAAGCCCTCCTGAAAAGTTTGATTCTGTGTTGAGTGGAATTTATCTGGGCCCTTGTGGAATGTGTAATTTGCGGTTCATGCGTACAAGATTTGTGTACAGATAAGGTAGCATTAATCGATCTTGCTGTTGTTTATTATTGAGATACTAATAAAAATGACCATATTATTAACTTCTCTCGGTATATTTGTCATCTCCTTTTCCTCTTGCCTTGGTTGGCTCTCCCAAGATCTCTGGGAAAATAAAAACTCTCGTTGAACATGCTATGCAACAAGATTCAGTTTTTACTAGCTAGGAAACTTCTAAGAGTCCTATCCGATAGAGGCAGAGAAATCAAGATGCATGAGAGAAGAAGAGGACTTAGAGGCTTAATCGGCAAGCACCAAATTCACATTTGAATCAATTTCATTGCATCTTTGTATTCAATCTAAACTGTTATTGTCTCCCATTAGTCAAATCAATCCTCCCTTGGAACAAGAAGCCAAAGATGCGCCTTTGCTGATATACTTATATGGTTGACATCAAACTTATATGATTTCAATTGATGTCAACAAGTGAAGGGTCGAAATTGGTATCAAATTCCACAATGATGAATGAATCGTTCCTATTCAGTTTTTGAATTTCGAGATGAACTCTACATCTTTCTCATTTTGTTTCTCCTTCTCAAAACCGTCTTCTCCATTTTGTCCTTCAGAAGATGAGATTGTGTTTCTGATCATCTCTAATGTGGATACTTTTTGCTCCAGGTATATGAGTTTATTATATTAGATTCATGTACGTTCAACTCCATTGTGCTAGTGTAAGTGAAAATAGATTCATGTTAACAACTTTCTCAATGTTACTACATGTCATAATGTAATGCAATATTTCATATTAGTGTTAAAAACACGCATTATGTGACTGTACAGAACGCAATCAAACGCCCCAGCTTAATACCTTATAACAGGTCTTACTGAACCAATCCATCTGTGGAGTAAAATGCAATTTTTCAAACTGCATAATGAAATGGTAAACTATAACAATCGGTCATTTTCCGAGTTGTTGAACATAAGAAAAATGCAATCCTAATAAATCTTAGTGGGTGATTTGGTTCATAGTTTTAAGTGTTAAATATACCATATAAACCTCAAATTAGGTAAGTTAGGTTTGATTTGAAATTTATGATCTATAAAGATAAAACATTATGAAACGTAAAATTTATAGACCAAACACATACATTCAACTTGCTAATCTTAAATTGCATCAACGTTCATAGTAAAATTCTTGCCATTTTGTTTTATGTTGACAAATCTAATGTAATGGCACACTGGAAGGGAAAACAAAATTGAGGATAGGAATAAGAATAACATGTTGAAAAATTCGGTGATAAAAATGCTGAACAATTGAGGATGTAAAATTATTAAATCAACAGTTCCACAGTGAAAAATATAACAAGTTGAATGGCAAGATAAGCAAAGGGGGGGAAATAGGATAAAAATAAAAAAAAAAAAAAAAAAAAAACTCCTTTAAGTTACAGAAAGAGTGTGCTACCTTGCAAATTCAGCAACTAACAAATTCTTGAACACCTAACAATTTGCTACTTCAACAAATTAAAACTTGCTACAGATCCACCCACTGAACATTAGTAGTTCCCGTCCTTTCATCATAGAAAATATAATGATATAAATCCACTTTGCTGCAAAGAGATTCTCAAGTCTTCTTAATAATATAGCCAAAGATGATTCCGATCAAACCGATTAATATGACGAACAGGAAGGAGACGCCACCAGCATTTTTCCGCCCTTCACGCTTCAAGAGTTCCTGCACAATGCAACCCTCCAACATAAGAAACTAATGAAGCTCTGATTAGTCTGATATTACACGAAAATAAGATTCAGATTTGAGCATGACAAGAGCAGATCATAAACTAAATTCAATATAGTAAATTTTCATTTCTGACATTCAGGAGGTATTCAGGCAAGGAGACCTAGATATTTATTGAAGCATCTCAAAAGTAAAGGTAACGTATCCCATGCAATCACATATAAACTTCTTGTGAAAAATTGCAGTTGCTGAAGCTTCAAACCCATCCCTCTTACCAATTCCTGACGAAGTTTGTTATTCTGTTGCATGGCAATACTCTTTTCCTCTGTGAGTTTAGCTATGAGGGCTCTAGCCTGCACATATCCCAGTAGTCAATAAACTTGCAACACAAAGTAAGCAGCCTGCTAGAAGTAGAATGTACAGCATATGCATACATAAAAACACACAAACAAACGTACGCAAATAGCTGCAGAGGCCCAAGATTTAGTCAATCAAACCATCTGCGTAGTGCCGAATAATTTAAAAGGATCTGAGAACCATGATAAAGGTTTGAGAACATAGCACAAACAAAGAAGCAAAAAACAACATTTTTATTTAAGGAAACAAATAGAACGAGTGATCCAAAGGGGTTGGGATTATGATTTATGGTTACTTTTCAGGTTTTGACAAGGAGTTCTGAAGCAAAAGGAATGGACATTCCCATGTAAACTTCAAGAGCTTTAACTTAATTAATTTCTACTCACACTCTTCAGTTAATAGCTCAAAACAAATTATATCTTGAAGGATTGAAGCACTTTCTGTCGTATTATCAAAAGGGGGGAAATCACCATGTCCTGAGCTTAGCTTAGGCATCTTGAGGCAAAGAGACTGAGGATTAGCTGAGTAATGATATTTAGTTGGATGGTGATGCCAAGGAACAGAGAATTTGTGGGAGCATACAAATTTCAATGAACAAGCCAACCAAATGTGTAAAATATGCTATAGAGAATCAGTTAGTTGCTATGCAACTTTTGAAAGCTTTTAAATAAACAGCAACGAGAATATAGCATCATTGTTTATAGATAAAAGATCCTTTCAGTCTACTAGGCTTAGGAAGGTTCTCTCTAAGCGGACGTCTCCATTGGAAACAACGTAAGATATTTCATGGCCAAGTAGGTCACCATCATGGCTTAGCCTCATGCAAGTTTATAGCTTAACTCTCCACTGCTAGGTCTAGACCAACCCATGGTGGTTTTATCCGAATATTGCAATACTTGTGGATAAGAGATTGTGTCCACAGCATATAATCTCTAAAATTTATTGTTTTATGATGAAAATACTTCTATCATGTAATACAATGCTTTCCGTTAAAGTTAGGAAACACAATAAAAGATCATAGAAGAGATCTAACCAATATAAGAAACCTATACAAAACAAGTACCCAGCAAGTTTACACAAAATCTTGAAAGTGAATCCTCAATTATTATGAATATTATGCCAGGGAAGCTACATCATGTGTATGTTCACACTCAATGCTCCAAGTAAAGGCTAGAAATACGATAAAAGATCCTTAAAACATAGCTAACCATTTTGAAAAATCTAAACAAAACTAACACCCAACAGCCAACAAGTTCACCCAAAACTTCACAAGTATGTCGTCAATTACTATAGAATACTGTGCCAAGGAAATTCTAGTGTTTACTGCTCATACCGACACTCCAACCACAAGGTCATATATATGCATTGAGTTCTATCCTATAACAATGTTGAAATAAAAATGGGCATTTGGGGATAAAAATTGAATACATCAGAAGAGATACATAAATCAGGCATCAGAGTTACAGAAGACAAAAGAGAGAATCATCAAAAACGGCAGACATAAAACCTAATGCCTATAACACTATTTTTTTTCTTACCTCTGCAGATTTATCCTGGGGCTCCGACCGTTCAGTATATCCCCTTGTAGCCTGCAAACAGAAGGTGAAGGCGTGTAAATCAACTTGTACAAATGAACGACAGAGGGAAAAAAGAGAACCCAACTACTCACAGTATTTAAGTCGGCATCATTGAAGTTTCCATTCTCTGAAACAGATCCTCGTGGGGAGGACCCTTCTTCAGAACCTTCCGGTACTGGAGAAGGTGGTTGAGGTGGAGAAACATAAAGGACTTTCAATTTGCACTCCTCAACCACATGCCCAGCCTCCTTATTGAACTGCAAATCCCACGCATAGATAAAAGTAATGGATATAGAATTAACCACAAGACTCAAACATTCATGTCAAAGATGATACCATTTCTGCGTTGATATCCTTTGCGCTTGCGCCATCAACAGTTTTAACACTCTGAAGGAGGAATTTGTCTTTGCATTGCATATCAGCAGGAGCCTCTTTCTGGGCTTGCATGGTGACTGCACAACAAAGTTCTCCGTGTCAGTAACCACAAAAGTTGTTCGAACATTAAAAGCCTTGAAAGAAAACATATGATATTGGCATTTGGCACCTATAACGTTGCATGTTGACCGAGGTGAGACAATTCCAGTGTTTGGGCGAACGCAGTACTTTTTAGGGTTCGTAGTTTTCACCTAGAGCATCATAAATTTCACATTTAGCGGACAAAAAACATGGAGCAAAAAAAACCAGATATGAATTTTAATCAGCGGGCATTTTTCCTGTAAATGATAATAAATTCAAAACTGAAAACCCCGTAAACAAACCGAAAAGCAACGCAATTAACAAATTTCCCAACGTGATCCGGCGCCAGACAGATATATCAAAAGAAACAAAAACACCTTCTTGCCAGAGCACTAAAGCATTTCACTAAAAAAAAGATCAATTAAATGAATCACACAAATTGAATAAAACCAAAAGGATTCAACAGAGAGAAACAAGATACAATACCTTAAATGCAACGTAGCTCTCGGTCTTGTTGGACAATTGAAGGGAACAAGAGATCTGCTTCTTCAATTCGACTAACCACAAAGAAACAAAGAAAATAAGAAGAAAAGAAAACGAACGACGAAAAAGATCCCCCAAAAAGATAACAGATCCGCGACGAGAGAGAAAGGAGTGCCCAAAAATTGTACTCACAGGGAAACTTGAGCTCGAGAGGTTCGATGCTGAGGAGTTCTCCCGTACTCATTGTTGCTGGAACTGGAAGAGTGAAGGGGGAAACAGAAGGGAAGATGAATTGAAAGAGACTATGGAAAAGAAAGCGAGAATCTGGAAATGAGTTTCGTTTTCGTTTTCGTTTTCGTTTCGTTGAGAGCAAATTTCGCGAACAGATCGAGAAAAGAGAGGAGCCTCAGCCAACAATGGCGAACGTGCTGCGAACAACAGTGGCGAGACGAAAACACGTGCACCAAACCAAACTCAAAACTCTCTCTTTATTTTTTAAAACCAATTGGGCCTTTTCTATGGGCTACGGCCCATTTCTCTTCCTACTGTTGGGCTTTCTTTTGGGTCCGGTCTACTGGACTACTCTTTTAGAATTTAACTAGATTTAAACCTAACTAATCTTATTCAACATTTTATCTTTAACATTTGTGTGTTTTTTTTAATATAAAAATCCTTTTTTTTTAATAAATCATAGTTAGATTGATTTCGATAGCAAAATTGAAAGAAAACATTAAATGAATGGATTTATAAATTAATTTCATGTCAATTAGTGAATATTATAAGGGTTAAATTGCAAGTTTAATCCTTGAACTTTTAAGCTTGTATCTAATAAGTCTTTAAACTTTAAATTTTGTGTCCAATAGTTATGTAAACTTTAAAAGTGTCTAAAAGGTTCAATTTTGTACCTAATAGGTTACCGACATATTTAACATTTTCTAACTTTAGCAGATTTAATAGATACAAAATTAAATATTGGGTCTAATAGAATCCTAAACTTTCAATTTTATGTCTAATAGTCTGTAAATTTTAAAAATGTCATATAGGTCAAAGATCGATACACATGGAAAGTTGAAAGATCTTTTAGACACAAAATTAAAAATTTTAAAATATATTAGACACAAAATCAAAAATTTATGAATCAGATAAACAATTTTTAAAATTCAAAATCTATAAAATACAACTTTCGAGTTTAGACACAACTTTTTGACCTACTTTAATTGTCTCCATCAATGTTCAAATCAGTTATTTCTGCAAACAAACAAAAATCAAATGGATTATCGCTGTCAAGTCAATTAATTGTTAATGAATTTTTTAAGAATCCTATATTTGCAATTATTTTTTTATTTGATAAATGTTTAGGGCATTATCCTTCAAAATTTGAGTTATAAAATATAAGAGTGCTTGAAATTTGTGTTTTTTTTTTCCACCAAAGATGAGCTATAACACATGGTTATGTATTAAAAAAAAACCGTTTTCCCAGTTTTTATGGAAGCCTATTTTTTTAGAACAATTAAAAATTACTATGCAAAATAAATTACTATAAATAACATTATTGGTATAATTGTGTTGTGATAAAAGGATTTGTTGGAATAAGAAAGGCAAGTTTAACTTATAAGAATAATACAAACTCAAAACTTAAACTAGAATAAACCAACATTTCAAAAGAGATTTGTCAAGCTTTTTTGAATCCAACAACATATTGAAAGTGGGGATTCGAACCCACGACCTTTTGATTGAAAAAATTATGTCTTAATCAATCGAACTATGCTCGATTCGTCGATTTATCAAACTCTTTAGATTTAGTAACATGTAAAAAATGTTAATAAAATTTCTATAAAAAGTTTTCAAACTACTACCACTGCTTTTGGAAGTAACATTATACCAAGAAACCAAATATCCTTCCAAGGGAGAAGATATGAGGAATTGTACATTGGCTGCTCATTCACACATTCCCCTTTTACTTCTCATTCCATAAAAAAAAAAATTTGAAAGAAAATCTTGATAATTTAAGGCCAGCCATTGGTTACATTTTCCTGAATCCAAATCACTGAAAACAAAGCTCTTCTTCCAATCCAATGAATCCTAAAAAGAACCATTCTGGTAGCCATTAACACCAAACTTTGATAAGAATGATGTAGCTCATTTAGACGGTTATTCCTCTTAATACAGTGTTTCTTGTATAAAAAAAAATTCTTTGATTCAATGAAACAATACTCATAAAACAGTGAACAATCATAAAGGAAACATACTAGTCTACTGCTGAGGTGATCTGGTGGTGAAGTTAAGGCTTTATTTTCTCCAACAACTTCTCAGCTTCAATAAATCCAATTGATCCCAACGATATATATTTTACAAATTTCCACCTGTTCGTGCCCCATTTCGGTTCAAATTTTTGTTGTTGAAATAAATAGTCAGCATCAAACTGTTGGTTTTTTTTTTCTAAAGCAAGATCCCAGCATTTATTATTAATGTGAAAACTGAGAAACTGGTTACCTGGGCGTGTAAGGAAGTGCAAAACAATGGAGATGTAGATGATTTACACTGTTCATTGGTGGCTGATGGAAGCCAAATCTTTCAGAGAGCAAAAACAGAGGCATCAATTAAATATCATGCAGTCCTGAAAAAAAAGATAAAAGAACTAAAAGTAGAGTAGAAATCAGAAAAAACTGCGAAGCATGTAGTATTTCTGTTATAAGGAACGAAACCTTTCACCAATGAAATAAACAAAGAGGGATCTCAAAAAACCAGGTTACAAAACATTTTCTAATCTCAAGGGATTGGCCTTAGTAGTGTAAAGGTTTGGGATGTTTGGAGATACTCGCCAAGATCTGGGTTCAAGCTCCCACATGAAAAAAACTTGATGACTAAAAAGTTCGAGCCGTCTTCTTAAGCTGGCTTTAGGATGGAAAAGCCCTTCCGAGGATTAGTGGGGTGGGCTATACGTTTTCAATATTCCAATCAATTCCTTCTAAAATTGTTCTAGTACATGCTGACCAAATTTCTCAAAAGAAAACTCCAAAAGAATTTGCTAAAACACTTTAAACAGTGGCATCCAACCCCAATTTCAGCTTTCCGGTATGTGTTTTGGCTAATATTTTATAGGACACATATCTAAGACAGCCATCGAATCACGTCTTTGAGCTTCATCTTAATCAAATGTATACCACATAAACGCTAACATTTACGAGTTATTCGATCAGCATCAATGATGTTCCAATCCCTTTGAAAGAAATCCAAAGTAGACCCATTCCACCCTGGAATCTTATTGGAGTCCAAGTTTTTCAATGCCATTCCACACCTCTTCTCCAAAAGAAATCTCTGGATGTCTTTACCTGTCGTCTCAATCAGATTCCAAGAAACACCTGAAGCTATCTTCACACTTTAAAAGGGGTTTTTCATAGAAGTTTGTTAATTCCCTTTCCACCTCTAGATCATTAACCAGGACTTGGTCCAACAGCAGGAGTCAGTTAGGAAATTAGATTATTCTCTTTTTGCCAAATGCCCATTGACCGAAATATAATCTTTTAAAAAAATTCCTACACTTAAGAAATAAGATTATTCTTTCTTTGCCAAATGTCCATTGAAGAAAATATAATCTTAAAAAAATAATAAATAAATAAATAAATAATCCTGCAACACTCTTCAAGTAATTTCCTATATTTGAGCTCCTCAACAGAAAAGCAACCCAGCTCCTCCATACCATCTAGCAAGTGAAGCTCAATGAAGAAGGTATCCTTTTGTAGTGGACGAAGTTTGTAGTACAAATTGAACAACAAAACTTGCAAAATTTCACCACTACAGTATATTATTCATCACTTAAGTTACCAGGTACCATGTCCTTAAAGTAGCTTTCTAGATGAATGGTTTCCTCACTAATAATATTATGCACAAAATATTACAATCAACCAATGCAAACAGTGACAAATTTCAAGAAGTTTCCACAATATCATGCCACAAACTAGTCTGACATACAAAATATTAAGTTATCCGCACATATGAAGGATTGAGAGATCGTTAGTTCATTGAACCCCATGATTTTTCTAGTTTCACCCTGCTTCAGCATTTGAATGAGTAAAATATAAACACCGATTTCTGCTGAAGAATCACAACAAAAAAGGCTTTGAGGAGTGGTTATCATTGAGAGATACCTGTGGTTTGATTGAGGGGAATCTTGAGATAATAGCGTCTTCCCCACCTCTAACATGTGACTTACTGATAAAAACAATCAAGACAGCAATGATATAATTAGAATTAACAAACTGACCGAAGATTTAAGAATGCCTTTGTTTTAAAAGGCGCGCCACTACCCTAAGTGCAAGCCGTTAAAGTCCACACCATCTCACAGCCTTTCAGGATTTTAGTTTTTTAATTTTACCTTTTGAAAAAAAGGAAGAAAGTTGTTTGGATGTCCGTATCTTTTTTTCTTTTTTCACACAACCACCCATAGAGAGGGACCCACTTCTAGCATTATGCTTATAGCCATAAGGATAGCTACAGGATTGAGAGGGTTGAGGACGGGAAAATGAAGGAGAGAGTCAGCGAGGGAGAAGGAATTGTATTATGATCATATTGAAGGTTCAATGCAGACACGATTATACTTCTTCAAGCTTGTTAAGGACTTATGACCCCGCCCCACAACTATGCTATCCATAAACCATAAATGAATTGCAATTAGCAATGGTTAGATTACCGAGTGAGTAATCTTCGGCTCTCCTCTGGAGATTCCTAACTGTGGGAATGTGCTCCTTGGGAATTATCAAGTAATGCCTACATAGAGGAAGTGCAGTATAAGAATGTTTTGTATCCATTACTTTAATCACAGAAGGCGAATGCAACTAACATTCTTGTGGTGGAACCAAATGCATTCTATTACAATATACTTATTAGTAAAACTAAGAAAAAAAAAAGAATAGGAAGAAAAGAAATAGCAGATTTCATGTAGATGACCTTCAACTGAAGAAACAAAAGAAAAATGACAGTCGAAAGATTGACGATAAACTCTATTTCTTTGATTCTTAGTAAGCGGTGCATATATCTCTTTCTAGACTCCCCAGGATCCTTAATGGAAATTGATACTCACTTTTAGTGGCCTTACAGAGGCCATCCTCAAGGCATCTTCGAGATGGCTATTCACACAGGCATTTTGACACTACTCTCAATGGCCACTTGTTAAGATAGGCCATTAATTTGCGGAGTGTTATTGTTGCAAATCTGTTTTCACAGCTGTAGCATTGCTATTATGGTTAGCTGATTATTTTAATAAACAATGTATTAGACAGAGGGCTATATATATGCCTCTGTCCGTCCTTTTTTTGAATCACTTCTTAATAAAAGATAAGCTATTGTGATCACTTTCTGGTTAGATTTTGTGATCAATGAGAACCTACTAAAATCAGATCATAGGTATTAAAAACGAACAAACTACAAATGAAAATTGAATGGGAGAGCATTTGAAAGACTGTGATAGCAACAAGGGACTAAAATTCTTGTACTCTGCAGATTATCATCGTGGACTTAAATTCATAATCACATCCATGAATGCACATTGTGAACCTTAGATCACAACAATGGAAATTTCTTAGAGGCGTTGAAATTTCGAAGACCCCCATGATAATAGATCTATTTTTTCGCATAATTTTTGTTCAAAATTTCAAAACATTGCTTCTTTCTCCAATTTTCCCACCGCCATTGTACCTCGCTATACAGGTTTAGATGTAGATTTTCCATAGGATATCAAGCAACAGATTAAATGGATATACACCAGAAGAAGAATTCCTTCCTGAATGAGCTGACCAAATGCAGAAATTATGATGAATTTAACACAGAAAACATTCCAAACACCTCATCGATGACAAAGCTAAATCAAACGCTGGGGGGAAAAAAAGATTCATTCTATTAAGATTACGAGGTTTAAAATACCTGACAGCAGAGGGGTTTCTATCTTCAAAAGCAACAACTCTCTCATCCTGCAGAACCCATATACTTAATCAGAGACCCTTGAATCAATGGCCGGTATAAGAGAAGAAGAAACACAGAGAACGAAAGGAGCAGACAAAATGGAGAAGAGCATTGGGCGCAGAATTGGAAGCTATCTGGCAAAAAATACAAGACGAAGCTGTTGCCGCCATTTTTCTCACAAAGTTCTCGGACCAATTCTCTATTTGCAGCGTAAGGGCTTCCTAATGGATTTGGCGCTTGAATTGGAAGCTAATGGAAGCTATTTGGCGCTAATATCACCATCCCCACACGTCGTGAAAAATAATAATAAAATAAATTCTAAATTTTATATTTTAGATTTTATATTTTAAAAGTTATCAATTCAGATCAATTAAATATAAAATTTAAAGTTTAAAGATATAAAATTAAAAGTTTAATAGTTTATTAGACATTTTTTAAGTTTAAGAACCTATTAGATAGGTCAAATCGAGCATAGTCCAACTGTATATTTTTCTGATTAAAAAGTCATGGGTTTGAATTCTCTTCCCACAGGTTGTTGAACTAAAAAAAAGGGTTGTTGAACTCAAAAAAAAAACCGAGAGTTTTTTAATACAAAATTATACTTGATGATTTATTTGGAATACCAAAAAAAAAATACTATTAATTAAAAAATTAAACCACATTTAAAAAAATCTAAACAACGTTCGAATTGGAATTGTTATTCAAACATATACCAACAACAAAATCTTTAAAATTTATATAATAAACATTAACAAAAAAATATATATATAATGGGAAGTAAAAATATCAAAACTGGTCGGAGCAAATATAAGCTCTAAATACCCAAGAGCAAATATAATTATATTTAACATTATATACAACACCATATTTAACACTATATACACTATCATGAGCAAATATAATGTATTTAACATTACGTGCAACACTGCAATATAATGTATTTAACATTATATACAACATTGCATTAATAGCGAATTAAAAACATATACTTGAAGTAAAAATACTAACCAAAATATAATTAAGAGTACAAATACTAACAAGCAAGCT
>JAOANK020000092.1:6118811-6129110 GCA_026257165.2 Telfairia occidentalis | reverse complement strand
TAATCCAAGGAGTAGAATCACTCGATACGATAGTTATCTAATAGGCCCCAATTTTCTTACCACTATTTTGACTGTTGATAGTAGAATGATAGGTAGCAATCTCAGTTTCAAGCCTGATGAACCTCCAAACAGGGAGGATTTTAGGGGGTATGTTTATAATCAATATTAATGTTTTCCTTGCAGATTATGCTAACCAAGGCTGGAATATGTCATGGAATAGCACTGTGGATTGATTGGGTAATGGATTCAAAGAACTCCATTGTCATATCCACAGGCCCAGGTAGACTACTGCCTTCATTTCCAAAGAAATCTGGTACTGACATTTGCTGGTGATTTAACTGCTTCTCATTTCATCATAATCTGATTCAGAAAAGAGATACTGGAAACAAGGAGTTAAGCTTCTTGCCAACCCCATGGCAGTCGGAGCTCGAGATTCGAGTGAGGGCGGAGAATGCTGCTCTGCTGTCGTCGAAGCATCCTTTGATCCATCAAGTGGTGAACTCGACATAAGACATACTTTTTTGTAACGCAATGAAGCTTTCGGCTCTCGAGCTGTTACCGATGACAAAACGACAATAAATATGACAATCACTACCCCCGAGTCAACTCAATGGAATTTTTGGATCAGATCAAAATGGTAATATATTCAAGAGGTATGGATCAAGTTAACTCTCATTTGATTTTGTTCTTCATTTAGGTAAGAGGGTCATTTAGAGATTGAAGTCAAATCTGTGACATTTTTCTTGATTTTGAATGACTTGTAATTTCTTATTTATTCTTAATGGTTACTATTGCTTTAGAATCATGACCATTCTCAAAAAATATAGACGATCAAGCTACAATCTATCATTATAATTACAAGAGTTGGTATTGTGTTGATATAATTAGCTATTCTCCCTTTTCTTTTTCTTAAATACACATTTTTTTTTGTCAATAAATAAAAATGTGCATTGGCTTAATTTGTCTACAGTTAAGATGACGAATATCATCTTAGAAGTAAGAATTGATTTGCATCTCAAAACTTATTACTTGTTTTACATTTTTATTATTATTATTATTAAGATGGAAATTGTTTGAAGGGCTAAAAGACGATACTAACCCTAATTAGGTCCAAGACAAAGGGAGTATTGGGATCTTGCTATGAATCCTAATATATATATATATATATTTTTTTTGAGTTCAACATGGGGAGGTGAGGAAGGTTCGAACTCATAATCTCAAGGTTCGAACTCATGATCTCTTGGTTAGAAAAATATGTCTTTAACTAGTTGGACTATGCACGGTTTGGCTACTATGAACCCTAATTAGCACACCCATTTCTCCTTAGATTTATAGTGTTCAAATTTAGTACTACTTTTTTTTTTTATCTCATAGGACATCATGTTTGTTTCAAGATTTCAGAATTACCCAAAATCTTAATAATGTCAAATCAAATATACTGTCGAATTATTTGTATATTTACCTTTTTTTCCCCAAAGTAATGCCAAATTATTCTCCTATCCTTGTCCTTTAGTACCTACGTGGCATCCTCTAAATTTCTTTTTCAAAATTTTAGGTCGTGTTTGAAACCCGTTTCATGTCCTTCAATATCTTCTTCTACAAAGTTTTTTCAATCTCTTTCTAAGATTTTATAAATATTACAATACAAATATAGGAGAGGAAATCTGTAGCTACGACCCATAAGAAAAGACACTAATATATATATATATTTTTTTAGTTCAACAACATATGAGGTGGGAGGATTCGAACTCATAGCCTCTTTGTTAGAGAGATTTGCCTTTAATCAGCAAAACTACGCTCGGTTTGGCAAACACTAATATCTAATGACTTGAACTATATTACAAATTCCGTACTAACACGGAAAATATGTCGCTATTATATGCTTATTATTTTCTTTAGTAAAAACAAATGGGCTTGAAATACCAATGTCCCAACGTTAAGAAAAAAAAACAATGGGGGCCCATGAGTACATGATGGTCATACTCATACTATATAATATGACCGTTTGAGCACCATGGGTTAAATATTATTAACTCATTAATGGGAGTTTTGCAAGTTAATTAAAAAATGTAATGAACTTTTTTCTTTTTTTTTTAATCAAAAGATCGAAATAACCAAATTATTAAAATTGAAGAACCATCCAGATTATAATTGGTTAACATCTGGAGGAGTTAATAAAATATAAATAATTACCAGTTATTTTATTATCTCATCCTCTGACATTCCATTCTGTTTCCGTATGGGCAATCTTCAAATTAATATATTTGTACTTTTTTCACTTCCGACCAGTAACAATAAAATAAATGATGATAAAATTGAAGGCTTTTTTTTTTCTTCTTCTTTTTAATTCAACAGTTGGTAGGCTGGAAAATTCAAATACGAGGTAGGTATTTTAAATTAATTTAACTTTTAAAGTTAATTTTTTTTTCTTGAATTCAACAATAATACGTAGAAGTAAAGATTCGAATTCATGATTTTTTTAGTCAGAGAAATATGTTTTAGCTAATTGAACTATGTTCGGTTTGGTGACTTTTATCGTTAAACTGCCTTATAAAATAAAGTGTTAAATTTTAGACTAAATATAATATACTTTTCTATGTTTTAATATTTTTCAATTGTACTTTTTTTTCATGAATATTAAATGAATTGGCACGAATTAAAAGACGAATTATGTCACTCAAAAGGAGAAAATTTAAATTTCTTCCAATTTCGTAGCGTTGATTTTGGTCGTATGATTTTTTTTTAACTTCTATTATTTCACTCAACAAATTGCTATATGTTAGTTTGTAGCTACTCATTATTAGGATAAATCATTAATCGATGTTAACTAAGGTAGCAAAATAGAATCCTAAATCAATAGGGGTAAATTTGATACAAATAAAAAAAGACAACTATATAAGGAACAAAAAGTAATTTAACCTAAGTTTTTTCATATCTAACTCTATGAAAATTTTAAAGACTTTCACATTTACTTTATTTTGATTATTAGTTTTGAAGTACTCTATGTTATTCTATATTTTTTTTATAGATATCAATTTTGAAATTTAGCATAAGTATTAGGCCTTCCCTTTAACTTGATACCAAATAATATTAAAATGAATTTTATATTAAAGTTCTATGACTAAAAAAAAAAAAACCAAACAACATAATTGGGGTAAGTGGTTGGGAGACACTGTCATATAATATTATAATATGGTATGAGGATTTCACAAGTCAAAAAAGTAGTCTGAAAATAACTTTTTTTTTCTGTCATTTTCCTAAACTTCGGGAATTTGTTTAATAAAAGTTCGTCTACTTTTAAGTTTTAACAAAAGCACTTTTTTCTTATTTAGTTTCTCTAAAATTTCCAATATTATACATTTTTGGAAAATTTTTCCTCGCATAATAAAGTCAATGTTCATTTTAAAAAATTTCACAAATTTTCATTTTTTTTAAATATTACATTATATTTAAAATTTGATTTTTTGTTATTTTTATAAAAAATATTATAAACTTTTTGCCGTATTTAAAAATATAGATTTATTTTATGTTATTTATATAAGTACCTCTAAATTGTTTCCTTCATCTCTAACGTATACTCTAACTAATTTCTTTTTTTGAGTAATACATTTTTATTATTGTATCTATTGAATTCCTTTAACTTTGCTTTATTCAATTTACCTATTCTTTTATATCATGTTGTAATAAATCATCACTCGTTAATTTAATTGATGTATAATGTCAAAGTTATTAAAATTTAACGATAAATTTGATTTTTTTTAATTGAAATTTAGCATCTTAATTCACACGACTATCAAAGTTTGATATAGGTAATTTAACTTATTTTTCATGCATATTTTTATTGACTTTTTTCCCATCATTCTTGTTTTAACCATTTTTTTCATGTTTGAGTTCAACAATATGTGAAGTGAAGATTCAAACTTGTAACCTTTTGTTTGAGGTTGCATTAATACTTGAACAAATTAAATTATATTCAGATTGACGATTTTGTATTCGTAAAATACCTCTACACAGCACTCAATTATTTTTTGTTAGGCACATATATGTTACAGCTACATTGTTGAGTATTAAAATTTAGTCCGATCCTATTAGACTGACAATAGATTCTAAGATGTCGGCATGACATGTCATAAATTCAAAAGGGTGATTTGAGACGAGTTACTTTTTAACTTTTGACCAATAATTCTCATTAAAACACTACACCCATCTTTTTAGTATACACAACATCTCTCTTTTACTGTTTTACACACAACTTTTCAATAATTCTCTCTCTATATTAAAGTTATAAAGTTTTCCATTTTATTAAAAAAAAAAAAACCAAAACACAGAGAGAGAATTACCAGATTATTTCCACCGAAAAAAAAAATTAAATTAAATCTTTATCAAACGGACTAATTTTAATTAGCTCTCTCTCTCTCTCTCTCTGTTCTTCCGCGGGAGAAAACGTCTCTCTCTCTCTCTCTCTAAACAAATTTCCAAAAAACAATTAAAAAAAAGTGTATTTTACGAAAAAGCCCCTGCCGTAAGTTGTCGCCCAATCCAATCCCTTGCTACTCTTCCAAAAAATGACCGTTATGAACACACCAAAAAAAAAAAAAAAAAAAAAAAAATTTCTTCTTTTTCTTGTTTTTTTGAATTGTACATTAATGAGAGCCCAATTCTATCAAATATTAACTCTTTTTTTTTCTTCTTCTTTGTTTGGTGGTTAATTCCAATTGTATTCACCAGCTGATAAGGAAAACCAATTCTGTAGAGTTGGTTTTGATTTTGAATTTCACAGCTCTGCAAACTGTATAGTCATATATTCGTAGGGGGTTGTTTCGGAATTTTTTTTAATTACCTTCTTTTTTTTTTGTTAAAACTGTATTGGAGATGAAAATTTTATTGAATGTGGAGGACAATTTGTATGCCCTCTCTATTATACGCTCTGCATATTAATTTTAATTTCTTCGTTCAATCGCCTTCAATAATTTCTTATTATTGTGCACATAGAGACCATCATTTTCAAGAGAGAACAATGACTTTATTTTGTTGTAAGGAAAAAAAAAAATTTTTGGGTCTCCATTTCAAAATGTTACATTTATTTTTTAGTTTAGTTTCTATCGAGTCTTTAAGTTTTAAAATGGTCACACTTTTACTCTTAGCATTTTTACTTGGGTTTTGACAATTGCTCACTTTCGGTCCAAATATGTTAGTAACTAGGGATATCAAAATTTAGGGTTGTAAGTGTGCAATCCATTTTGCAAAACCCAATAGTGAGGGACTAAATAGATACTAAATTCAAAACTCATTGTTTGTAACATTTTAAAAACTAGGGACCAAAGTGGACAGATCAAAACTCAGGGTTATAAGTGTGACTATTTTGAAATCTATGAACCAAATGAAAACTAAACTCAAAACTCAAAGTTATAAGAAAAATGGGGCAAGGAGGCTCAATCCCAGGCGACCGAAGGCGGGCACACACATGCTTGCCAACGATTCAACCTTTCTCTTTTGAACTCAAAACTCAAAGTTAAAAGTATCATTTTAAAAACCAAGGGACCAAATGAAGACTAAACTCAAATTTCAGGAGTAAAATTCAACATTTGATGTCATAATTAGATAATGGCTTGGATTTGGAAGTTTGAATTTCTATATATATATATATATTTTTTTTGATAAATCCGAAAAGTTTTTATTTGGATTTTGAGATGAATACCTTGGGGATTTGTGATTTGTGAACTTTACGGCATAAAAAGGTAAAAACTTCATCATCTTCTTTTCTTCTTCACTGAAATTAGGATGATGTGTTCTTACTTTCAAAGTTTCTGAATTGTACAAAAGAGAGAGAGAATTATATTATCAACTTCTTCTTCTTCTTCTTCAACTTTCTGTTAGGTTGTTTCAATTCATTTTCACCAGAGAAAACGATTTCTAGAGTTGGTTTTGAGAAATTTGAAATTACGTTTTGGGGATTTTTGTTTACATAACTGTTTTTTAAGGTTTGATGGGATAATTTGTAAACATTAACCGAATTTGCTGCATAAAAATCATAATTTTGGAAAGAACAACTTCATTTGTTCGGTTCACAGCTTAAAGTTTGAAAGTTTGAGTTTGTAAATTGTTGTTAAATTGGACTTTGAGAGGGAATATGTAATGTAGGCTCACTTGAGATCTTGGGTCGTTAGAAAATGGGGTTTGAAATTTTGAGTTTGTATAGTCTTTGTTTGAATTTTTGATAGGAAAAAGCTAGGGTTATATGCATAATTGGATCCTATTTGGTTTAATTTTTGGATGTGTGATTTTATACAAGTGTATAGCATAGGGAGAGTTGAATTTTGTAATTCCTATGATACAATTGGAGCGTTATTGCCAAAAAAGAATTAATTTAGATTGTCCTTTGTGGCTCGATCGCGATTTTAGTAAGAATAATTCATAAACTCGTACATAAAAAAGTGAAGTTAATAAATTTATAGTGATATCAAATGGATTCACTAGACAAACAAACAACCTAATTCCTGAGAGTCAAATATTCTTAAAAATGAGAAAAAAAAAATTATATGAGTATACTTTTTCTAATATTTGTTCTTATGTTGTTGTATTTCTATTATATTCATGAAATGTGTTGTGTTTGCTTTGTTAATGCAGGTTTGGTATAATTTTTAAAAAATATTTTTTAGTAAAACGTTTATTAATTATATAATCGTTTTTGGAAGAAAATTAATTAAATATTTAATATAAATGTATTTTATATGGTTTTACACATTTTCAAACTATTTTTTTATTAATAAAAATTCTAAAAAATATTTTTAATTAGTTAAAAGCATTATTCGAAATTTAAACCAAACACGGTTAGTTTTGGAAAAAATACTTTTTTCTATTAATAAACCATTTAAAGTCATATCAAACACGCACTTAATTATATTTAAATGATTATTAATCGATGAGTCATTAATTTTGTTTTTTTTTTTTGAGGTCAAATAATATGTGAGCGTAGGAACCTCATCATTTTTAGTTAATTGAACTAGGCTTAGGGTTGGTGGATAGATAAGTTATTAATTAGAGATTGAAAAATGAAGAAAAATGGGTGTGGATGACACATTTAATTGTAGAGTAGGCATAATAAATGTTACACTAATATATATCAAAAGGTATCGATCAAATAATTCAACTCATACAACAACTTGATGGATTTCAAAGTAAAATTTTCTCTAACATATATAAGTCTATTTATATGGTTATTTTAGTCAATTACTCCTTTTGTACATATTATCTAGAATTATTTTGCGTCTTTATTTAGGGTTTGAACTATAATTTCGGTCTCTGTATTTTGTCCATAGTGTATGTTTTTTTTAGTTCAATAACATGTGAAAGTGAGAAGTCAAACTTTTGACCTTTTGGTCTAGAATATATATCTTTAACTAGTTAAACTATGTTTGATATGTAGCATTTCATGGGATGAATTAGGATAAAGTAGCAAGATTTGATAGCAACTTTTGAATCAATTGCAGATAATTTAGAATCTGTCTAACTGATTTTTAAATCATATCACACGCTAATTTATTCAAATGTTAAAATAATGGAGTGACACACATATATATATATTAACATTCCTTTAACCAGTATAGAACTGAAACTAAAGATAAGTAGTGAATTCGAGCATAGCTCAATTGACAACTAGATATTATCAAAGGCAAGAACGGTCCACACCAGTATGGGGCTCCCCCCTCTTGTCCACCACCGGTTAGGTAAGAAACAAACTAAGGTTTGTGCGAGAGTGGAAAGAATAATCGGGTAAGATTTTTTGCCTCTCTTTCTCTCTCTCTCTATATATATTTTGAGTTCAACAACATATAGGGGTTTGTACTCAAACTTTCTACTTTTTGGTCGAAAATATATAGCTTTACTAGTCGAACTATGCTCATATTGACAAATATATATATAACAATATTACCTTTTTTACACTACAATTAGAAAGAAGTACCGAATCTACAACCCAATAGACAAAATACATCATGTTTTTTTACTATCGTGTTCGAATTGTCTAATCGATAATAATTTTTGTATACATAATAATTAGCAATTAATTTTGGTATATGATTCAGATGCATAGAGGAGAGAGATGATTCATTTTAAGTTGTAATCTCAAACAATTGGAGTTTTAGACCATAATATAATGGTTATATATATATGACTTATTCTTTTTACACAAATCAATGTCATCATCTTTTAATTTGGATAGAAATAGAAACATTCCTCCACTTGGTTTAATCAAATTGGACTTTGCAATTCCATGCCTATAATGTCATTATATCCATAGACTTTTTCTATTCCTATTTTCAATAGACTTTCTCGAGCATCAAATTTACTTATTCAAGAAATATCACTAAAAATAAGGGATAACTATATATAGATATATATGACTCGTATAAGTAACCCTAATTTCACAATGTAAATAGTCTTAATTAAACATTTTCAAAATTATCTATAAAAAGTTTATTTGAACTCAAAACACGTGGATGAAGATTACGATAAAGCCTTGATTCATATATATTAATCTGATGGGCAAATAAATTTCAAAACCCAACTTGGCCTAGGGTTTATTTTTCACTATCAC
The DNA here is from genome assembly GCA_026257165.2 of Telfairia occidentalis. Lineage (NCBI taxonomy): Eukaryota > Viridiplantae > Streptophyta > Magnoliopsida > Cucurbitales > Cucurbitaceae > Telfairia > Telfairia occidentalis. The sequence continues at coordinate 6,120,514 of JAOANK020000092.1, read as the reverse complement.
AGGCAAATGACAAATTAAATACCACAAGTAAAAGTAAACTAAAAGTAAAGAACTTCAGGATAGAGAAACTTGACACGGGTTTATACTGTTTCACCCAAATAATCAAAGAACTACGTATAGTTCCTGCAACTGTAGGTTTTACTAAAATCAGTTGAAGATTACAATGGGAAACACTCTCTATAACTTCGCCGTGTCATCTCGCTCTTAGTGTTCTAATTGGTTAGCAAAACCAATACAAAAGAACACTTTATTTTTCGGGTCCCTTCGTTCTAAGAAGTCCACACATAATAAACCTAATGAACAATACATATATATAGAAATTAAAAAGGACTAAGGTCAACGGCAGCAAAAATTGAGGGTAGTGTCGAGACGTTGTAAGTAGCGTCTTAACGCTACGAAGTCTCTCGCTTCCTTAACGTCAGCATCGAGATGCTGTCTTCTCGGTAAAGATGGCTCTGCAGCGTGGCAGCGTTGCGTCGCTCTCCCTAGCAATTCTCGATGCTCTTACTTCTAGATGACAAAATATTCTAGCTTCAATTTTTCTCCCTTGATATCCTTCTTCTTCACTTCTTGTATGATAAATCTTCACAAACGAAGCTCGATCGGTTGATGATTTGGCCTTCACAACCCAACAATATCTTTCATGTATTTTGGATTAAATAATATGATGACTTGGAAAATGTATAATATATTAATTAGGGCTTGTTTGAAAATTTTGAAATTACATTTTTTGTTTTTGCTTTCGAAGGTGTTTTCTAGGGTTTGATGGGCTGATTTGTAAACATTATTAATCATGTTTGTGCCTTAAAATCATACTTTTGGAGAGGAAGAACAACTTTATTTTCTCTTGGCTCACAACTTTTTTTTTTTTTAGTTCAACAACATGTGGGGATGAGGATTCGAACCCACGATCTTTTGGCCTGGGAGATTATACTTTAACCAATTGAGTTATGTTCGGTTTGGCCTCCGCTCACAACTTAAACTTTTAATTTTGTATAATTGTCACGAAATTGGATTTTGAGAGGAATAGGAGAGGTGGATTTATTAGGATTTATGTAGCGTATGAGATCAACGATCTTCTAGTGATATCAAAGAAAAACATGTGGCAATAGAATCAATGAATGTGACGTTAATGTATCAAAAGCTATCAGTCAAATAATTCAACTAACAACAATTGATTGGATTTCAACGCCAAACTGACAATAGCTCAACTGGTTAAAGACATATTTTCTTGACCTAGAGGTCATTGGTTCAAATTCCCCAACCTTGAACTCAAAAAAAAAAAAAAAGATTGGATTTCAACTCCATTATATAACAATTTATATATATATATATATATGTTTTAACTAATATGAGTAATCATATAAATCAATCTATGTAGTTATTTTAGGGTGTGTTTGGCATAACTTTATGAAAAAATGTTTTTTAAATAAAATGCAATTTTAAAAGATTGGATTAATTGGAAAGCTATTTTTGAAGAACGAGATTGATTATCCAAAAATAACTTTTAAATTAATCCCTTATTTTTAAAGTGCATTTTATTTGTTTTTTTTTTCCATAAAACACTTTTGATTTCTAAAATTATTTAAGAAACTATACTAAACACACTTTAAATTATTATATTTTTCAAAAATACGTGCTCACAGAAAAAAATAATTTTATTTAAAAAGTGATTTTTTCCAAAGTTATCTCAAACACACTCT
>JAOANK020000092.1:5990241-6004169 GCA_026257165.2 Telfairia occidentalis | reverse complement strand
GAAAAATGTCATCCCGTCAATATATTGTTCCAACTTCCAAGTTATTCAACCATTGTAAAGAGTAATTTTTTTAATTAAAAAAAAAAAAGAAAGACATGATCCTTTCGTAATATCTAATGCACAAACTTCTAAATATAAGCTTGGGAAAAATTTGTTTTCTCATTTCTATAATATAAATATGCAAAATTTATAGTGTAAAGTTTGTTTAAAAAGAAAAAACAACTTTATACATATGCATTAAAAGAGAAATTCAAAAGATGGTTGAATAATTTTATCAAAAAGTATTCAAAGGGTAGGCTTAATATAAGTTTGATTCTATTATTTAAATTATTACTCAACACTTAAAAAAAAAAAGACATTAGAATAAATATGATATACATAATAATAATTTAATCCAATCACAAATTCATCTTTTTATATAAAACACGAGCTTTTTGGTTTGATTCTATAATCTCAATTCACCAGTCATAGCTTAAAAAAAAAAAATCAATCTTTCCACAAAATTAAGTTCGACCAATGCATAAGTTTGATTACTTTGTAATTATACCAAAATTTAAAAAAAACACTATAATGTGGTTCTTATGAATTTAGTCTAAACATATAATTATAATTGATTGAACGCCCTTAAGAATAAATTTTCACCGATATTTCATGAAAACTTATATGAAGGTAAACAAAAAAATTATCATTCCGAAGAATTTCCTCCTAAATTTATAAATATTCTTTTATATAAATATAAAAAAACACATGCATGATCTTATTCTGTAAAATAATGTTTATTTATTTATTTTGTATAGTATATATGGGGTGGAGATTTAAATTTGAAACTAAAAAAAAAAAGAATACATGTTTTAACTCAGCTGGCTATTCTTACAAGAAAAACTGATGGTTTTTTTTTTTTACGAATTTATTTTTTCTTATTTTTTTTCATTGGGCCGTTATGTAAAAAAGCTACGTATATAAATAAGAACCGTTCCCGCATTTGTCGCCAGCGGGCAATTTCCCTCCATTTGGTTCCACTCCCTCTGTTTTCCATTTCTGCTGTTTCTTTTTCCTTCTTCCTCTCAATCTGGAATCTGGATCGTTTGATTTCCTTTGTATTCTATTTTCATCAGCGGTTTCTGTTCCCCTGGAAGTTCTTCAGCATCATTTCGGTCATCTTTTCTCTGTTTCGTGCCTTCTTAATCCAGGTATGGAATTTGCCGTGACAATCATGTTAATCTTTTTTAGCTGTTGTGATTTTGATTTGTAATCGATTAGCACTGTTTTCTGTTTATATAAGAGAGTTGTTTAATTCATTGCTCGAACTTTATTTCAACTTGGCGTAGCTGAAAAGAAAACAAGCTTCTAAATTCCTTACAAAGTAAGATTTCCGTCAAATTTGGTGGCGATTGAGGATTATGAAGTTTTAGATATACAGAATTTCGTGGCTGTTTAATGGTCTAATCCCCGGGATGTTTGATTGGTGGATAATGATCTTGTTTCTGTTGGATTAATGAGGTTTGATTGGCCCCTGTATTTGGTATTTTCCATTTCAGATGTTTGAACTTCAAAATTGATTTATATGTGTTCAACTGTTGGTAATAAGGTTGTTATTTTCCATCTCTACTGTTAGAATGATGGATCAAGTAGCTTTTAATAACAGAGACAATTGATGTGTCCTGCAGTAGTTTTCTTACGGTGGATATTCTTTCATGGATTGACAAGAGCCTACTACCTTGGTTTTTATTATTTTCCATCGCCTGCTTGGGTTTTCTATTAATGAACTTCTCAAGAGGTTGAATTTTACCATTTATATAACCTTTAAGATCAAAACCTTCTACAGCAGCTAGGATTTAACCAGCCGTTAACTCAACCACATTTTCAGAATGTCTTCATATAAACCACTTGATCAGCCATAAGTAAATGAAACTGAAAACGAAATTAATTTAACTAAACTATAACAGGGAACTGCCGTTTACAGTGACAATTTTGTTTCGGTGTTGTTTGTTGGTCAGACGTCGATCAAGCCAAAGCCATCTTTTATTATATGGTTAGCTTCTGGGATAATACATATATTTTTATTTTCTCTTATCCAGTTCTTATGGAGTTTATGAGGTACCACAGACAACATCTTTGTCTGTTTAAGCCTCGGGGCTTGATTAAGAGCTTTAACTGCTGAATTCCTACTCTTTTCTTGATCTCTGGCATCGACCATCTTTCCTGATCAGGTAGACCAACTTTTGTGGTTGCTTCATCAGACCGTTTGATCATATTTTGGTTCATAATTAGGATTTATGAATCCTCTATAATTTCTAGTACTTTAATCTTTCACGAGAAATATTGGTCAGTGGAGTACAGCGATCACATTTCTCTTGTAGTTCAGATAATCATCATATCTGAAAGTCTTTTATGACTTAATTCGGTTTTTTTTTTCGTTTCAATGGCAATTGGATTATATATTAAATTTGGAGCATGGCCCACCTAATTAATCTAATCTAAATTCGAATGTATATATATGTTCAGTGGTTCAAACGTCAAGTTATGGTTACTCTCTTAAATGAAACTGTAACCCGAACTTTAACTTCATGATCGACTCCTTTTACATCCTTTTGAAGTTTTGATAATCCTAAAGATCTTTCTCTTCCAGGATCTGCTTTTACCTTAATGTGTGTTCAATGCTTATATATTTAAAGCCGGGGCTAATTTCAGGCACGTTTAGGACAAAAAGATCAGTTTTTCCAGAGAATTTGATTGCATGAAATAGAAAATAAGATATCCACTTCAAACGTTTCATTTATATCGTTCCTTCTTTCAGTACTGTCCTTATTGTTGCAGAAATAATATTTTCAGCTAAAATGGCTGTTAAATTGTTCGTTGACAGGTGCTGAAGTCTCATGATATTGCAGTTGACTGCGTTCGGTGAGACAAGAAACTTAATTGAGCCCGTTTAATCTCTAGCATGCTCTTCGGTGCTGCCTTGTCCTTGAATGGTTATTCCACTGGATTAAACTTCTATATCTGTTCTCACATCATGATAACAACCGGGATATATTCTTCTATTAACCAAGAGAGTAGAACTAGTCTTTCATGAATTGATAAGGTTGGAAACGTTGATGCAATGAAATGAGTAAACTATTGCAGCGTTTTGCTCTATACGTAATGAGAGAAGTTTATAGGGTTTCCATAAGCTATAAAATTGATTGGACAAAAGTATGTCTTGTTGGAGCCATATTGACAGTTGGGGGCATTGCGCTTCAAATGTTGATACTTCCTTATCCATTGCACACGTGGTTCATTTCTCGACCAGCAACAGTTACATTATATGAATCCATGGAGGAAAGTATGCAGTTAAATGAGACCCAGAAGAATAGTACTGAACAATTTCAATTGATAACATCCAAATCTGTTGTCTCACATAATGCTACCGGTCAAATGATCCAATTGGTTTCAGTGACCCATGAGAGAGAGACGGCTCCTAAAAGAAGAAAATCATCTAGAAGAAGGAAGCATGCCAAATTAAAAGAGAAGCCAATTGTTCTACCTCCTCCTCCCCCACCCAGGAGACCGCCCACTGCGTTAGAGGTATCAGAATTGGGAATTCTAACTCCTTTTGTTATAATGATGAAAATGAGGTTTTTTCAACATTATTATGTCCATGTTATATATGTAATCCAGATGAAAAATGAGGTTTTTTTAACATTATTGTCAATGTTATATATGTAATTCAGAGGCATGTTTGGTCCTTGAGGCCTGTGGAAGCACTTGCCTATGCAAAGGAGGAGATTAAGCATGCTCCAACAATTATAGAGGATGCTGATCTGTATGCCCCTTTGTTCTTTAACATATCTATTTTCAAAAGGTATTTGCATCATCACTACTTTGATTTTAACTTAATTCTGTAAGTTACTAATTAATGATATAATTTAAGTATTTTATGATGTCTGAATATGAATCTCTTTTAGATACTAGGATGATGGGAGTCATAGCTCGTGCAAGAAATATTTTAAAGAACAGATAACAATTGATTAACATATTATATGGGAAAAGTGAAGAAGTTACATCTAAGTTCTAGGAAGCATGTACGACACACAGAATGAGGAGAATGTTTCCAATAAAGTCCATCCTATACATTTTGTTTCTTGTAATCATACTTCTCTGGATTTTGTAGTCTTTTATATGGCATTCCTTTTCAGTATTTGTACTCAATTGATTCCATTATATTTTCCCAAAATTTCAGGAGCTATGAACTGATGGAACTGATACTCAAAGTCTACATTTACCGAGATGGATCTAGACCTATTTTTCACACTCCCCATCTAAGAGGAATTTATGCTTCTGAAGGGTGGTTTATGAAGTTGATGGAGGAAAACAGGCAGTTCGTCACCAAGGACCCGGAAAAGGCCCACTTATTTTATCTTGCATATAGTGCACGCCAGCTGCAAACGGCTCTTTATGTGCCTGATTCTCATAATATGAAACCGTTGTCAATATACCTGAGGGACCATGTGAATTGGATTGCTGGAAAGTATCCATTTTGGAACCGCACACATGGCTCTGATCATTTCCTTGTTGCTTGCCATGATTGGGTGAGAAGCCTATTTCTCCATCTCAGATAAATAAGTTCCATGTTAAATTAGATTAATATTCCTTATCATTAAAGTTTTATTTTTAATATGAAAATAAGGTCGTGGCTATGAATCTATTTTCTACGGACGTTTCTGTTTCTTTAATGTCTTCTTAATGAATGTCAAAGATTACTGAAACCACTACTCTCATGGTCATCCATTTGCTTTCTTTTGATGTCCTATGTATAATTCTTCTGCAGGGCCCTTACACTGTCAATGACCACAGAGAACTTAGCCAAAACACCATAAAAGCTTTATGCAATGCTGATCTCTCGGAAGGAGTCTTTAAAATTGGCAAGGATGTTTCCTTGCCTGAAACTACTATAAGGACACCTAGGAAACCTCTTAGGAATGTTGGTGGGAAAAGGGTATCACAGCGTCCAATTCTTGCCTTCTATGCTGGGAACATGCATGGGAGAGTCCGTCCAATACTTATGAAATATTGGAATGAGAAAGATGATGATATTAAAGTTTACGGACCTTTGCCACTGAGAATCACCCGTAAGATGACATACATACAACATATGAAGTCAAGCAAATACTGCATATGCCCAATGGGATATGAAGTGAACAGCCCAAGGATAATTGAAGCCATTTATTATGAATGTGTCCCAGTAATTATTGCTGATAATTTTGTGCTTCCTTTTAGTGAGGTGCTTGATTGGAGTGCATTCTCTGTGGTTGTGGCTGAAAAGGATATTCCCAAGCTGAAGGAGATTCTAATGGCTATCCCACTGAAGAGATATCTTGCTATGCAGATAAACGTGAAGATGGTTCAGAAACACTTTCTTTGGAACCCAAAACCCCTTAAATATGATTTGTTCCACATGGTTCTGCACTCAATTTGGTTTAGTAGACTAAATAAATTTCAAGTCCCTGAGACCTAATAATAATTCCTTTTGGACCTTCTGATTTGATTGAACTGCCTTGGTATAACCTCAATTCTTTTCAGGTTTGAGGGGTTAGACGGATTTAAAGAAATTTGTTGTACGGTTGAAGTTGTAAAACAGTTGTGGGCTCGAGGTTGGTTCCTTCACTACCAGTCCATATATCTTTATCTTGACAACCACTTGACAAAAAGAATGGAAACTTGGGAACCATGAAGCAGGTACGGCATTAATGGTAGTTTGTTTTCTGAATTTTTCTGTTTGTTGCATATTGAATGAATTCTTAGATGTGTTTGAAGTACTTTGAAATAAAACGATTCTATCCAAATACTTCCATTATAAATATTTTAATAAAAAGTGCTTAATTAAACCACCTTCTTATTTGGTTTTTACTGGTACTAGTGAGAGAATGTGGAACGTAGCCATTGTATGAATTTTTCCTGTTCCAAACTTTTTAATTGTTCCTCTGTTTCGAGTTTCTCGAACTTCGTTAATTTTTTCCATTCGTATTCCTTTGTTCTCTGTTTTTATACAATATTGAAGTTGCATGTTCAATCTCCATTGCAGGGAAGACGAGAAAAAGGAGACTTTACAGCTGAATTTAATACGTAAATGCTCCAGCACACAGAAAACCTTTATAATGTTGAAGATAATTACACCATAAACTAGTGCAAAAGTAGATATTGTATTGTAAGTGAGCATTCTCTTGGTGAATAAATTTGAAAGATCGATTATTGTAATTTGGATGAATTGGTGAAGTAAATAAAATGATTGAGATAAATTTAGAATAAGGATTTGAGAGGGTAATTTACCAGATAAATTTGAAGCTTTTTCAAATACTTATTTCTTTTTGGAATTGACTGCAGAAAATCCTGGACAAGAATCAACTTGAGTTGATGGAATGCTTTAAGGACTCTATTCACTCTCTACCTATTGATGGACTTGTAATCTATAAGGTCTGTTTAAAATTTTTAGATTTTGATGAGGTTTATACATCGCTATTATTGACTTTCTTGAAGTTTTTTTTTTTTTTTTTGGTATAAAAAAGCTAAATATGTGGGGTGAGGGCTTGAACCCGATCTCTCGATCAAGAAAATATGTCTTTACAACATAGCTCTGGTTGACTTCCCTAAACTCTTAAGATAAATGCATAAAGTATATATCTATGAGGTTCTATCATTGGTAAGTTACATGGAAAAAGGCGTAATAATATTAGTGGTAATAAAAGTTCATTTCATTAACACTAATACTATTTTATCAACGAGATTGTAAAAGTTGGATAAAATTAATAAAAGATAGAGTATCATGTGTTATGTGTCACACATTTTTAACCATGCAAATAGATGTGCATTTTTCTTCAACAAATTGACCAGTAAGATAAACCTTCATTCGCTATACCTATGATGACATAGTTTGGAAGGAGATAAATAAATAATACCATAATAAGGTCTTTAGAATTCTTCTATGATCAAAGATGATTAAGAAAATCATAAAATGACTTTGCTTAATCTACTTCAATGACGGAGGAATTCATTTACCTTTATCCATAAGGAGACTGAAACGATATGACTTGAATAATCTATCTTATATTTCCAATATAAGATTTTGTTCCTCAATTATCATTATTTATTAAAATAGTTTCTAGAATAATATTATCATTTAAAAGTGAATAGTTAATGAGAGAATTATAATTATAATTTAAATAAAAACAAAACATTGGAGTATTAATTTCTAAAAATTGTAAATGTATTTGTAATATGAGGAAGTGTTCAAAGAAGAAAAAAAACGAAAAGGTAGGATATTGGATGAGTTCCTCAATTATTTTTCTATAGTACACGAAACTTCAATTCAATAGCAGTAATTCAGTTAAAAATAATGATAATTCATACAGAAGCATAAAATCTGAAGCTCAATCCATGGATTTATTACAATTATCAAGAGCACAGCACTTTATTACAGCATCCCTATTCTTCATAGCCTTGCAGTCCGGAGCTGCTGCTTTATCAATGGTTTGATATATTCATGGTAGCCATCAGGCACGGCGGAGTCATTCAGAGGATCCTTCCACGCCTCATCGTAGAGATTCGGGTAAACATTCCCATCGTACCGACCAAGGATCGAGCCGAGGTAATGGTCGGTGTAGTTGAACGCATCAACTAAAGCAACTGCGTTCGGTCGAACCTTGGAATAAAGAGATCTAAGTTGATCATCAGCAAGTGAACCTTGTTTGGGAGTGATGGTGGAAGTGGAAAGAAAATCACCCATGTGTTTGTGTAGTGTATGCAAAGCATAAATACTGCAAAGATTCTGCAGTAGCTCTTTAACTCCCTTTCCAGGTATGTCTCCCTGAAGTTTCTCAATGAATCTGAAATGGAAAGATTTTCGGAAACAATCAGAATATAAACTGAGGAAAAGATCGTAAACACGAGAAATCGGATCCTACATTGCAATGGATTTCATGACAATCAGACATATATCACTGCACAAGACGGAGAGTTTGGGCTCTCGATGATCGCCCTATGAGAAACGGAGCGTCTTTGTACCGTTTCGTGGGAAGAAGGGTATGTGAAAAGTTTTCTTTAACTTAGTTTTGATTTGAAAAATAAATCAAACTTTCAAGGATTTGATGAATCTAACAAGGAAGAAACTTACTTGGAAACAACAATTAATTGGCAATGTGCAACTGCAGCCTCAACTAAACTAGGAGAAAGTTCTTGAAAACCTGCAGTAAAACAAAGGATAATAATGAAAATCTCGACTAGATTAGAAGAACAAATCAGCATTGTCATGTCTAGATAATCAAGTGATAACGTCGCGATGCACGGGCCAATTGGTCAAAGAGTGCAATAAAAAATTATGCGGAAACAGCAAAATAAATATGACAGTAAAATAAAACACCCATTTTTTTCGAATAAATCCATTTGCATCTAGGAAGAAGTAGACATACCTTCTTCTTGATTGGTAAACTTGCTAAGTCTTTTGGCACATTCAACAGACATCCTAGCTGCCCGTGCTTCGAAAACCTCGAGAACGATGCTAGGCTTTAACCAGTCCTCAGCTGTAGACAATCGGAATTGACAAGAACATCAATAAAAACAAAAGTCAATGAAAAATTCAGCTCCAAACCAACCTTTCAGTCCCCCAATGAGTTGAGAATTCCAAAACCAAAAATTTAAACATGCAAATCGACATAGCTTGGCTGTCGTTTCAATCAATTTACTCTGTGATCTTTATTATGTGGTCATGTGGAACAGACAAATATTTCTCTCTCTTTAACAATTTACCTTTCTGTACATTGCAAGAGTATTCCATCAGATGTTGTAATCGTCCCATGTAAGCAGTTGTCCCAACGGGCTTCTTTCCAGACACCAACTGGGACACGGTCTTTACGAGAAATCGTGCAACCTATGTGAAAATGGGTTAGTAGATGTGTCTGAAAACGTAAAATTACCTGATTTAGTTAAATACCCTTGATAATAGTCAGGTGAGGAGGAGTCAACAATCTTGATTACAAATGCAAAAATCTGATGGACTGAAGCTAATTTGAATGGGTTTGTTCATTTTGCTAGCAGTACTTTGTTTCAGTTTTCAAATATGGCATGGAGAGATGATAACTTATTCTATTTTAGTCCTTATTAAATTTCCTAAGTCTGAAGTTTCCATGGAAGTAGTTTGAAATGACACATTAGTCATGATCTCTGAGCTTTCATTTTCTTTACAAGAAATAATCAAAGAACAGAATAGAGGAGTTTTATACTAAGTCATAATCATAACTTCTGAAAACTTAAATCATACCTGTAAAAGTAGCACAATATTGTCTCCTTCATAAGTACAGGCAGGGACATAAACTGCAAACAACTCAGGAAGTCCACTGCTACAAAGGTAACCATGGCCACCGCAGAGCTTCCGGCACTCCTCAATTCCATCCTGCAATTACAATTTACGATTAAGGCTGCGATAAAAATCCGAGTGTGCTTGATAATATATCATAATGTAAATCAAACAATTAAGAACCAAATGCTGCTAGCCTGTTTCATCTAGCATAGACATTAGGTAACCTATAAGATATAGTTGGTGAGGCAGAAGGTGTGGAAAATCTTTCAATTTCAGAGTTCAAATTGGGAAATATCGTATTACCACCATGGCTTGTTAAATCAGGGGAAAAGAAGGATTAAAACTTCTGTTCAAACATAAAAGAACAATGCATATAAAGATGACCAAGCTAATGAAATCCAAAAAGATACTCACAGCAGTTGCAGCTGTGGTGATTGACTTCAACCCTGCAGTGCATGCATGAGCCTCGGGCAGTGTCGAGAAATCGTTGGCTGCCAGTCTTTGGGTCACATCCGTATATAGCCATTGTAACCATTCACCGACAAATCTGAAAGCATAGGCGGAAGCCAGCAAAGGGAATAGCCTACTTTGTTGCGTTTTATAATTGATCACCTGAAACAAAACAAACAAATGAGAATCCCATTATTCGTCAGCAATCTAAAAGAAAAAAGGCAAATCGTGTCCTCAAGACTAATTATAGGTTTTGTTTCGCTAATCATATCCTTATTGAATTGTATTTATATAGACTCGTATTCATGAAATCATATGGAAAAAATAATTACAATGGGTCGGCCACACAGAAGAAACTGGCACTTGTTACCAGTAGAATCAATCATGAAGCTAGCAAAATGATAAAATCTATGCATCAGAATCATGGTTATAAATGTGCTTAGCTGTTGATGTAGCAGGTGCCATAACAAATATGATGCAACACCTTGAACTAGGATTGGACGATACAGGAAGGAAAATAGAAACTATAAAAAAGACTGTTGAAAGAAAAACAAAAATATATCTAGATATAAAATTGACAGAGAGACATAATTAATGTGACTATTTTAGCTCTGGCTAATGATAAAATACAAATTTACTCTTATCCTTAACATTGGCGTCATCTAAACTCGTACCTGGGTTTCCACACCATCCTGTGATCCGAATTGTCTACGAACAGCACTGTACCTAGTAGCAATACAGACTGCACGTGATAAGGCATTTGAGGCATCAACTACAATCGTCTTTCTCACGTATACCATAGTGCCATAAACTAGTTGTCGTGGAACATCTGATTGCACATATTTCCCTTCCCTTGTAACCTGAGAAAACCTGCAAAGTTTATAACCAACTTTAGAAGGCTCGTTGAACTGAATGTCTGGTACATTTACATACCAATTAAAGAGTTGCTAGTTTTTATTTTATTGGTTTGCTTCTTTTTTGTAGAATGGAAGAATAGAAATGAGATTAGTCAAGACTCAACCCTCTTAAGGTTGAGTTTGGTATCTATGACATCGAAGAATTTCCTACCTATCATACTTTAAGGTCAACTGATAAACCCATAAAACAACGACAAGCCTAAAGAATGCCGAAGTCGGTAGATATCTTACTACCATATTCAACTGCTAAACAAGATCATGGAGAGGTGGTACAATAGTTGGGGACAATTGACAAAGAAGATGAATAGAAAAATACAAACAAAACCGAAAAAATAAAAGAAATAGAAATAACCTCATCAACAGTTGGTTCCTCGGGATGCGGACGTGATCAAATTGCATGACCCCGTTATCCATAGAATTGTAAGCACCATTGCCAAATTTAACACCAATATCTCCTATGGTTATGCCTGGTAGAACTGAGTGATCATCCAAGCTCCTTATCTGGACTATGAAACCTACAAAATGGAAGGCACTTACCAATTATAATATCAGGATCAAGAGAATTAGGGGATTGAAAGCAGTCATAGTATGCATACCATGCACTCCATAGTCCTGACCGTTGGTAATAAGACGAGCAAATACAACTGCATGTGTTGAAACCTTACCCAAACCACCAGGCCACCACTGTTCACAAGCAAAAAGGAACAAAAGTAAGAGACATGGAATTCAGCGCATTCACATATATAAATATAAACGTCCAATGGTTAAAACTTCATGCTAAGTGTGAGTATCAACCGAAAAGGATCTGAAAAACTACAGTCAGTTTGATCAATTTCCATCATTGATTAAGAAACCAAAACGGCCAGTTCAATTGATTTTTCTCTTCAATACCGATCTAATCCATTCAATTCACACCCCCTGAGGAAACGAATTCTGTGATTATGGAGGCACAAAGATGAGACAATTTTGCCTCAGATTCCATCCAATATCGGTAACTTCCCCTGAAAATAGAACCTTACTATATAACGACCAGTGTACTTACTTTGCTTGAGGTAAGTGTAGGACTATGTATGACAAATTCATCTGTCTGTGGATCAAATACTGCAGTTGTTTCGAGCCCTTGAACATTTGAACCATGACCAAGTTCGGTTTGAGCATAGCAACCAATTATTTGCATCTTATAGGCCAAGGGCAACCACTTCTGTAGCTGCTCCTCAGTACCCTGCCCTTTAACAAATGGAACGAACATTCCCTACAGAAAAAAGGAAAAAAAACAGAGACAGAGAGGGAACATTAAAAGTAATAGCCAGAGCTTATGTGTCCTACGTTCATCAAGTTCAATAACCAAGATGATGGAAACCAAACAAAAGTCAACAAAAGTCATCCAGCGAAGAGTTTGGCCCATAACTGTTGTTGTAATGACAACGAAGAGAATAACCTCAACTCACCCAGTGAAGATCTGTATATGCAGGCTGATCCACAAAAAACCTTAATCTACCAGCTTCCTCCTCTGCCAAGAAATAACAGAAAGTAAAAGACACGCTAAAGAAAATAAGGAAAAAAAATCCAGGGATTTCCACAGAAAGAGCTCTAAACAATCAAAACGAATCATATAGCCATACCGGAAAGTTTAAGCTCAATAATCCTCTTCCAAGCGTAAGCCGCTTTTCTGAGAGTATTCTTAAACAGCTCCTTCCTTGTTAATTGAACCCTGTTGTCCTTTCGAAAGGCCTTAAAACCAAAACAACACAAAGATTACATCAAAGTAATTACAATTACACAAAATTTCCACATCCCAAAATTAAAACTTAGTGTTTACAATGAGTGGAAAATCGAGCAGAGAAGAGATGAATTCGGATTGAGGAACAGAGGTTACTTACCGGATCATTAGCAACTAGTCGAGACATTCGATCAGATACTTCAAACGCATGACGAGAACCCGCCCAAATGATTTTCATCTCATCGACGTCAAATTGGGCCTTGTTCCTCTCATCGGCAAGATGATCAACGCCCTCCATCTGTTCGACACAAGAAAGAAACTCGAAATCTCACTCCAAAGGAGAGGATTGAACAAACCCAAATCGAAAAAAACTTGGAAGAATGCTTCGACTCAACGCACGGCAAAAATCGGCTAAAACTAATGGCGCTTTTGGGTATTAAATAGAATTCTGAAGATCCCTTGAAAGAAAAAAGTAAAAGGAAAAAAGAAGAAAATCTTCCGATCCACACGACTTGTCGGCCGTTGTGTTTCCCAAGAAAAAGTCTTCTTTTTTTATTTTTTATTTTCAATTTCCTTTTCCTTTTCCTACAACTTCTTGTTTTGGATTTCTCTTCCTACCATTTTTTTTCTTTCACGTTTTAAATTTAAATTCCTGTTCAAAAAAACTAATATGTATTTTCAAAAAAATAAAAAAACTTCTTAAATTTCTTTTTTCTTTTTAATATAGCACAAATTTTACTCTTTTTTTTTATGATGATTTACATTACATCTAAATTTGATTTTTATTTAGATTATATTATTTTTATAAAATTATAATATTTTTGCTACATTTGTAAATACATATTTATTTCATGCTATTTATATAAATACTTCATTTTTAAATGGAGTTATGTATGCCAAACCGAGCATGAGGTTCATATATCTCCTTGACCAAGAAATCATGAGTTTGAATCCTCTTACCCAACATAGAAATTTAACTCTATAACATATGATTGATATGTATTTTAAAAAAACGTCATAACTTTTTTTTTCAAATATGATAGAAGTTTGACTTTTTTTAGTATATGATAGAGTCTATTTGGCATGATTTTTAATTTAAACATTTTTTTATAAAAAAATAATTATAAATTTAGTATTTATATTTGGTTTAAAAAAAGTATTTATATTTTATATTTTTAAAAAGTACATTTTGTAATAAATTTGTTTGATTACAGTGAAATACCGTTACTTATAAATATGTTTTTATTTTATAATACATATTTTGAAGAATTTCGATTAAATATTTTTAAGTTATTTTGTAATAATTCACTTCTATTTGTTTCTTCAAAAAAAAACTTTTAAATTAATTCAAATTTTTAATGTACATTTTTATTTGTTAAGATTTTTTTTTTTAAAAAAAATACTTTTGATTATTTAAAATTATTTAAGAAATCATATTAAACACACTTTAAATTATTAATTTTTTTAAAATGTTCATAAAAAAAATAATTTTATTTTAAAAATATTTTTTTCT
>JAOANK020000092.1:5974697-5990141 GCA_026257165.2 Telfairia occidentalis | reverse complement strand
GAAAAAGAACGTTGTAACGGTTGGACTCTGAGCCGTGGAAAGAGTCGAGAGAGTTTTTAATCAAATTCCCAAGAGGCGCTTGGGGAGTGGAGTAGACCGAGGTTTGCCGAACCACTATAAATTCACAGTGTCATTTTCTCTAACTCTTTCTTATTTATTTTTACAATTAATTTAGAAATATATTTCATGCTTTAAATTAATATTAATTGTTGTTAAGATTGATATGATTTATTCTTTCATATTTATTTATCAATCTTGTTTATAGAATTAATTCGAGTTCTTATTAATTGCTTTCAAAAAGTATATTAATTTATTAAATTGGGTCAATTTAGAATTTTTTTTTTATAATCTTTAATTAACCCTATTCACCCCCCTCTAGGGTTGCCATACCGAACCAACATCCACCCCTTTGTAGTGGAAGATATTAAAAGGCTACTCAGAAATCCAAATGTTTTGAGGATAACTTTTATCTGTCAGAACTAGAACGAGGTGGAAAATTCTTTGACCATGCATATTCGAATGACCCAAACAACCCACTTTTGGATCGAAGATTATCCACCTTGGGTATCGAGAGTCATTGGTGCTGAACGTTCTTCGTTCCCTATTTAATTTATTTTGTTATTTCTTGTACTCCACAAAAAAAAAAAAAAAAGCTCCACACCCTTTTAATATATATAATCATTCATAACTCTTAATCTAGATAGGATAATTACCACACCAAAAAAAAAAGGAATCTAGATAGGATATTAGAATAGATAGATATAATGTAGTTGTAAGTTATCACTTCTAGAGTTAATTATTCATAACTCTTATTCTATATAGAATAATAGAATAGATAGATATAATATATAATATAGTTGTAAGTTACCGCTTAGATTCAAATTGTACAAGTCAGATTGAGGTTAAGTTTATCTAAATTGGAATTTCTAAAATTTTGATTTGTTTCCCAAATTTTTTATGATTAGTCAAATTTATTGAAATTTTATCCCTGGTACAATTAGTTGTACAATTTTTACTTTTAAAAATTTTTTAATAAGAAAAAATAGGTTCATGACATTTTCAACCTATTTTTTTACAAAATTTTAAATTTATTGTATGTCTATCATACTTGCATAACTCTTATTATGTTATATATGTAATTAGTTGTGTATATATATATTTTATGTAGAGGGTAGGATAGGATTTTTATTTTTTTAAATCCAGATAGGGTTATATTCATGAGGGTAAGGTTTGAAATTTGATTGTGGAAAATAGGCACAATAAATTTGTTTATGGCCTCTTTACCCTAATATTTTTCATTTTTATTGTACCTTTTAATTAAAATTTATATATTAATTGTTATGGGTGAAATTTCTCAAAAAAAAAAAAAAAAAATTTATATGTTCAAATTTTGATCTGAGCCCTCCTAATTCCTAAAGCTAGACCCACTAAAAATCTAACATATATTTTTAATTTTAAGAATCTAGAATCCCAAGACTTCTATAATTTACACGTGAAACTATTTAAATCCTTTATAAATAAGTTGAGCAGCCTCACATGCAAACTCTACTTTTTGTTAAGTTTTTCACAAACTCGATTCTAATTGAGCACATTTTTTCTTAGTTTTGCAGGTATGATTCGTTTGATTGCCTCATTCAAATCAAATTAAGAGTTGGTTCATATTTGGAATCAGCATTAATTAAAAAAAATGTGTTAAATAGTTTGATAGAACTATTTATTTAAGCTAATGACAATTAAAAATTGTATTTTTCCTTCTTTTTTTTTTTTTTTTTTTCTCGGACTGGTGTAGAAAAAGTCTCGTCAAGAGTTAAAATCTCCCAATAAAAAAGCCAACCTCCGTTTTCTGTAAGGAAAAAGCTTCTTATTAAATAGCCATAATGGAAAACCTGTCCTTTCCTTACCGAATTTTATTTCAGTTTAAATGTATAAACGGTCCATAAATATAATTTTTCTTTTTTGAGTAACCATAAATATATATTAATTTAAAACCAGAAAAGTGAAAAGAAAAATTATTTAGGGGAGGCCGCCTGATTTTGACTCTCCCCCAAATTTCTACCACTTAGTATTAAGGGTATTCAAAAGAATCGACAACTCAAAAAAATTTGAGTAATCCAATCATATCCATGCATTTGGGTTGAGTTGAAAATTAATTTGGATTAAATTAAGTTCATTTTTTCCTAACCCGATTAGATTGATTCGATTATTGAGTCCACTATATTGAACCGAACCAACCCAACCCAACTCAACCCACGATAATATAAAATTATAAGTTTTATAAATTTATTAATAGCTTAATATTTACTTTTACGTGAAGATTATTTCTATTTCTAGTTCAAAATCATTTTAAATCCAAAACAAAAATAGTATGAATTATGTTAGTTGTTCCACATTTTCAAATAATCGAATTCTATTAACATCTTTAATCAAATAGATATTTGAAAGTTAAATAATTTTAAATAACAATTATAAGGTGTAATTTTGATCATAACCCAATGGAATCCAACTAACCCAACCCAAATTTAATAGACTGGTTTGGGTTGGGTTAATAACTTAACAAGAGCTGTTTGTGTTATATAAATTGTCACCTCGAACAATTGGGTTGGGTCCAAAATTTCATAAAACTCAATCCAACTCACAAACACCCCTACTTGACATGTGCGTAATTTTTTTTTTTTTTCGATTTTAAAAAGTGGTCCAATATTGACTCTACAAATTATTGAATTATAAATTTTTAAAACATTTTAGAAAAAGGAAAACCTACTTTAAAAACAATTTCTCCTAGCCAAAGTCGTAGGTCTGTTCGAAAAACTGATTTCAAATAATGTCTATGTTTTATTTTCATTTTTTTTTCTTGAGAGAACTATTATAAATATGAATAGATTATAAAGGTTTTAATGTCCATTATGTACATTGAAATCATTATTCAAAATCCATAATTAGAAAGAACCATTTTAATGGTCTAAAAATAGGCCATCAATGAGAACACACTAAATAAGAACAAAATATATATCTATAACATTTTAAAAACAATAAACATATTATTCACCCAAGTTTTTTTTTAAGAAATAATTTCATTGATGTATGAAACTTATCAAAAAAAAAAAAAAAAAAGAAAAAAAAAGAGAACCCCCAAGAGGCAAGGAGTTACAAAAGATTTCTCCCATAGGCCAAAAGAAAATCAAAACTATAGGATTGAAAGTGATTAGCACATTTACACCAAGTTAAAGCCAACAGAATAATGCGATAAAAAAATGAAGAAAAGATCGTTCCCAATTGTTGAAAATTCTGTAGTTCCTTTCACTCCAAGTGGTCCAAAAAAAAAGGCATTGATAATGTTCAGCCAAAGGATTCTACTCTTCCCTTTGAACGGATGAACCGAGAGAGTGATGGCGAGCAAATCGTGAATGTCATTGAGGAGGACCATCGACTAGCCAAAAATAGCTAAAACAGAGGGCCTCCCCCCGCCGCCCCCCCCTTTTTTTTTTGTAAGTTTTATGAAATTGATTTGAGCATCCTTCCAAAAAGAAAAAGAAAAAGAAAATTGCTTTGATCACCTACTTTACTGTTCACATAATAATTGTCTTAAATGATTTCAGACATTTTGATTCTCAAAGTCAAATTTTGGCATATTGGTTTCTATCTTTTTTGTTGTCAATACCTATAATCATTTATTCCACAATCTAGGTCTATTTACAACTAGCCAATAAACAATTTTCGCGGAAGACAATTGAAGTATGCAATGATTTAGTTGAATTAGGGCTTGAATGAGTACTCAAGAGAAGGGAGACTCCAAGTACCTCGAATCCTTGAGTTATCTTGTAGTTCTTCATATTTTATCTTCCAACATAAGTCTAGTTCTATTCAGATTCTATCACAGCAATGATCCTATTACAAGCCATGGTAAAGTTTTCAAATTATAAACAATGATAGTACAATTCTAAAAAAGTCACGAGTCAAATTTAAATTCAGAACATTAAAGATTAAAAAAGCACAGGTTTAGAAGGTGGCAATATTTCATTTTCATGAAACATTATTGTTTCCCCCATCATCAATGTTTGCCGCTCTCTCTAAACATGTTTTGAAGTCTACCAAAAAGAAAAAATACATACGCCTATACACAATAATGTAATAAAGTTTCGAAAACGAGAGAAACGTCCTCGAAATATGATCAAAGATCAACAATGACAGAGCAAGTGAACTATGGCATTTGAACGAAGGGAGAAAAAAAAAAAGACATGTGAACCCCAAACCAAAACTAATCAAGATCTTCGTTGGTTTTTGTGAGTCACAAAACCAAACTGGCCTGGTTTTGGGTCAAACTGACCACTGAAATGCAATGCAATTACAATTTTAAGAGAAGACAAATGGTTTGAATGCGAAGATGAAGAGAATAAGAGAGCAAGAATCATACATCATTTTGCCTTGTCTATCATTGCTGCCATATCCATGCATCCAGGAAATTTTGAAGAGGGAAAAGATGACCATCATCTGGACTCTGGAGTTAGCCCTGAGGGAAAACAACTTTAAATGATAAAGAAAAGATCAGCAACACGTATAAGAAATCGACAGATTTTGCGCGTCCGCCATGAATTCCATGTATTTCTATTTCCATAATCATGACTGAATACAACAAGGCTTCCTTCAGGAACTAAATTAATCTCCTAAAGTATCCATTTGTTGCAACACTGGGCCAGAAAACCGAGTAAAATATGTTTTCCTCTTCGTGGTAAACATGATATTGTATGTATACTTCAGCCCAATGTAACCTTGAAAACTGATGGACCAATGTGGGGATAATCCACCATAACAAGGAGCCTACAATTTGAAATCATGATTCAATAACTGGGCATCTCTCTAAAATAGCCATCAGTCACATGACTGGCCGAACAGAATCAGATGGTTATGCACATTTAATCCTAGTACATCAGCTTTGACTCCATCCAATGATCCATAGATATATTAAGTTGACGAATTTAAAGTTTCAAGTCAAATGTCAAGATGCGGTTAAGTTTTGACCTGAACACAATCCATATTTTCTCATCAGCTCTATGCTTTCCGCAATTGTGGATCCAGCAGTACCAACAAAACCAAGTGAAGCACAACTGCAAACAGTTTCCTCTACATATAAAAGAATATCCGGTAATCTCTCAGAAGCACATTTTTTTTTCATATCACTAATTCTGCCAGGGCCAAATGCACTGGATGCCAATCTGAAGCTATGTCCAACAGCCATCACTTTTCTGGACGCTCGTAGAACTAATTCATCGTGCTCTTTGAGGAAAAAGAGTTTGAAGTGATTTGAATCACTAGCCAAATCCCCTAAGTAGCTTCCAGTCCAATTAGATTCAGGAAGATCTGTCATGACGAAAACATGAATAGGTTCGTTAGCATTCAGCAATATGAAGTCTAATTTCTGTTTGAGGGCCAGAAAAGTAGCCTTCCAGTGATTTTTGAACTGCCCATCTAACAATCTCAGTTGAGCACAAAGAAATGGAGCTTTTATGATCTTGTCAATATATTCTTTCCCTGCACTCAAGATTTCTGGGACAAATGGTAGATACTTAATGTCTCTTATCAAAGAATTAATTCTTTGATCTCCACGAGCCTCATGGATGTCAATATACAGTTCTGAACCTTTGTATGGGGCACTGAAAAGGCTCCCAAATGCCAAAATAGTAGCTGATTCAGCTTTGGAATTAGGTCCAAGAGTTCTATGTACATCTCGATGGCGTCTAACATATGACACCTTCTTTCTCTTTATAAGTTGTTCGTCGGGCTGAAACAAATCTAATGCTCCATCAACTTCACCACTTTGGTAAGTCCAAACTGTAGTTCTGCAATCTTCATTTACAGCATGTAAACACTTGTCCACATTACCATCAAGCCCTGCTAGTAGACGACCACATTGCTTTAGGCTATAAGATAAAGGGGACTGCTCATGAAATTCACTGGAACAAACATTTTCCAGGTTCACCCCACACCATAAGAATGCAAAGGTCCTGAAATCTATGGCTTTAATAGAAGAGTCAGAAGCAAATGGTGAAATATCTACAATATCTGCCATGGAGACGTACCTGCCATAACATTGAAATACATGCCTAATGTCATAAATTATTACCACAGAAGGATTTAAGAAAAGAATGGAAAAGTAAACTACAGCTAGAATTGCTACCAATTCAAGGTTTGCCACTAAATATGAGTGTCTGTTGGTACATTGTTAAAGAGACGATAGAAATTGTGTGGCAAAAATACGAGAAAAACTATTTTTCTTTTTCATTTCGTTTTCGGAAGATTAATCTGCAAACGAGCTGCTGGGTTTCGCCTATGCTACGGTTTCACATGCTCGAACCATTTTTGTCCAATCGAAGTAAAGGATTCCCAGAGGACGAAGGAATTGGCTTTCATTCTCAGGGTTGTAGGAGGTGAACACAGATAAAATTTCGTTTCGAGCAACCCTAAAAGTAAACAAGACGGTTCGACTATTTGGTTTAGAAGCAACGAGCATAGAAGAAACAATCCAGCAACCCAACAATATATAAACTCATCAGTTCCAGAAAAGGCAAGACATCGAAAAAATGCATACCTTCCATTTCGAAAAAGCTCAAGTATATGATCCCAAACCGAAAACCGAATCTCCCCAGGATCCAGAACTCTGAATTTCGGACAACTCCCGAGAGCTAGGGCATGGTGATCTAGAATCGGCGGAACAACAAGAGTCCGGTTCAGAATCCCGGCCATCAGAATTGCATTCTTGAACTCCGAAAGCTGGTTACTAAACCCGCTGTGAGGCGCGTAAAACAGAAATTTCTCA
This sequence comes from Telfairia occidentalis, assembly GCA_026257165.2. Classification (NCBI taxonomy): domain Eukaryota; kingdom Viridiplantae; phylum Streptophyta; class Magnoliopsida; order Cucurbitales; family Cucurbitaceae; genus Telfairia; species Telfairia occidentalis. The sequence goes on along the minus strand of JAOANK020000092.1, from coordinate 5,983,330 downwards.
CCCAGGCCTAAGATCCGGGAGTTGCAATGGCGCGAAGTAGTTGACGAGAATGCAGAGGAGGACGTGAAGAAAGAAGAAGAGGAGGACTGGTAGGTGATGAAGAGGAGAAAGAGAAAACAGAAGAGAAGAGCGAGAAGAGATATCGGAAAACGAGAGAATCGGAACTGTGAATCGGATTTCTTCGCGTTCCATTGCTTGGTCATTGGTCTGCTGGAACCGAAAATGTTCATGGCCTCTCTGTTCAGAGCTGCTCTGCAACTGAGTGATGGCTTCCGTTAGAATCGACGATGTGGAAGAAGCAAAATGAAGGATTGTTCTGATAATGGGCCTTTTCCAATGGGCCCATAAACATTAGTTGGGCTCACAATTGGTCCAGACTGTATTAGGAGCACACAGTCAAATTTTATACTTCTAACATATTTTAAAAAAAACATTAATGTTAAGTTTTGTCTAATTAAACCGTAAATTTTCAATCTTGTATGTAAGTTCGTAAATTCTTAATTTTTTTTTATTCGGATTTATTTAATACAAACATAAAAGTTAAACTGAAGCTTTATTTTAATTGCTATAATTTAATCTTACTTTTGATTTAGTTATTATGCTTTAAAATTTTTCCTCCCTATAAGTCAGAAGTTCATTTAAAAGTTTGTAAATATGATTACGACTATTTCATAAATATTAATGTATAAATAATTCAAATTGAATTATAACAGAATTTGTAGTCTGTTTTTATTTACATTATGACACCATATAATTACGTTGATTGCAGCTCAATATGACACTGGACTCTAATTTTTTCACCTGCTAAAAACGGTCTATTTATCGAACTAAATAAAAAGGTCTACTTATGCCTAAATTCCAAATTTTTATAGTGAAAACCCATACGAGGGACCAATATTAGACATTTTTGTAGGGAAAATAAACTCACCATTCTAAATTTTAGATACAGTACATTTAAATAAATTCTATTTTTTAAAAGAAAAATGCCTCCACAAAAACAATCAAATCTCTTTTCCACTGGAAAGAAGGTTAAATACAAACTTTTAGATTTGTGTCGAATAAGTCCCTAAACTTCGAATATTGCTTAAGCTAGACTAGTATTACATTTGATTTAGATTAGGTTATTTTTATAAAATTATAAATATTTTTGCAATATTTATAAATAGATATTTAATTTAAGCTACTAATGTAAATATCTCAATTAAAAATGAGGGAGTGTTACCTCCTCAAGTAAATTAGTTCGATCAACATCCGGAGTGAAAAAAAAAAGCTATTACAAAGAAGAAATATTATCAACCAATCTCACCTGCTGCTAGCCTGATCAAACTTTACGTTCTAACTAAAACCAAAACCTAAAGCCTGCCTTTCAATTTTCCGGTACTTAAAACACAACCATTTTATCAAACTAACCAAGCTATAAAAATATATTGACATTTGAAATACATATGGGAAAAAATGAAAGTGAAGAAAAGGAAGCAACAACCCAAACCTGGAATGAATTCCTTTCCTTGATATAAAACTCTTCGGGCTTGCAGCTGATTAATTACTATTCCGTCTCTCATGGAAGCAGCAACTTCAAACACTGCATCCTATTAACCAAGAGTATTAGGGGGCCGGTATCGTTTGCAACTCTCGTGGTCTTTCCGACCAATTTCCGAGCAGTCCACCTCCGTGTCGCATAAATTGCATAATCTCGAGTTGTTAGATGAACAAGTATGGTCTCATTATCTCTTGGTGAACCTTGATCTTCTAGTACCACTTCGGGTAGCTCTGTGATGTATACTCGGAGTCGGAGCTCTGTCTGGACTTGGCTCCTCCTCGTCGCTTGCTTCATCAGACCTCCATCTTGGGGCACCATTTGAATATCGAACGTCAGCTGCAGAATCTTGTCTTCCATGGCTGAATTTGTTAGAAAAAGAAAGAACATTAATCATAGGAACAAGAAAATAGATGAAAAGAAAATGCAACAGCTGGTGGAGAAAGAAATTGGTGTTTCTTACCTTGAAATTTCCATTGGGTCATCTAAAGAAGAGATGTTCAAAGTTTCATTATCTCTAGCAGACACTGCAGTTTTACTAGACCCGTTTTCCTGTATTCCCCTTGAAGGAACATCTAATAAACCAAACTTGCTGCTGGGTGTACTATATATAGGGTTAGCAGTAATCCGGCGGGAATATGGAGAGGTATTCCGAACTTGGTTTGTCATTTCATTTCGCTCTCTGTCCTGTGAGGGTTTCTTGGGGTTGTCGTCGAAATGTTGACTATTTGGGAGGACCCTGAATGAACTTCTCGTGGCTTCTTCTGAGGGTGATATATTCAGAGTACTTGCTTGATTGAATCCAGAACTAAACACATCCTGAAAATTGACACTCTTGTGTAAGCTATTTTGTATCTTTGGAACTCTTTCCATATTAGCAAACAGCCTTTCATGAACTGACGGCGAGTCATATGTGGCGATTTTGGAATGATTGAATGTCCCGCCTAGTTTTCCTGGAGTTTCAAAAACTGGTGGTTTGAAGATAAATTTACTGTCGTTTCTCTGTGATAGTGTAGAAGTATTAGTTGAGGGGATCAATATACTGCTTAAGCTCTGCGCCTGGACCCCAGATGGATCGACATTTGATGAGACTTCCACATCTTCTGAATTAACACCAACATTAGGCGACTTCCCGGATTTTATTTCCAGCTGTTGGGCTTCTGGTAGCAACTCCATGAATTTATCCTGTTCATTTAAGGCAATAAAATAAAAAACCATACATATGAAATAACAAGGACGAGCATGAATCCCAAAACCCAGAACGCACCCGAAAAAATAATATTTATGAACCAAAAATCCACCCATATAGATTTTGCATCTTATAGGTCATGAGGGTCAAAATAACATTTAGAATTAGTGTACAGAATGACTTCAATAAAATACTTCTTCCTTTCTGGTTACATGTGTTACACTCAAAATGCAAGAATAATTAAAAACCCATTGCGTCCAGAAACTCCTGCCATTCAAATTAAACGTAAAAGTGTTTTCTCACAAAACAAGCTCTCGACCCATCGCAAACGACCTAAGAAAAGAAAAAAAATGGTTCAGATGACTTACAACCAATCCTGCACGCCAATGACTTGTTGATCTCATCCTGGATAAAACATCTTCACCAACAGAACTCTCAGAAGTATAACCTTGCTCTGCTTTCTGAAGCAAGAGGTTAACTTGGTAGGCCTCATGATATCTGAACCTCTGAAAGAATATACAGAAAGTCCTCATGATAGACCATCTCTTTGTGTAGAATAGATCTCAAAATGATAATTTACCATGCATGCTTTACATCACAGACCAAAAGATGCTAAAACAACAGTAATTGTACTAAAACCAAAAAGTTCTAATGATGTATATATTATAACTTTAAAGTATGTTAAATACATATAAATATGTAAAATTATGAATGCTAATTTTAACAAGGTGTTATCGTGTAAACTAAACAGTTATGGGGAGAGAACCTTCTTAGGAGTAATGTGAATAAAGCAACCTCTTCAGCCTTTTGGTAGGAAAGAAACTGCTAAACGTACAATGTAGGGAAAGAACGTTTACAGAAGTATACAGTTTTTGTGAGGTTTCATTATTCTTCTTGGTGTTCCTTATCTAGCTCCCTATATTCCTTTAGTAATTATTCTCCCTTTGTGATTAATTCTGATGGGTTGACTTCTTGTAAAGTCCTAATGGGGGACTATAGAGTATACCTGAAGATAGTACACAAAGAGGAGACTTCCAATAGTGGTTGATGGATGAGCAGTGGACCACTCCAGCAAACAATTGTGGAGATGCCTTTCCTCGTCAGAATTCCATGGTAACTCAATCATTCTATCCACAAAGTTTCGACGGATACAAAGATAACAGATTTCAGTCACCAATATTTTCACCCAGTCCTCCCAGCTTCTAAATTTTTTTTGAGCATTATCATCGAGTGTATCCTCATGTTCTTCATACTTTTTCCTATCCCTTACCCTATTGCAGAGCATTTTCTGGTACATAAATGCTTCAGTCAAAAGCCCACACTCCACTCTCACCCGAACACCGGTTACAGCTTCCACAAGTGTAACTGGGACTGACATACCGTCACATCCTGACCACCTCAAAACCATAAGAGCTGTATCAGGATTCTTCCGTTCTAACAAAACTTGAGCAATCTTAGGATGGGTTGTTGGGCCTGAGATCTCTGGAAGAAGACGGCAGGCTTCCTACATGATATTGAGTTGCAAGGAAAAGTTAGAAGTCAACATGTAAACAAGACATAGTCATACATTGCAGAAAAAGTAAAAAATGGGCATTCCTTAAATCTAACACTACAAAAACTCTATAGGGATCCCTAGATATACTATTGGTCGAAATTTATAGGGCTTGTCTGGCTCTAGAAGTCTTTCGAGGGGGTTAATATTATTCCATCCTTCACTTAAATATTAGAGCATAAATGTTGAATTAACTATAATATCCAGGGCAACATGTAGGACGGTTTGCAAACGATAAATTGCATTATCAAACCCTTACTAATTAAATACCTTGAAGTGTTAAGATTAGTACTGATTCATCGACATTGAACTACAACCACTGTAAGACGGTTTCTAAATCAATTATCAATCTCTCCGATCAAACATAAATCCCATGAAAATAAGTTACACAGCACTGCACCATAATTACAGGTCTTTGGTAAATAATGCAAAGCTATCGTGAAATAATATAATGATAAACACAAGCAGGTGAGGATTACAACAAAAGTTACCTGCAGAGACTCATCTGTATGATCATCTAGAAGATAAAATACAAAAGATTCTAATATAGAATGCCGTGTTATACTAAAAGAGGCTGCAAAATCCTCCACAATATGTCTCCATTTCTCATCAGGCATCGTCCAGTGGCGGTCAAACAAGTAATATAAAAGCTTCCATAGATTAAGGTAAAAAAAGGAGAAATATAGTTAACCAATTTTTTAATTTACATGTGCAATGAAATAGATATATAATTAGATAAGGATACAATTGCTTTCTTTGCAACCACTACATCAGAACTTCCACGAAGAAAGAGAACATCAACAGCAACCCGCAGATTTTCAAATGGGTAGCATCCTGAACTACCACCAATTTTAGAACTGAAGATTATCGGGGCCCCATCATTTTCCGAAGATGCAATTTCTAAACCATCCATGACGTCTAAGGAGTGCCACTGCTCAATATCAAGATTCCCCAGTGCATCCTCAATGAACAGGGACCCATCCAGTCCACTGGAATCACCAGAGTCATCTAAAGCATCAGGCCATGATCGCCTGATAGCAGAAGATTTCCTTTCACGAACAGAAGTAAGCCATGATGTGAAGCTAGAATGGCGGGACCTAACATTCTCCAAAAACTGATGCCTTATGCACCACATCATAATCTCCATGTGCTGGTAAAAGAAATTGTAACCAGAAAGTATTTCAACATGAAGGCTTTTGAGAAAAAGGAACAGCAATTAAAGCAGATGGTTCTAAAGTTATGATCTCCCGACTTCTTGCTGACCCTTTGAGAAGAAATATAGATATACAACTATATCAGAATTCAAAGCTACATTTACTATTTTAAAGCAAAACATTAAGCTTCATGCAACAGAGAGTTAAAGAGAAAAAACATCCTTACCTTCATGATTTGTTTTCTGAACCTACTAAATTTATGGAAAAAGAAAACAAAAACTTCAACTAAATTTCAACCAAGGAACATCTAGTCTCTACAGATTATAGATTCCTATATGTACTCATCCAATGGATATAATTTTGACAGAAACTCTGATCTAGTCAATATAAATGACGGGTGATAAAAAAAAAAAAAGATAAATCAGCAACATGTGAGATACCCTGGATGCGTTATGACATTACCAGCTTCTAACAAGTAATATTGCGATTCCTGCTTCCACTAAAAAATGTCCACTTTAATTTTGCCCCTATGTGAATATAGATTATTGAATACAAAGTCTGTGATGTGAACTTTTAAACAAGGAGAGAAGGACAAAGAAACGTTGGGTAAACAAATCTTCGTTTTTCTCAAGTGTGAGAAGATCTTAACACATCCAATGAGTTAGTGTGTTTCTATTCGGTATTCTCCAACCGAGAACGCATATCTACTGGTTAACTAAGCCACATATCAGGAATCAGTGCCATCAATTATTAAGGTGGCATGTCAATTAATTGGAGGCCGGAGCATTTTTCATTTAAAGAAAGGCAAGAAACTATGGAATAACGTTTGAAAATAGAAAAGAAAGGAACAGAAAAATGAGATGATTGATAATCATATTACTTCCTAAGAAACTGAACCTGCTTGATCTTCAATATACCCTCATGAAGATTGTGCAGGTCCTGAAGCTGTGCTGAATGAGAACTTCTAAACGATGAGTCCAACACTTCGAGCACATTGGATATGCCAGCAAGCAGCACTGAAAACTTAAGTAGTCGGCTCAACCTAGACCTCATTCCCTCAATACCAGAGTTATCTAAAATAAAATGAATAGTATTCATTATAAGTATGTAGTGTTATTCAGTATACAGTCCAAAATAAGATACAAGGCATCACAATTTTCTAGATTTAGCATACATATTTCTTGAAGTTCTGTAATAATGTTCCTGGAGGCCCGCTTACACCAATCCTTGACAACTACTTCATCCAACAAAAATGCAATGACAGGGTCACTTGATACAGCACTCTCATCCATGCAAACATCTGTAACATCTGAGAACTTATTGTAAAGGAAATTTTGAACTTCAATCATTAGAATAATTGGTAAGTCAGCAGAGTATGATGAGAATTCAAACACAAGTTAACAAAGTAAGACTAAATGAATTGCTTCAAAAAGTCTTGTAAAGTTATTAGATTGTTTAAGGCCTCCAGTGCAAAAGCTAATGAAGAGAGACAGAGAAACAATAAAGTATCAAGGTAAGTTGAAAAGGCAACAATATTAGAACAGGGTGACATCTATGTGGAATGCTAGCAGTAATCAAACTCCAAAGGATACAGTGACAGATTAGAGAAACTAAGTTATTTTCCAGCGCAACATCAAATAAGGAATACAAGCGTTGAACATCAGTAGTTAGTCTATTTTCCCCATCTTCCTCTTCAGGAGGCTTCTCCTTGGAATTCTTGGGAATGAGCCCAGCTTCAACACACTCATAAAAAAGACGAAGATGTGTTCTAGCTCTGTTTTTTGGAACTGCTGCTCTACATATTGGACAAATATCACACCGTTGGCAACATTCTTCACATAGAGAGGCATGCCCACATGAATTCAACACATACTGAACATCCCGTCCACAGCTTCTCAAGTCTCTTGTGGCTCGACAATGCTCAACTTTTGCTTCATTGCATAACTCGATCAGATCAATAGACGCCAAATGTTTCAGCGCTTCCTAAAATTGGAAATGTAAGCAAAACAATTTGGAGGGGGAAAAAATCAGTCCACCACCTTATGTAACAAAAATCATATTCATTTCTACTTAATTTATAAACTAATTAAAAAAACAACGTCTGATAGGACAGGTATCATTTAAGAATGAACCGGATACAATTACCATGTACAAATCAAATCTACAAACACAAAAGTTCGAAAGAATGTCAATAATTTAGAGTACACAACTTAAACAATCCTGAGAAAAATGTTGCTCTATACTCTACAGCAGCAACTCTTAAGAGCGGAAATGCCGCCGTAGCTTCCCGAAAGAAAAATCAAAGCACCGACAAACGAGAATTCTCCAGCGGGTGAACTAAAATAGCTAGGGTTTTGACTATCCAGCATTATATCACAAACGCATCAACTAATAAAGAAAAACGAGTACCTGAACTGCTCGGCTGCTGTAATCAGGTCGCAGGGGCAAAGAAGTGGACGCTGAAGCAGCCATGCCATTAGTGGAGGTCGAAGGAACGGCATGGCCGTCGATTTGCCTGTCCATTGAGCGGGAGCAGAAGCGAAAAATGCCTCCGAGAGTTGAGGATGAAGAATGAGAGTGAGGAAGTTGAAAACTAGGGCTCGGTAGTGGAGGAAGCCATTATAGAGGTTTGGAGGTTTTGAAGCTTCCAAGTTCCATGTACAGAAAAATTGGAGGGCTTTCTTGGGGGAAGAGGAAAAAAATGCAAAATTATGTTCAGGCAGTCGTTTTCCGCGCTAATGGTTTCGTGGAAAGAAATTTGTGGAACCAAAAATGGAAGTGGGCCGGGTTCTACTTCTAACTGGTCAAATGCTGGGCTTGGCGCTTTGTGGTTTTGGGCACAATGTTATCGCGGCCCACCAACTTTAATAAAATTAAATCAAAATTTAAGGTAAGTTTGAATTATACTTTAGAGTTTCAAATGTTTCAATTCTACCTTCAAACTTTCAAAATTGTTTTAAAATTTCCCTTCCGTCAATTTTTTTTGTTAAAAAAATAGAAATATAATGTGGCTATAAGTTAGAAGGTGATATATAAAAATAGAGGTACACGTGGACTTTGATAGCATTTCAATTATGCCTCTGAACTTTATAATAAGCTCAATTACACTCTTATTACTTAAAAATCACATTTTAACACTAAATTATAAAATTTTTTAAAACAACTATTTCATTATTTTTTTTTTGTTAAAAAAAAAAATTA
>JAOANK020000092.1:5961580-5971610 GCA_026257165.2 Telfairia occidentalis | reverse complement strand
AAAACAAATTTTGAAAAAATAAATTCTAAAAAACGAATTTACAATATCTAATTATATTTCATCCATTTTTTCTATTTAAATATTATAAATAATTTTAATTTAAAAATTAAAATTATTATGCTAAATTTTCAGATAAAATTTTATGTATATCGTTTAAATTTTTAAAATTATTAGTTATTTTATTCTAAAAAAAAGTGTCCAACTAATAATGTTTATTTAAATAAGAAAATTGCAGTGAAAAAAAAAGGAAAAAATAGTCAACCTACTGACATGACGATGGTAATTTTCAGAATTCGTTTTTTATATTTAAATATTATAAACAATTTTAATTTAAAAATTATAATTATAATGCTAAATTTTGAAGAAAAAAAACTTTATATTCATCGTCTATTTTTAAAACAATATTAGCTATTTTATTCAAAAAAAAAAAAGAAGAATGATATAACTAAATAATATTTATTTAAATTAAATTTGTTGAGAAAAAATAATTATTTAATTTTAAAAAAAAAATTGAAAAAAGATACAAAATTATTTAAGAAAAGAAAAAAAAAAAGCAAAAACCAAGGGTAGGAGCAAGAACTTATCACCGAGACAACTCAATTTTTTGAAAATTATTTTACTATGTCATCTCTAGAACTAGTTTTTTTTTTTAAAAGAATAAAAAATAAGACATGGCGTCTCAGCATCTCCTGAAGAGAGAATCTATACTCGCACCAAAAGCATAAAATTTCAAAATTAGTATTTTTTTAAAAAAAGATCCAGCCTCTAAAACTTTTTGTTTTTTAATTTTTTTTAAAAACAAAAACTACATTAAAGTGATTTTGGTTTGATTTTTTAAAAAATTAATGTAAATTTTTGAAAAACAAAGAGTAGTAGAATTGAGGTGATGGTAGAAAAATCGATTGTCCGAGAATCAATTTTCTTCTTTCTCCACATTTCTACCTTAATTTCTTAAAAACCTCCATTTTTTACCCTCTTTCTATATTTTTTTGTCTCACTTTAAAATGTTCCTCACTCTTTTTAATTTTCATTTTTGAAAATCTAAAGAGAAATTTCTTTAAAGTTTGATTTTTAAAGTTACTTCTCACTTTCATAAATTTTCCTCTCTTCTCTAATTTGCACTATTTGAAAAACTTGGGTTGAAAATAAGTGATTTTTCTCTACAATTTGTTTTTTTTAATTTATTTTTCAGTTTCAACTTTTTCTCTTTCATTTTTTTTTTTTGGCTCCGCTCTCTTTTAAACTATTCTCTCCTATAAATTTCCCTCTCTTCTCCAATTTGTGCTATTTGAAAAATTATTTTCTACAATTTTTTTTCGCAATCAAATGAAGTAGAGTAAAACAATTATTTTATGGTGGCTTTTTAAGACATTCCTTCGAAGAAAAAGAAAACATGGGAGGCATGATTTTTTTTATTAAAATATATACGCTTTCGTCATTAAGTTAAAAAAAAGTTTTATTTAAGTCTTAATTAAAATATATCAACTTTCGTCTTCAATTAGTTTAGACATATCTCTCTCCGACTAAATGGTCGTGGATTCGAATCCTCAATCTCATAAGTTGTTGTACTTAAAAAACAATGTTTTAAAAAAATATAGAGAGAGAGAGAGAGTTGTACAATAATGTGTTAAAAAGAAAAAAAATTAAAAAAATATATTGTTAAATTTTTTGAACAATTCAATACCTATATGAAAAAGAGTAAAAAAGATGTAATGTTGCGTTTTCGTTGGAGGGTTTTAACAATAATAAATCTAAAATTTATTAAAATTAAAATAATGTTTTTAAAATATTAAAGAGGAAATTAGAAATGAAGATAAACTTCAATGACTTTTTGTAATGTAAGCTAAACTCTAAGAAATAAATTATATTTTAACTTTTTATTTAATATTATGGAAAAAATTAAAATTTACCCTAAAGCATAACAACTTGTATTAATTTTCATCTTAAACTTTCAATTTTATCAAATTTGACCTCATAAGTGTTGTAATTTTAACTATTTATTTATTTTTCGCTAATTTATCTATTAATTTTAACCCAAAAAAAAAAACTACGTGAAAAATTTTGTAAACTCATTATTTTCAATAAAATAAAGCATTGCACAAAATTAAGTTTGATGAATGTACAATACTATTGAATAAAATTGCAAAAACTCATAAATTTCAACAAAAATTTAACTTTAATGTCATTTTTCTTTGTAATTCTATTCATTTTATTCCTTATATATGTTTTACTATCATTGAATGTATATGATAATACTATTATTTTTAATGTTATTTTGATAAATAAATTTATCAAAGGGTAAAAATTGTAGCATACTTTTAAGTTTAATGCTAAAATTGTAACAATTATTTAAGTTTGAAGTTTAATCTAATAAAATTGAAAGTCCAGAGTCAAAATTGATACAACTTGATACGTTTAAAATTTAATTATTTTCTTTAATATTAATATATAAAGTTCTAACAACTCTATCCATTGGAACAAACCTAAAAGTTTTAGAGATAAAAATAGGATTTAAACTAAAGAAATCTTGTAATTTTTTTTTTTTTTAAACAATTCTATATAGGGTGACATAATAATAATAATAAAGAATAATGCCACTTTTTCGTTGGAAGAGTTAACTGAATTTAAAACTTATTAAAACTCAAACAATTAAAACAATGTTTTTAAAATATTAGAGATGATTAAAAATGGAGATAAACTGGAGGGATTAATTTTTTTTAATGTGAGATAAGTTTTAGTGATTAAAATATTTTTTAACCTTTTATTTAATATTAAATGAAGTGCTAACAATTCCATAAAATACTTTTGAATTTGTAATGTTAATGGAAAAAAAGCGTTCTCAAGATGTGCATGTGACATAACAATTCTATATAGGGTGACATAACAACTCCATAAAATACGTCATATACTACTATTGCAGAGGCCGATGGTTTGATCCTCTACCCCACAAATGTTGACCTCAAAAAAAAAAAAAACTTCATAAAATACTTTTAAATGATCAAAATATATTCCTTATTTTTTTTAGTTCAATATCAACTAGACCAAAATATATCATAACGAGAAAGAACAGTCCATTTATTTAGATATAAAGACTTTCTATAGAAATAAAATCCTCACGACTTACAATCTATAGCTAAATTGGTTAAAACATATATTTTCGATCAAAATGTTGGAAGTTTAGATTCTCACTCCCACTTATGGTTGAACTAAAAAAAAAAAAAAATCTCTACAATTTGGGGCTAGTTTCAATTTGTTCAATTTTCATAATTTCAAAAGTTTCAATTTTTTGTACCTATGATTTTAAGGTTACTAACAACTATTTGTTCTTAAGGACCATTTAGAGATTAAACCATCAAAATGTGTAGCTTAAAAACCTAATAAAATCATAACTTAAATTTCATCGACCAAATGTGTAATATTTATATGTTATAACAGTAAACATTTATGCACGAATCACTCTTTCCTTTTTTTTTTCTCTTTGAGTTCAACAACATAGAGTGAGGATTTGAACCTCCGACCTTGTGATCGAAGATATATCCTTTTACTGGTTGAACTATATTTACGTTGACCACTCTTTCCCATTAATGAATGCTAACTTTGAAACTAAATTCACATTAGGTTGCCATCTAGCGGAAAATAGAGAATTTGACGTGTTTCCTTTATATATAATCTTTCAATTCTAAATATTTTTTAGACGGTGTAAATTACAAAAAGAGAACTTAAAAACCTTTGGATTCTTTTTCATATCTTTTTGAATTTCTGACGACCTAATAAGAGACAATCTTTTCTAGTTGATTTCGCTCTTAATTGGACTTACATTACTTTTTCACAATCATTCAATTTAAAATTATTGTCCTAAAGGTCAATAAAAGAGTCATGATAGATAGTAAAGGACTTAGAGAGAATAAATTTCAATTACGACAACCAACCATCTACTTCAGATATATTATCCTACAAATTTTCTTCGCAATCAAATGAAGTAGAGTAAAGTAATTCTTTTAAAGTGGCTTTTTAGTAAATTTTTAAAATAGTATATAAATTTTATTTGGATTTTGTGACTCGGGAAGGTGAACATTTATTTTTTTTTTTTTTTTGTGTGTCGTTCATTCAAATTCTAAATCTACAATCAAACACATTAAAAATAGTGAAAACATGGAACTCAAGCTCTTTTTCTATCAAATTATTTGTTTCAAATTCCGATTTTGGAATGATCCTCAACAATAACTCAGTCATAAGAAATATTCGAACATTGTAATCGAGAGAGAGCTCCAAGTTAAGCATAAGCATTTGTTGAAACCTACCATGATCTACTAAAACGCTCTTTATAAGTGGAGTTTCTTTTATGGGCATTTATTTTTTTTAGTTCAACAATTATAGGGATGAAAGATTGAACCATCGACCTTTGCAATAATAGTAGATACCGAATTGTGTTCGAATTTGGCGTGGGGGTTCATTGTTGAGCTTCGGAAGAAACACCAAGTTGAAATTTCTCCGATCGAATCTTAGAGCCAAGTTCATTACAATTTTCTCATTAGGCTGTCCTGACAATGGTAACTTAAAAGATGAGTAGTGGGAGGCAAAAAAATTCTGCAATATCCGGGGTGTGTTCGGCATAACTTTAGAAAAAAAATATTTTTTAAATAAAATTATTTTTTATGAGTGCTTTCGAAAAACTGAACTTAAAATGTGTTCAATATAGTTTTTTTTTTTTTACTAATTTTAGATAATCAAAATTATTTTTAAAAAAAATATTAACAAATAAAGTGCACTTTGACAAAATTGTACTAATTTAAAAACTATTTTTGAAAAAATGTAGGGGAGATAATTATCCAAAAATAACTTTTAAATCAATCTAATTTTTTAAAAAATATATTTTATTTGTTAAGATTTTTTTTCATAAAATACTTTTGATTTTCTAATATTATTCAAGAAACTATACTAAACACACTTTAAATTATTAATTTTTTAAAAAATATTCATAGAAAAAATAATTTTATTTAAAAAGTGTTTTCTTTCCAAATTATTCCAAACACACTCCCAAAATGCAAAAGTGAAGCTGTTAAGGCTTTATTAGAAAATTGATGGACAAGAATAGCAAATGAATTAATTTGGGCTACTGAACAAGAAAGTAGTAAGGTTTTTTTTTCTTCGGAAAAATCACTTTTTTTATCCTTTTTTTCTTATATCCGTAACAGTCTAGCCCAACTTGCGTGCACCTTGACTATTCTCATAGCTGACCCTACTATAGTTGGTTGTCAAGAAAACTCCTACTATCCTAAGTAGGTAGCTGTCATAGTTTGAATTCATTACTTTAAATCCTTTACTTTTTACATTAGCCCCTTTGACCATTAGACCAACTCATGATAATTTTTTTTAATCTATATATAAGTTAGGTTAGTCAAATATAACCTTTAAAGTTGGTATATTATGCTTGAGAATCCTCATGACTTGACTACGTTATTTTTATGGATGATCGTTTCACGTTCTTCAGGATCAAATCAAAAGTATAATCGACCTTACAAAAAATAACTTCTCAAATAAGCACTTTGAGCTTCATCCTTCTTCAAATGTCTAACATTTTTATTCATGATTTTGTATCAAAGATTGGCTTGTTCATATCACTAGCTTGAAGCTATAAGATATTACAAAAATTTTGTCTCCATACAAACAGAAAGAAGGTTGATGGTATTTCATTGCAGCTTGAAGCAACTTTCTCTAAGCTGAACTCCAAGAAACATGCTTGTTTTGTAAATCAAATTGAGGAGGAGGTTGATGTTCCTCCAAGTAAGGGACAATATACTTTTTTGCATCACTTTTAGATATTCCAAGATGACCTCCGGCAACTTCTATAAATTTGACTCTTCCAGCTTCATCTAAACTTCTCAATCCAATCCAATCTTCAATGTAAAGCTTTGTCTACACGAAAAGATATCGAAGAGAATCCGGGATGAGTCACTCTCATAGAAAACAATAGACACAGCTAATCATATTCATACGCTCTCGTTCTCAACAAAGATAAAAAGACGATAGTAGAAAGAAACTCGTCGGAGGAAGTCTCGAGGATTGCGACGAACTCAAACTTCCCAAAAGTTGATTCCAGAGAGCACAACAGAAAAAAAAAAAGGTCTCCCTAATCTTCCATTTGTTTCGTTGTTTGAACACAATAATGTATGAAACAACCAACTATACTAATAAGTAGACTTTGATAGAAGACATCCATATTTCTTTTATAGGCTACAGCTATAAAGATATTCAAATAATATCTGTGGTTCACAATCTCATCAGTTTATTTAAGGGTTTTATCATGAAGCCAAGCCAAGATAAGACAATCTTAACGGTGCCTCGTGTGTGCGTTTGTCAAGACACCGCAATGTTACCATGCCCAATATGTGTGTGTGTATGTGTGCGTTCTTCGTTTTTGGCCAAGATATGGGAATGTTATGGTGCCTAGTATGCAAAATGGTAGCACAATGTTATTCTGACATTTAACGTTCATTTACTCTATAAGTACCTGTTGTGGGGGTAAAACGGGATCATAGTTCCCATCCGGGTAGTATCCGAACCAGGCTGTTTCCTTCGGGATCAGAACGGCATCATCCTCAAACTGTTGAAAACGGTAAATGAAAGAAGTAACTTTGTCTATCAATGATGCAGGCATAATTCCAAGTTAAAGAATACAAAAGAACCGATAAATGATATGAAGAACAATAAGAATAACTATAAATTTGCTCAAGCATCTCCATATGTCAAACTTACCTTGATTAGCACCAAGTTCTTCAAGCTGCTAAATTGTTCCTTGTAAGTGGAGTTTCTGGCGTCGGGACGTTCGTTATTAAGCTTCGGGAGAAATTTACAGTGCTCTAAATATTCAGGAATATCCTGAAAGAAGAAAAGAAAGGTTCCTTATGAGCTTAAAAGTGTAATGAAACCATATCTGGATTGAAAATATCACTCACATTTGGTAGTTTAAGATAACCACTGGGAGCCAATGAATTCTGCAAGTCCATAATAAGAGTAAAGATGTGAAGGCAAAGAAGGAAACTTCTGAAGTAGTAATAGCTACAACTAAGCTATACGTAACAAAGAAGTTGATTTCAATTTGTTGGCGATTTACACAAAGCTATAAATTTTAAGAAAGCTTGAAGATGGCGGCGTACTTGGACCACGTCCGAGTAGACAGCTAACTTCAGTAGGTCATCTGCAAGTATGCACCAAATACCAGACTGCAAATATATACAAGGCCTTCAGTAAAAGAAATTGTAACCATCTATATTTGGCAAGATGAAGATGGAAAAACTAGAACAATTCATACACCACAAAGGGGAACGGAGGCCGTGCCAGCATGAGGACCACCTAAAGAGATGAAATTCTCAACCTATTCCCATTTGCAGAGAAGTAACAGATTAGATCCAGTTATGAAAATAGCATTCGAACTGTTAAACACCAATCTAGGGGGAAAAAACAAACTAGTTCTCACAGGAGGCGTTCCTTCGCAGAATTCCACAACTCCCCGGCCGATTAAATTACCCTGTGAAACAAAGCAGAAGGTTAAATCGTAAACGAAATTTAACCTAAGGCAATAACATTTCAAGAAATTCAGTTGGCACGGTTTGAAACTAAGCAAACATTTATGATCTTCTAAGACTGAATGCCTGGGGAAAAAATGAGAAAAAAGTATCTATTGATTCAAAATTTTTGCTCTTTCATACTAAGAGTAAGCATTATATCCCTCAATTCCTCATGAATCACCTGGGAGAGACCAACAATGTTGAAGCCCTTCTTTAGGTCTTTCATTTTCTTCACCTGTAGTCATAATAACAAACTTGTTGCAAGTTAACATAGATGTCGAAATCCAAGTGGGGAAAAAACCAGCTGGAGATCTATACCACCTTGTCGCAAACAATTTGAGTCTGCAGAACATAAAACAGAAACATCACAACTCGAAATCGAAACACATCTTAATCTCAGATGATGATTTCGTAATATTCATTATCTAACCTGCTTCTCAAGGGGCATAAACCACGAATCCCATGACCCATTGCCAATTTCTCTGTTGGAAGTTGAATGAAGCAATGTCAATGCTCACAGAGATTCTGTAGTAAAAAACTTTGAGAAAGCGAATTAAACAAGTTGAAGATATAACAGGACATCCCACTCTTGCTCCTCCACCAAATGGAGGGCGTGGCCCTTCCCTTGGATGAGAGAGCAATTGTGAGCAATCTCGTGGAGCTTGCGGCACACTCGCCACAATTCCGCAAGCTAGGCTATTTTACATGAAAACTGATGATGAACAGAACAGTCATACAACCATAGTCGAAACAAACAATGAAGTAAAGAAAAAATTCACACAGGGGTTTAGGCAAGCATACACGCAATATCCTTTAGCTCCAGAACTATCACTCAAGTACTTAGTAAACTGCCTCATGCCTTTATTTGAGCATTTATCTCCAATACCTGCAATAGAGAGAAAACTCCAACTCAAAAACTTCTAAAAACACGACAGACTACTTCAAACGTAGTCTAAAGGCAAAGAAATCGTTCCAACCGAACCCTGAGCAACATTGCAAATCCAATGGAACTTTAAAGAAAACAAATCAAGAAGAGGGTTAGAAGTTGGAAAACATAAGTTTCAAAAAAAACTTAAAAAAGCAGGGGGAAAAGACGCCTTAAAGATGCCTCCAGCTCCAAGAACGAATATCAATCTTTGTAGACCTTGAACTAAACAGTTCAACCAAGAACAGTAATTTCCATCCCAAGACGAAACCCTTTGAGAAAACATCACCGGACAGAACAATTACCAATACCAAAAAATCTATTCCTTCATCCAAAAAGTTAAAACAGTAGAATCTAAACAATCCCAGCTGACAAAAGACATAAGGGATTCATCAAATAAATGCATATAGTTCGGATTCTAACAAACAAATCCCAATTACTGAAAGGTGAATATACACAATAAAGGGGAAAAGAGGGGAAGAGAGAAAGAACATACCGTGGAGTACTATGAAGGGTATGGAATGGGAAATTGGGGTGGTTAGAGAAATGAAAAGGAAGAAGAAGATGATGGGCAGTGAGGAAAAAGCCATTAGTTGCAGTGTGTATAAGGAATTCGCAGAAAGAAAGGAGGTGAGTGATTTTACGGACTTCCTTTGCAGTTGCCCGTCATTGGTCGCCCAGAAATAACAACTTCGTGGAGGACAAAACGTCAAACTATTGTTTACCTGCTCCCTTCTGCCTTGATTGTGTATAGGGATATCAAATTATAGGTATCCGACGCGAACTTAAGTGTAGTTGAATAAAAAAGTTAGAACTCGGATCTCCAGTCCACGTGTTATTGAACAAAAATTATAGGTATGAGACCACCATGACTTAAATTTATATTTCTAAAGTCTTTAATTTTTATTTTTTTTTTGTTTTGAGTCCAACAATAGAAAAGGTGAGAATTCGATCTTTTAGTTGAACATATATATTTTAACCAATTCAACTATTTTCAATTGGTTTTTGAAGCCTTTTACTATTTACATTGATTAGTAAGCTATCCTATGGTGGTTAATTCTGATATATATATATTTGTTGGTAGACTTGTAAAAAGCTGAATTTTTATTACTTATAATAGTAAGTCAATCTGAGAATAGCTTAATGGATGAGACATTTATTATTATCGCAAAAATCGATGGCTATTATTTCGTCTAAGTGATATACTATTTTAAATTTTAGTTTGAAGATTCAATTGGATCCCAATATTCAACAATATTTTATTTTGTTAAGTCTCTTACTAATGATGCACAAATTAGCATTGTTCTATATTACGACTTCTCCACCTCTAGATAGTTGGTTTGAATCACACTCCTACATTTGTAATGTAATATTTTTAACTTCTCTAATTAAATTCCAATAATGTGCTAACTAGCATAATTTAGACCAACATAAGCCGCTCAAGTTAAGTCAAATATTATCGACAAAGATAAAAAAAAAAACTAACATAACACGTGGTTAAAGACATTTTTTCATCTCAATAATAGATTCAATTTTC
>JAOANK020000092.1:5896388-5907944 GCA_026257165.2 Telfairia occidentalis | reverse complement strand
AATTTAACCAAATAAATATTATATTCTTGTAGAAAGTTATATTGAAGTCTGACAAGTAAATTGGTGTAGAAACATATTATTTAAATTTTGGGGTTGTTTTGAATAATATGGTCTTGTTGAATATAATATTCGATTAAATATCTAGTATCGTTGATGAATAATCCACACACTTTCAAGAGTAAAACAAATATATATTTTCTAAATTAAAAAGTAACACAATTTAATTAAATTGGCGTGGTGCATTTAAAATATCAATTTCCAAGCAAGAAAAATAATGATCATGGAATTACAAGAAAAGACAACTTTATTAGCATAAAGTTCGTATCTAAATCAAACCATACAAGTTAGACTATAAAGTAAATAATGATATAATATCAACTATTATCCCTAACATTTTGAATAAAATTAGAGTTGGGTAGTTGTCAAAATCGACAAAAATCTCAAGGTCTCAATTTTGTGAAAATATTACAAATTGTACGGACTAACATTTAACTATAGTTTGTAATACGTGTTAGAGTTGGTAAGAAGTTGGTTAGTTAATTTAACCTCAATTCGTTAACTCAACTCATGAATTTATATTTTATATGACTTTGCTTATGATATGTGAATATATATACATATATATAGATTATGTCTCCCATATGATTTTTCCTTCCTAAAATATATCAATAAAGTACAATGTCAACCAACATTAAAAAAAAATTAGAAAAATCTAAAAATTTATTTGAACAAATTAACAATATAATTCACACATTTTAGATAAGTTGAAAATTCCTTATACATTCAAATTAGTATAATATCAAAAATATGAAATCTTTAAGCAACTTGCACTCAACTAGTTAAAGACATATATCATCCATCGTTTAGAGGTTTGAATTTCTAATCTTACATGTTGTTGGACTGAAAAATAAGAATGAAATCTTTAAATTTATGGATAAATATTTGGCATATTTCGACTATATTACACTTGAATCAAAGCATCCAAAGGTGATAAATTAACAAAAACAAATAAATAGTGACTATCTATTACACATCTCATGTTTCTCTAATGAAACAAAAACAACATAAAATGAGGAATATGCTTAAAAGATCTCTTGTTTTTGTGTGAGGAGAAGTATAATTATATATATGCTTGAAAACATTTGTACATGTCAAAGCCGCTCATGCTAAAAAAAACATCAAAAATCCCTATGGGACATAACAAAGATCCTCCATTGTTCTTCAGACAGGGCAACAACCATTCCGGCAAGTCAGTGGCCGGCGCCGCGGTGGCTCGGCCCCGAATAAGCTTTATATACGTGAAGGAGTTTCGTCGCCGGAGAGGTCGAAGAAGGAGGATCGTGTTTGAGAGGTCTTGAGGAGTGGACTTGAATGGAGGAGAGTAAGAGGAAGAAGATGAAGATGGCAATGGCGTTGAGAACCAGTAAGAGAGATTGAGACTTCATTTAGAGAGAAAGGAAGAAGAACAAAAAATGGGATATGTTTGGTATATGGAGAGAAAAGGCTGAATGTTTATATAAGAGAAAAAAAAGGTAGGGTTTCGTGATTTGACTTTGGGGCGTAGGTGAGCGAAGTTGGCGGAGGAGGAAAGCAATTTTTTTTTTTTTTTTTTTTTTGAAGTTTTGAAAATGGGGGTTTGAAAATGTTAAATCCTCAAAGTTTGACAATGGAAGATGGGAAAAAGTTCGGTGCTTTACTTTGTGTTCCAAATGGGAACATCCTTTTAAAGATAATAGTTTTGAATTATTACTTTTCTATATATGATTGTGAAATTTTAATAGTTCCCAAACTTACAAAGTTGTTTTTGTTCCTTCTACTTTAAAAAATTGTATTTTCTAATGTTCAATTTTGTGTTTAGTAGGAATAGTCGTTAACTTCACCGGTTTAAAGCTTACCTAGTACGCTTGCTATATCATTTAAGAATTCCATAGCTAGCTTATTTTAGTGGATTCAAGCTTTTGGTGACATAAACGTTAAAATGATGAAGTTAACCTCAAAAAACTATTTGATACAAAATTGAAAAATCAAAGGTAAATCAATTTTTTTTTTTTAAAGTATGAGAACTATATAAACATAACTTTGAAAGTTTTAGGACTTATTATAAGTTTTTTAAAGTATAGGGATACTAAGGCATGAAACTAAAGCTTTAGAAACCAAACCTATAATTTAACGAAAATAAAATTATGAAGACTCAAACACGAAAGAGAAGGTTTGATACCATAGTCCTAATACTTAATAATCTCAACAGTCAAGTTAGAGTTAGGGGAACAAGTCAATGGGTGTAAGAAAATAAAAAATGCAAAGTTGGTGAAATGGTGGGTTATTTTAAAGACTAAACTTACTTTTCTTCATGTTAGATCATTTTTCTCTCTCTCTCTCTCTCTCACTAAAACTGAGGCTCATGCAAACGCAAGGAGTTGAAGTTAAGAGTTGCGCTTTGCCCCAACGCAACCTAATATTCCTGTCATCGTCATGGTTTACTAATCCCTTTTCCCACTAAATCTTGGGGATGTCTATGAAAAAAAAAATGTTTTTAACGAAACTAAAGTAATTGCAGCACAAAATTGACCATCTCAACGTGCTTCTCAAATTTATTGCGACAATGAAACTGATTTCCTCTATTGAGTGGCAGAAGTGGTTTAATTGAATCGGACCTATAATCCAATTATTGTTACTCGGCATTTATTGTACAAAAAATGAACGTATTATAATACTATAATTGGTTTTACTGAAATCTAGACTTTAAATGAAGAGAAAAAAATATATATAATTTTTTTTTTTGATAGAGGCAATAAATTATCAAGCTAATCTGCCGAACCAAACATAATTCAATTGGCTAAAACATATCCCTACAACCAAAAGGTCGTGAGTTCAAAATGCCTCTCCCACATGTCATTGATCTTAAAAAAAAGTGATTTTGTATCAAGTTTCAAATTTCTCAAAATTT
Source organism: Telfairia occidentalis (assembly GCA_026257165.2). Classification (NCBI taxonomy): domain Eukaryota; kingdom Viridiplantae; phylum Streptophyta; class Magnoliopsida; order Cucurbitales; family Cucurbitaceae; genus Telfairia; species Telfairia occidentalis. The sequence goes on along the minus strand of JAOANK020000092.1, from coordinate 5,904,997 downwards.
CAATTTCTTCTTTTAGAAAACTCTTTACCAACAAGCAATTTCAGAACATGATAACACGATCCAACTCCAACTCAACTACTGTCTAAACTGCGTCCAACATAGCAACTACTTCAACAAAGAGTACACACCAGGAGAAAAGAAAAAGGAAAAAATGTGTTGCTGCTATTCAAACTCAAATTTAAAAAAAAAAAAAAAAAACATTAAAACTATACACTTAAGACTTTATGAAATTTGACCAATAAAATACCACAAATAGAATTATTAAATGAATTAAAATTAAAATAGTCAAAGATGAGGGGGCAAAAAGAAAAAAGTGAACCATGTGGCCTTTCCGTATTCAAACAAGTTCAAGCGTTTGGAATTGGAGCAGCTTGTGCCAGCCATGACCAGCATTAGTCCACACACGCATCAAATTACCAAACCAGTCAATGCCACGTGTGCACTTCCCATCTGTCAGAAACCAGATTTTTTAGAATTTTGAAAGTCGAGAAGAAATGAATGGGTCATTAATATTTGGTTAAAATAGCAATTTCCCATACCAAATCTATAGATTTGGTCTATAAAGCAAAGGCAAATAGAATCAAACTACACGTTTGAATACAATAAAGTTGTGTGATATCATGTACCATGAGACCAATGTTTTTCCTTGAAAAAATGTTATGATCCTTCTCTGCATGCTTTGAAAAAACTACAAACATTTAAATTTATAATCTACAAACAATTGTACCTCTTGCATTATGCTAGAATAATGGCAATACATATTCTCAAACTTCAGTCAATGAAACTACCTATAATAATCATATTTAACTCTTGGTAACTTAAATCTTAATATGCTACATCATCACAGTCAACAATGTTAACGACATAATATCATACAAGTTATGATTTAAAATTCAAGGATGTGATTGAACTCCATAAATTTTAAAGAACAAAAAAGAAACCATTAAAATAAGAGAAGAAATTTGTAATTCAAGCTCCCAAGAAGGGGTAAAAAATGACAAACAAAGGAAACCCACCAATGGTCAGTGTATGAAACCAACAAAGAGACAGTAACTTGAATCCAAATAGGGCATCTACATCTCATAATGAATAACATTTACATTACCCACCTTGCCAAAAAGACAATGGATGGCCTGGAAGACAACGTTCTATTCCCATCTCAGTTTCAAAAACTTTCTGCAGATAAATCAAAATGATAGATCAACTACTCATAAAGACATTAAATGTGAACGCGGCTCAGAGTTTATATTTCTGCATTTAGGCAACTTACGCAATGTCTCTAGCCTCGATGAATAATTTAACCGAAATTGTTTAGTGCTTTGAGACCGACCACCGAATATTAATGTCTCGCAAATTCTTGGACCTTCAAATGTCAAATCAAGAGACGAGTGTGCTTGATATCAAGCAACAAAAATTATTACAGTCAGGATTTCTTTCTACCCAAAAGGAAACAAAAATTTACAGAGAGGAACTAGCAGAGTCTAAGATAATCCAGAGTAGAGTGGAAAACATGTCGTATTTGTACCTTAATTCTTAAATCTTTAGGGAATAATCATTTGTAGCTTTATTTATGGAAATCCAAAAGCTAGAGATAGATATTACAATGTAGGGTATGCTCAATTGATATTAGAGAGCTGCAGTACAATGCAGTATACAGCCACAATTTAAGATAAGTGATTGTAACAAAGACGGAAAGACAACTGCAAAAGGAACGAGAAAGGAGGGTGGATGACAATAAAACTAAGTAAAAAATCTAGAAATGTTTGATCAAGCGAGTTCATGAAGAATTGAAAGGAAAGACAGATTTGACTGGTGGAAGAAACTTGAAAGTCCAAAAAACAAGAAAAAATAAACAGGAACCCTACAATTACATCAAAGAATTTTTCTACTGAAGCATAGCTGAATCCAAAAGGAAAACAACTAAAAGAGGCAGCACCTAGTGCATTAGATGAAGCAACGGGCAATACAACAGTTACTCTCAGCCAACAAGATATACTATAGACAACAAGAATTAAATGGCTTACCAAAAGCATGCATCTTGTCTGATTTAGGCATATGAAGTTAAATATTTGGAAACCTGAAACAAAATATAACAGCACCATCTAAGTATAAACCATAGAAATAATGTAGACCGAACCATATAATGACATTAACAATACTATCTATTATTAAGTTTCTCACTTGTAGTTCTCTGGCACAAGCTGCAGTTTCTTATAGACAAAGCTTTTAATTGGTCTTCATCAAGAAGAATCAAGAGTAGTCATTTGACGCAAAAGAAGTTCTTCCCGGCCTTCACAAAGCAGCATTTTCCACCAATAAAGATGCAGATAATTCTTTTCTCCACTACTCGGTTATGTCTTCCATGTGAATAACTTTATCCTGCACTAGATAGAGTAGTGGCCTTCCAATCTGTGAACTTCTTTTTAACCTACTTCATACAATTGTAAGAAAAAGTAAGACTTCAATCCATTCAAGTCATAAAATTATTTGAGTCCACTGACTCGGAGAAACAAAAGAGTTAAGAGTAAATTGACTCAAAGAAACAAAAGAGTCATTTGCGTACATTGCCTCAATCTATTCAAGTCATATAATTATTCAAAGATCAGTTGGATAAAGAAAAGACAACACAATTATACTAAATTTCTGGCCAACCTTGCAGGCTTATATTTCTCCCTTTTTAAATTTTTCTTGGAAGGGGCAGGGCATCGTTTTGTGCTAATTTATCATTATTCATTGTTATTATTCTTACAGCTCATTTTTGTATTTCATTGGTTTAATGAAAATGAATCCTAGTTTCTTATCATAAAAATAACAAATTTAGCACCTAGTCTGAAACGGCACCCAGTTTCTTCAGGGGAAAAATATATCACATCTTTAAATAAAGACACAAATCATGTACTTCTAAGAGAAGCCACATAGTTACATTGTTGTGAATAGTTATCCACGCGAGACACATTATTGCATTTATCAATAATTATTATGATGACTTTGTATAGAGATGAGTTTCAAAATAAAACAGAAATATTATATAAGAAATATCAGTCCAATAAACTAGAGGATAAAACTTTTCTGTTCTCTCTCTCTCTCCCCCCGTGTTTCATATATTTTTATAATATAAACAGTTGCAGGGTTGTGATAAAGATGCTGACGGATTTAGATAAAGTAGAAATGGTGTCTCACCCAGCACATAAGTTTTCATCTTAACGCCGTGTTGCCAAAACGTACTATGAGAGGAGGGTCTACACCTTCAAGTTTCCACCATAGATTTCATTGACTGCCCCCTGATGATTTGAAATTTAATGAGAACACGTACAAAAAAATAATTAATGTCTCTTCGATACAAAAGAATTTCCATCTCAACATCATCTTGAAAGAAAAGGAAAGGTCCCACGGGACAATTCTATCAAAGGAACTGCATGAGCATTTGGATAGAAAGAAATCACATAATAGGATCTTAAGGGGACATCAAGAGATGGCAAGGATTGAAAAGTCCCTCATTAGAGCTATTTTTCAATTCTTTTATAATTACAATTTCTTTTATCAACGGTGATTGAAAATAATACATTTCTAATGAAAGTCTTGGGTCTGAATCAAGTAGAACTTTAAAAGGCTTTGAAGCACTTCCACTCGCCAATAAATGCAGAATTAGAAGGATCTAATGACATGTTTCATATTGTTTGTAAAAAGACCAACACATAAAGGTTAACTACATATCTTTCTACTCATTTGCAAAGCATGATACCATAAAATTACAAAGAAGGTGCGGAAATGACATGATAAGATCATTGAATAGAAACTAAAACATGTGAATTCTCTCCATCAGCGCTTTAAGACGATAACCTGAACGTGAGGATCAAGAATGTTGAAGACTTCCAAAAACAGCTGGGATTTCATCGCTAACCTGATACAAAAACAAAGGTCAACACAATGAAGCATAGGAGTTATGTGATTCTAACATTAGATCAAAGAGTCATGCCTAAAATCCTAAAATAAAAAAATTGAAAGAAAAAAAAAGGTGGATGATAAATATTGTCAAATCGGATTGCAAAGGTATGACCACCTGAAACAGAGACATATAATTTCAAGCCTGCATCACCAGGTCATCTCAACCAATATACAAGATTACCTCTTAAGAAGACGAAAACATACATAGGTCTCCTCAATGTCAAACTCTATCTTTAGCTTAAAGTACTGCTTAAGAAGTTCACATAAGCCATAGATAGCCCCATCCCAGCCATCAGAATCTGCAGCCAAAGGATGCCAAGACTGAGATAAAATTCTTAGCAAAATCCCATATAGATTTCCGCTTGACCCTGATTCTGTATACATCTCTGCTAGAAATTTTAATATCAAGCAATTGCTGGCTTTAAACTTATCAACCCATAGAGGTGGGTTCCCAGACCAAAGATCATTCTCCGTCACAGAATCATTTGAGCAAGATGTATTGCCAATAGCACCGCATAATTCTTGATGAGTTCTTACTGAATATTCCAAAGAAAGCTCTTTATCCCTGTGTGCAGCAAGCTGCTTAACTATGTCAGCCCTTAGTGGTTCAGGCAATTCTTGTAATACTGACGGATCTACTTGACTTAGAGATGAAGGTAATAAATCAATTTTATGAGATCCAGAGGTGGGAATAGGAGTCACCACATTGCAGAATCCTTCCCCAGATATCTGCGTTACATAGGACCAAAAGCACACAAATACATAAATGAATCCAAGACAGTATTAAACTTAAAGTGAGCCAGAGAAATAATATGCGGCTGTTCTACTTTTTAGTAATTACGAATACATCAAAAGCATCCCTCACTTCACGGTAGATAATGCATTCAGATAAAAAAGAGTAAAGCAATAAATAGAAGAATAAGTATAATCAGCTTATAGTGTAATCATTAGATAATGTTGGGATAGCACATAAAAAATATGAGATATATTTCAAAGTCTATTAAATAATACCTTATTTTCTGACCGTATTTTTTTTTCTTGGACATCTGATGAAGTCAGTCCATCACCTTCATTTATTAGACAATAGAAGAAGGAAAAAAATCAGCACCTTTGTCAGTTATACAAACCGGACAACACACATTATTTTAAAATTAGCATAGCTACCCACAAATAAATTTCACCTTCCCCTAATCCTTGAGACGAAACCCTTAAAGCCAAGGGAAAATCTTCACTTTTGTCTCTGCTTTTAGCTAGGAGATCAACTAGCTTCCCACCATAGATTTCATTCAACTCTGAAAAGAGTTCAGGAGGTAGGCTCCCTATAACTCCAACATCCAGATGGCACAGAGGTGGAGCTGAAACTTGGTTCAAAGCTTCACTACGGAGCTGATTATTCTCCATCGGAATCAGATGACTGGTAGGATCAGCAGATAACTGATCTGAAGTTTCAGAGTCGCTCTGTTTCTCACTCTCTGTAAAAATTATTACATACGAAGTAAGAATGGTGCTTCACCATTAAAGCAATTCAGCAGAGTTGTATACACAATATCGATGCAAGGAAAACAGTTATAAATGCTTAGGAAAAAAAGTGACCTCCCTTGTAGCATGAAAATGGAAAACATCTAACATGTATTTCTAGATGGTAAAACCCTATGTTGAAGAGAAAATGGTTAAATATTTTCATACTGGAGGAAAATTGTGTCCATAGAGAGTAATCAACGAAAAGAAAGCCAAAAAAATGTTCCCAAACAAAAATCCAAGGATCCAAATAAACCAAGCATGACTACAGCCACGTGCCAACTGCCAGTTACAATACTAATGTCACATGTCTAGACAGTCAACCATACAATTTAGAGTTAAATGCTCACTCCTAATATCATTTTATGACATTCACTTTGCATGTTTAATCAACATCCCACCTGAGACATGTACTGTACTACAATGGGGATTATTGGACCAAATGTAAATTCTCTCAATTTTAAACTTGGTACAACCCATGGCGTGGGCATCATCCTATTTTCTTTGCACACCCCAAAAGATGTTCCAAAGGTTTGCAAGAATAAGTTAATCCCTCGCCTTCTCCATCATTCTATTTGATTTAGAGTTTAACATGACAAAAAGAATTCAAAAGGTTTATGAAATCATGTAACGTAAAAGCGTAAAAAAGATGTTTCAATTTTGAAATTACATTCTACGCCACATGTCCCTACCACATCTGGGTCATGTCATGTATATGCCTATACCCGAGGCCATGCTTGGGCTTCTTAGTTCTTAGATATGGCTACTAATTTTCCCAGAATATATAAATAAATAAATAATGACAAAGAACAAACACATGAGAACTAAAGTACTCAGAATATATGCACACACATGGAATCCTGTGGGACACTTTCAGAGCAAGTAAAGATGACAAATTAGAAAAGCAAGTAACAACAATTGGTCATGAATAATGATGAAATTTAAGAACTAAGAACTGAGATCAGAAATGAACATGCACATATGAAAATACCAATGTGATTGAAACTAAATATCTAAAATATATTAATATAAAGGGTAGAACTACAAGATAACTCTCCAAGTATTAGAGGTAATTGGAACCTCCCTTCTCTTGAGTATACTTTCTGTTTTGATGAGAGAAAAAGTGGTTGGTGTAGCTCTTTAGTCATAAGGGTTTGTGTTTGAATCCCAATAGTCACGATAATTTCTTGTTGCTTGAATTCTTAGATCAGATACAACTAATACCCAAAAAGGAATCAACAAAGTGGAAAAGAAAAAAAAAAGAAGCAGTACATCAAATCCTAAAAGAAAAAAGAGGAGAAATAAAGACCCTTAGCAGATGAACTCCCATACCTATACTAGCTCTGTCCTTCACCATGGGACCAGTACTATTTTCTACATTTGTAGTTGCAGATGAAGAACTAAGCCACGAGTCCAATGAATTTCTTTTCACTCCTTCAGAAAAAAAGCGCATACAACACATATGAAACCAACTTTATCACACAAAGGGTAACAGACCCAAAAAAAATCCACCCATTATTAAATTAATCGTATGCATAAAAATCTGGCAAAAAGATCCTCATTTTCTTATGCAAATTGCAAACAGAATTAGATTACTTCTCTTTTTAATATGAAATGGAGACTGTCTTTCAAAATTCAATATTGATCAAATATTACATTCTAGGAGGATATATAGTTAGATATATATAGCCTCTCACTACCAAGCAAGAAATTACAGCTTTGTGGAGTGTTAGAATGAAGATGTTAATAAATGGATCACAGTTTTCAAAGGCCACTTGATAGTCTAACAATGGATGTGTCGAATCGAAAACTTTCCTATATTACTTAGATCATTTTTCTGTGTTTTCTTATTCAGCAAGTTATAATACAATTTCTATTTCAATTTTCTGGTTTCTAGAACACCCTTTATTCAAACAAAGCAGACAAGCATTATTCTCTACTGGGCATTGCAATAGAATAGGACCTTGACTAACAAGAAAGGGTTGATGATGACCATCTCATGTTGAATATTTTGGATCGTATAAAAAAAAATTCCTCAAATATTACAGAAAGATCTTTTCTCATCACCATAATAACGTATCCCCAACCGGTCTCAAAAACGTTGTCTTCATTTTAAAGGGGATGACATGGTCTTGTTTCCCAATTTGAAGGATTATTATTCCTTTTCCTCACAGAATCAACATCAATCATCGAGGGATCATTCCCTAGAAGTACCCTTATTTTAATATTCCTCACTAAAAAAAATCTGATTAGCTCACTGAAAACTTTTTCCTCCATTGAGGCCGTCAAATTCTCTTCATTATTCATACATATTTTCATTTCCATAGAACCAAAATAAAAATTACCTGAAAATCAAAATACAAGACAGCGTACCTTGCTTCGAGATATCCACATTTTGAAGCTTTGAAACTTGTAAACCAATACCACGAATTTCTTTGACATCTATATGCACCAAAAAGGACACAATGGAAAACTCGATTCGAAAAAGCTTTCTTTAGTCCAGAAAGTAAGGAAAACTAGAATCTATAAACATGGGGAAAAACAGCAGTATTATTTTTTAAAAAATACTGATTCTTTGTTCAAAAGGCTGCTGAAACATTAATTACTATATTAATGACACTGGTTTAGGATTGCAAACAGCAATGTTATTAACTAAAAAAAACATAATTACACCTAATTTAAGGATTACCTATGACAAAAAAACCAAAGAGCTGCTTTGCAATCCTCTGAAGAATTTCCAGATCATCAGTTGCCACAGGAACCTTGTATCAAAACTTAAAACTTCAGATGCCAAGATCATATAAATGATAAATAAGCATTATACAATTGAATAAACATGGTAAAACTTAGACCTCGTTTACTTACAATGAATCAAAATGAAAATCAATTGGAATGAAATCCGTCGAAATTATAATCCTTTAATGTTGTTTACTAGGAGTTGTCTGAAATTGGAATTAGAAACCAATTCATGTTGTTTAATTTTATTGGAATTGAAATAAGATATATGATGATTACAAAAATATCCTTTTGTATTTCTAATCAATTAAAAATAATATGAAAATTATTAGTCTTACCTTATATTATATTATTTAATAATAATAAATTTTATCTTTACAATTTATTTGATATTAAATAATAACTAATTA
>JAOANK020000092.1:5882932-5896288 GCA_026257165.2 Telfairia occidentalis | reverse complement strand
TCTTTACAATTTATTTGATATTAAATAATAACTAATTAAAATAAAATTACATAAATCTAAAAAATTGATATATTTTTTATTATTAAAAAGAAACTGTTATTCAATTTTATTGTTATGTTATTTAATAATAATAAATTATATCTTACCAATTTAGTTTAAAATTAAATAATTAAAAGCAATATGGATATTTAAATACATATGCTAAACAAAAAAATATATATGCGTGTGTATAAAAAATAATGAAAAAATATATATTAAAAACATTAAAAAATTGTGTATGTTTTCATGAGGGAGAGAAAACTACATATTATTTTTTCAAAAAAAAATTTTAAAACTTTGTGATAAATGAGAGAGAAAGGATAAAGTAAAATAATTAAAGAAGATTGTGTGGGTCCCACAGATCAAAAAATGGGAATGAAATTGAACACCTTTTTGGGGTGGGACCCACTTTTTATTCTCATTTCTTACTTTTGGTAAACACTATCAAACATAATGAAAATTTTCATTCTTATTCCTTGATTTCGATTGAGGGTAAGTAAACAAAGCCTTAATTCATTCATAAAAAATAAATGGGAGATATTTGTCAAACAACTACCGTTAACGAGTGGCTCAAGTTTTCACAATCTCCACAGCCCATATACTTTGTGGGTTCATCAGCATCTTTTCTTCGCTTTTTTATCTAAATCAATGCATCACACACAAAAAATGCTGATAACACTTTCACATAAAATGAGAAGGAAAAACATCATTCATATCGTGAAGTATCAATAACTTAATAAAGTTTGTTGGAGAATAAAAAAGAGAGAATCTACCTTGAGGGTAAAGGTGCGCCCTTGCACTCCACATCCTTGCAACCGTAATGAAACCTCCTTACAAAGGTTAAAGAGAAAGCATTGACACTGTAATAATAGCTAACATATTAGTTCTTAATTCATTCATATGTATTTCTTCATCTAATATGGGTAAAAATGCAACCCATTATGTTACCCACATCTTTAAAATCCTTGAACCTAACACCCCAGTTCACTTCAGCTCCTACAGATTTGCTTTCCTGAACAATAAGCAGGGTAAACGTGAAAAATGGAAAATGCTGAGAGAAAGTAAGAAACCTCAACAAAACTAGATTGAAATTGGGAAGCAACAAGCAAATATTATTTGGAAAAGATACAGGTGGTACTAGCCACTCTACTCCATCCTTTTATTTTATTATTATTTTTTTTTTATAACGGAGGAGGGCCATCCTTACAATTTATTCATGGCTCACTCCTACTAATTTCCGGGAAGGATTTGCCTGTCTCAAGTTGGGCTCACACAACAAGGGTTTCAAATTATTGTGTTTATCTCCAAAATCTTGAACCCAAAACCCTGAAGAGAATCCCAGAACTGCCCTATGGGGTACTCCATCCACATATGAGACAAAACAAACCATCTTTTACCATATTTAACTCAAAAGGACTTCTTTAAGGTTTGCAATAGTTCCATAGGCAACACCATTTATAGGCATAAATAGATGCATTAAACTAATAATAGTAAAATTTATAATAAAGGACTCTAGAACTGCTGTTTATCATTCCATAATGCAATCAAAATGATAAGTTTGCTTTGTCTACCTTCAAACTCTCCACAAGGGTTTGAGTAGTCTATTTTATTATCTAAACCACGAAGCACAAATAAGTGATATTTTACTAGACTTGATCGTGAAGTGAAAAACATGACGGTAGTTATCAAGTCTTGCTCTCAGAGAATCCAGTGTAAAAACAAACCTTGCTATATTTCGAATGATTTTAGTTTGCCATTTTCGTCAACATCCCCCCCTAGAATTTAAGAGATTATCTACAAAGGGTTTGTATGATCTAATGCAGGAATACATTTAGTGCTGTATTTTAAACAAAGAAAATTTTAAAATAAACTAAGAGAAAATTGGAATTTAAATCGGTAAAAGAACATGTGAAAGTTAAAAGTTTATCATATCTGTGCCAAACCTGGATCACCCCAACTGCACGATTGTCAATTCCCCGACTATAATTCCATAACATCTCCCCCGTTTTTAATCCAAAGTCTTTTTGAAGAGAATCCTGGACATGTCAAGAGTAAATGAAGTAATCATTCTGAAAATCACCTAGTTTAAGAATAACGAACTCAGAAAAATAACTTCGTCATAACACAGTTACAACCACTCTCTCTCTAGCATGTAAATGGACCTCTAAATGCAACCCCACACCAATATTCACTTTCACCAGCAGATGTATTACAGAGTCGCTCCTAAGGAGTTACTGCCAATCAGTACAACAAACTAACAAACTTTCCTAATAATAATAAGGACAATAATAGAAAATTTTCCAAAAGAAAGTTAAAATTACTTGTAGCATTAGCTGAGCCCAGGCCACAAAATAAACAAGGGAAAGACAACAATAATCTCTTCCTACCCCCTCCTACCATGCTAGGCAACGTATACATCTCATAGCATTTACAAATAAAACATCAAAATTTAAAATGATAACAGCATGCAAACAGATTTTAAAGAGGATTATCTCTGTCAATATTCTATAAATTCTAAAGACAAACAATATAAGTAGTCACGCTGCATAACAGCCGCCTCCAGAAAATCAATTTTTTTGGTACAACAAACTAAGTGGGAATTTGAGCCTCCAACCTCAAAGCCTCATGTTGGCCACCTCTAGAGAATTAATTGTAAAAGCAGAAACGAGGGACTAAAATTGTGCAACATATGGGTCCACTAAAAAAGGTTGTAAACTTAATGTAGCAACTCTGAAATGGAGGTATCTGTTTTAACTAACAGAAAATGATACTGATAACAAATAAACAAGTATGGTACATCTTCTTATTAAACATTTACAACTTTTATCACATTACATTCAGAAATTACCATCTTTTTATTATTATTTTCAGCACCACATTATAGCAATTATCACATCCCAGGTTAACTTCTCTTCTCCAAATCAGACCATTTGTCTTGATATAGCCCAACTACAAATCACATTGTGGGATTATCCTCTCGCTTTTTGTCACACCCACCACTCTTTGTCGTATTCTTAACAATCCTCTCCTCTAATAAAGATCCATTGAGTCTCCCTTCAACAATCTTTTAGAGCACACTATCTGATAAGCTCTACCATGAATCACATTTTTTTTATTGACGATTGCCCCAGAAATGACCAAAGCCTTCATGTGGCAATTGTCTTGGATACATCATTTTTTTTATGTATCACGTTAGCTCTTAACAAATTACTTGTATGAAACATGTTAAACGGTTTTGTATTCAATGTCACATTATCTTGATGATTGCAACTAACTCAAAGTTTAACAATATTAGATTAGATATGGCATTAAAGAAAGCTAAATTTCTCAACATCAGTGTAAGCCAACAGTGATTAAACAAACAATAATGTCATAAAGAGAACCATCAAGCCACCTTGGATATACTATGCAGCTGACCACAAGTAAGAACATTTCTTTTCTTCAACTTCTCCTCTAAGGCATGCCCTATTCCTGGAAGATCCTTAATGGGAAGCTGTTCTAAATAATAATCAACCTACAAAAATGAAATAGAGAGAGTGATGAGAACATCTTATATATTATTTACTTGAACATTATACAAAAGAAATAGACAACAATGCCAATGAAGAGGTAAAGGCATCAATGCTGTGATGTAATCATCATCTATTAAAAATTCTTAAAAGATGACCACAGCTAATTAATCTCCCGAAGAACATCTTTTTTTTTTAGCTCGGGATTCGAACCTCCAACATTTTAGTCAAAGATATATGCATTAACTAGTTGAGTTATGCTAAAGTTAGCTTGAGATACACCCTATTAATATTGCATTAGAATTGCATTTACAGTTACAGCATAATACAAATATATCTGCCATGCATATACGCGTTAATAAAATTTGAAGATATGGTTTTCTTATTTATAAAAAATAATAATAAATAAATAAATTTAAAACCAAAAAAAAAACCCTTTAAACAATGCTTCCAAAGGAATCTTGCGTAGATCAACATATAAATGTGGTTGGAATGCAAAAGCATATAAAAAATGTATGACCTCCAACAGTAAACTTCCGAAGGTAATTAATCCATAATCAATCTTTAAATATAAGAACTTGATAACAAAATACTATTGGGAATATAACAATCTAATATGAATCAGTTTGATATCTTATATGGCTACTGCATTAGAGAAATGGCTTTTAGTTGTGATGGGATTAAGGCTCCAAGCATTAAGGTTCTCTATAGCATGTTGTCAAGAGAGTTGGATATTAACAAGGGTGATCCCTTCAAATATCCATTTCAAATATCCATCCAAAATCACTTCAGAAGAAACTGAAAAGGATGGTGAGGAATGCTTCCTGGGTAGAGGTCAAGGAAGAAGGTAAAAGACGAAACCATGTGAGAAAGGTAGTTTAGGTCCAAGGACTTTGGGGCGTAAACATATGGATATTCTTTCTAAATGGTTGCGACAATTTTCCTTAATTTTGAAAGTCCTATGGCATCAAGTTATTGTGAATATAAGAATGAGCAAAATTCAATAAACCACCGATCCATAATAAATAACTTCAAAATAATATGGAATTTATAAGACAAAAATACATGATGAAACATTTAGAACTTCAAAATGGAATAATCTAACAAGAAAGAAAACATACTGTTGTAAGGCATTGCGACTTGATCAAATAAAGGTTTGGGGAAAGAAATCCTAGAACCTACCTTCTCAAGAGGAATGTAACACTGACCATCAGGTTTTGCAGTTCTAGTAGCAAGGCGAGCCATTAGCATATTTGTAGATATTCCAGCACTTGCAGTACATCTTGTGACATCAAAAATTTCTTTTCTAATTTTTGAAGCAAAAACCTCTGGATCTACCTTCTTTGAGCCTGAGATATCCAGAAATGCTTCATCGCAACTTACCGCCTACATTTGACACAAGTAGTGACATTAACAAAGAAAATCAAATTGAATTGCCTAAAAAATTGTTATCTGAAACAGACCTGCACTTTTTCACAATGCTTATGCAATATATCATAGAACTGATCAGCTACCTGCATATTTCTCAAGATATTAGTTGCCAACGAGACACCCAAGTATATGGAAGATATCAAGAGTAGAATATGATTTTCGCCTTCCATAAGCAAAGCTTACCACTTACCTCCTCATAGGACTTGAAGTCATATGGAAAAATAACAAGATGGGGGCAAAGAGCCTTTGCATCTCTAACAAACATTCCCGCCCTGACTCCTTAATAGACATGGGTAAAGAAAGAGAAGAATCAATTGGTACTCTAGAAAAGCGTTGGATTTGAACTACCACTTTACGTATGTAAGGACCTAGAAACTAACCATAACCTCGAGCAGGATAGTTTGCAGACGATATTTCCGCAGTTCCTTTAGGATTATCTGAGTGGCATACTGCTATAGGCTTATCCTTAAATTCAGGAATATTTCGGATAACCACTGAGACAAAGAAACAGTCCTGAGGCAGCAGCATACTGGTATTACAATACTTCACAATGAACTTATGAAAATATAATTACGAATGAAAAAGAACTCACAAGTTCATATAAGTAATTCTCGATAAAGTAACCATATAAGCAGAAAAATGCCAACAGAAGATAAGATACAGACATTTGAAGTACCAATATTGCTCAAAGATTACCATGTCGACATGGATGATAGTGGCAAACTGAGAATGGGAAGAACCATTGAGATGTGAACTCATGGAATTGGACCCATTAGCTGACCGTGGAAAACGCTTGTGATAACGATTTCTCCAGGTTCCAATGAAGTGCAACCTTGACTTCTACAAATTGAAGAAACCAAAGTTAGTCCAAGCATATCTAAAGATAGAGTGAAAGACAATGAAATTGGCAAGAAATGAGAAGTTTCCAGAACTGTAATAAAATAATACAAATGCTAGAAACAAGGCTTTGTAGTTTTTCTACTGCATCTGATTTTTCACTAATACACCTGGTAGGACATAATTCAATAGTTCTCTATGGATAAGTATTAAGATTTAGAAGACATGGATCAAAACTTAGAAGTTAAAACAGGTGCCATGAATCAATACCCTAAGTGTGTGGGACAAAGCTCTGGCATCACGTAAAGTACCTTGAAATAATTTTCCACAAAATCTGGATTCCCAAGAGTTGAATGCCGCAGCTTAGAAGACCCAGCCACCATAGAAATTGATGATCCATCACTATGACAATTATTAGTGCAAGCATTGTGAATTGATGCAGACAAACCATGCAGACTTGATATATTTCCTTTACTGCTTTGACATGCATCAACAATTCCTGGTTCTTCCTCTGCATAGCTTATTTTTTCATTGCTTGGATCCTTATTTACGCCTACATCAGCATCCTTTTGAAGAAGCATCTTGAAACTGTCATGGATTTGTGGTTCACGTTCAATAGATTCATCGACATCAGATAAATTTGAATCCCTTAATTTGGCAGCCCCTATATTGTCACTTGGCTTCTCATTTACTTCGGCGTCTGCATTCTCTTGAAGATTCATTTCAGATTCAGAATGCATCTCTGGTTTATATTCTATCGATTCATTCACTTTAAACGAATTTATATCCTTTAGTTTCACAGCCACCGGGGGCAATGAATCCTCCGTTCCATATTTCTTTTCAATAGTCATGCACATTGGTGGCTTCTCCAATGTCGGACCTTTTTTCATAGAAAAGAATGCTGATAATCTTGGTTGATTACTTACTAGCTGATCAAGTTGGTAAGGAACCCCTAGAAATAGCGAAATGAGAACCATATCAGCAATCAGGTGCAAAAATTAGTTTGCACTCTCTTTGAGACCTCTTTCTTTCTTGGGGGTTTACACTAGTGACAACAACCTGGTATTAAATGCTTCCTAATGTATTACTCAAGCAACTATCCACTTACGAAATGTAAGTGTCTATACATAAAAGCAACGCATTAACTTACAACTTAGTAGCTTATTAGAAGCAACAGAATCCAAGATCCATGTGGGTTTTACAACTGGGAGTCCACCGCTGAAGGACCTGAATTATTACCAACAAAAGAGTTTATCTTCATTCTTCACCGAAAACAAGACTACTACAAGCTTTTTACAATGAATTTTAAACCATACCTGAGATTCTTTATTTTACTTTCGGGTAGATTACTGCAAATTATATGAGAAACACTGTGTCTTGAAAAGTAATTCTCAAATCTTCCACCATACTTCAACATATAGCCTCGCAATTCCTGAATTTAACTTGTAATCAGTAACAATTGCCCACAAAACGCTCTACAAGATTGTGATTGCAATTGAAAATAATAATAGCTATTAACAGGACTTGAAAGATGGTAATTTCTAAACTTTCCACTTCTTTTACCTAACTTCACGTGGGTTCCGCCTCCAAAAAAAGATATCAGCTTAGAAAGATTCAGAACTTGCTAAAATTGCTAAAAAGCTGATAGAATATGGTGTAAAATTGTAACTTATGTTTTTCAGTGGTTTTACTTTACATCCACGGCTCAAATTAAAATTATTAGAGAGACTTACCTGACTGGAAGGTATTGTGAAACCGTCAACAAAGATAGAAACGCCATGAAATATTTGATTTCCTAAGTTCGTACCACTATGTGAAGAACTTGAAGCATCTGCGTTAAACTGATTGTGTAGTTTTTTGTTCTTTTCTATCATATAACTGCGTTCACAGAGGAGAAAAATAGTTGAGGGAGAAAATTTGGTAAGGACGCGATATGAGTTTAAATCACATCATGTCGAAAATCCTCAGCGGCAATTAAGAAGCTAACATAATTCAATGATAAACCGAGCAGCTATTGGCCATCTATTTCTATTCCTTGGACAACGGCCGTCCAAGACTCCAAAATCACTTATACTAATGCAAAGTATTCGTTACATTGGCAAGATATATAGTTTAACTAACCAAATTTTCTTGCAAGTAACGAGCAAAGGTGAAATTAAAATTATCCCCGGTCCCCCATGTCCCAATCTAACAATTAACTTGTCTTCAGAGCTCGAAGCCCAATCAAAAATGTAAAAACGAAGAGGAAAAAACAAAAAACCTTCCGAAATCTGAAAAGGGGGATTTGCGAGAGGAGCGAGAGGAGGAAAGGGAATTGGCCCCCCATGCGACGCCTAGGGTTTTCTGATTGATCCGTTTCTTCTTGTTGCCGCCGCTACTGGAAGGGTTCGACGGAGAAGAATTGGCGAGAATTCGCTTGGATCTTTGGCCCGAGGAATTCGCCGGGCGAGACGAGTCAGAACTCATGACTGCACTTTTCTGTGGAAGCGAAGAGTGTCGAGGAAGGAAATGCAGCTTCAAAATGAGGCGGCAAACTGAATTCGCTCTTTGTTTATAACACGTGGAAATGCAAATGGATAACTGAAAAGTGATTTTTTTTATTTTGCGTAAAATAAGATGTTTACTAAATTACGTTTTTGTCCTTCCATTCTTATTTTTTTGGTTTAAAAACTACTTAAGATTTATTTATTTTTTTTACTTCAACAACATATAAGGTAGGAAGATATGAACTCATGACTTTTTGGTCAAAAAAATATTTCTTTAACTAATTGACGTATATTGCTAAATACTACTCGTTAAATAATTTGTTGTTCGTGATTCCTTCAATATTTCATTGATTACATAATATAAAATTATCCATCCTTTTTCTTTTTAAATTCAAAATCATAAAAAAATTAAATTAAAACTTTTAAAATATCTTTATTTCTAATTATAAAACTATAATATTTTTTAACCGTTATTATTCTATCATTTAAAATTTGCAAAATCTTAAAAAAAATTGCTACATATATACTAAATAAATTTTTAGTACTTACCATAGGTGATATATTATCTCGTTTTATCAATCAGACCATGCATCATTATTAAAGTTGAAGAACTACAAAATTTTCTATTATGTACAAGATCAGTGATTAAGGCACAAAGAGCGCATCATTAATCATTGTGTATAAAACGTATTAAAATAAAAGTTTAGAATGACGAACTTAAAACCGATAATTTATGCTGATGTTATTAATCACTACGTATAAAAAGTATGATAAAGTGTGTTGATGTGTGAATTATGTGTGGCATTATTATAATTAAAAGGTTTTGAGGAGAGAAGTAGAGGGTGGCGTGGGGTGGGTTTTAATGGACGTGGGTCCAATGTGCAATTTGTGTCGTTTACATGGAGATTCGAACTCACAACATTTTAGTCGGAGAAATTATGCCTTAACTAATTGAGCTACGTTCAATTTAACAACGTTGATAGAATGCTTACTCTCAATGCTTCTAAATTCATCTTCCGGCACAAGCTGCTTTTTTTTTTCTTGCCAATCATTATGCTCCCACAATTGGCTTGTAGAAAAATCCATCCACATTATTCATTTGTAATCACCTTTAATTAATCTCTCTGATGACTATATAAATAAAGTACCAGGTTTACTTAATTATAAATTTAGTTCATAAACTTTTATAATAGATATATATAAACTTTGAAAATTTAGAATTTCAATTTTAATCTTAATAAGCCTTCGGCATTAATGCTATTATTTAGACGTAGTAAAATGGTGATTTGATACTACTGGCAAAGTGTGGCACAAAGTAGTAATCTCTAGAATTTAAAACATATTTTTATTTCTCATTAATTTTCTTTCGGCTGTCCGCAGTTTAATAAATATGTCTGCTGACGGCCTAAACGGACGTAATTGTCAAAACAAAATTTGTGTTAAATTTAGAATTTAATGAATAAAATATAGCTATTTTCATTTTTCATGACCCGTTAATTTTGAACTTTAGAAAATTGGTAGAATTTCTCAGAGTTAAAGCATGCCGTCCAGGATTCGCAGTTTTCAAATTTATCCCAAGATTTGATTAAGATATTAGATCTAACTTAATTAAAGATTAATTATGAATTTGTCTAATCTAAATAGTCCTAATTATGGCCCCACCCATGTAAACTCTACGAAGATATGGATAGACATATCAATAAAATATTAATGTCAATGCATATTTTTCTTAAAATAAAAACAAAAATTTATAAATCATTCTCTATAGTTTATATTTTAGGACGAGCACTTTTAACCCCACCACTTACAAGTTAGATCAATTTATATATTAAACTTTCAATTTCATAAGATTGCACTTTAAACTGGGATAAGTTTTACAACCTTCCCCTTAAACTTTAAAAAACCTTACAGTTTTACTTCATAGTAAGCTTTAATTCGAAGAATCATTGAAAAAAATATTCTCCCATGTGTCCAATCTACACTCACAAGTTCAAAAAAGAAAAGGGAAAACAAATACTCAATACAAATGTCACCATAATCTAAAGCAACTTATAGCGTTACTAATCAACTGTCATTGATAAATATTATTTTTTGGACAAAAACCAAGTTCCATTATTCAGAGAATAATGCAAGTACAAAAGCAAGAGAGTCTATGCAATAGAACGGTCCAGACAAAGGAGCAATCCAAACTAAACAAAAGCAAAATACAAAATTACCAGAGACAGATCCAATTGTTGAGAATCGAGGATAATTACAAAATATTTAAGACGCCAGTACTAAAAAGAGGAATGAAAATGAGCTGCTCTCCAAAACTCCCTTCCATAGTTAAATTAAGGTACTTGCCTTCGTAGTCTTCGAAACAGTAAGCCTGTACAATATCCTTCTAAGATCGAAACATTTCAATTCCCCTGCATATGTGAAATATGGAAAAATTAACTCAAATGACTTGTAAATTATTGAAAAAAAAAATACAAATTCAAATAGAATGGGATCCTCTTTTTGATGTTTCCATTCTTAGCAGGTCTCAATACCTCTTCTTCTGAATCTTGCTCATCACAACTCCCATCCTCAGAATTGGGAGGATATTGAAGTTGTCGTATTTGCTCTTCCAACTCTGCAATATGTTGATATATCACTTTCATCTTCTCATCAACTTCATTCACTAGTTGCATTCTCCTGTCACTCGATCAAAGTATTCCGGTCTCCCCGATTTTTGAGTCAAAACATAATCACAACTAGTATTCATGGTCACCTTAGGTTAGTATCATCATCCATCGAGGACTCATCCTAACATACAATACATGAAAAATTACAAATTATTGTACGAGATATTGTGATCCTAAACAAAAATCAATAACTTACTATGCGAGAAACTACCTCTTTAGTGTCTGTTTTCTCGACCTCTCTTTTTTTTTGTTTATTTCAGCAGCTTTTTCACTAGAAGACTTTTTCTACACTCAAGAAGTTAAAAAATAATCAAGTATTTGCATGTCTCTCTCACATACATATGGTACCCGCATATCATATATGAACAAGAGCCGCTAGTAAGTAATTGTATGTATGAAAGACAATCTTAGTCTTTTCCAAAAAAAAATGACAATCTTACCAATTCTTTGATCAAGTGAGCATAACCTTTTCTTGAAAGCCGGTGATTATATTTGTTTTGCACACGTCTTTGTACTTGTAAAGTCCTCGTATTCTTGAAATCAATAATGTTAGCGAAATAGTTATTAGGAAGCCCATCAGTGAAAATCGTAAGACTATTTAAATATGTACCTCAAATTTTTCATTCGATCGAGATTTGACAAACTGATGCCAATGATGTTTGTCAACGTGTGAATAAATATCTAGAGGATTTTCCAGACACTCTGGCTGATGTAACGAGTTGTCAACCGACTCTCAAATTGACGGAATGCAATATCAGCCACTTTTAAGATGGACTTTTTTTTCATCGTCCATCAATGACAAAACCAGCCTGAAGATATTAAAGATAATGTACCATTACCCCTCAACTTGAGAAAATTAAAAAAGAAACAATAAAAGTTAAATGGAATATACCTGAATCAACTTAAAAATCTTTCACTTCGTCCAGTTGGGTACATGTTTCCAAGTAGCATGAGTAATTGGGACATGATAATGGACACAAGAGCCAATGAAACTCTTCAATTTTGCTCCATTCATGACTTATCCATGATGAAAGATCTAACAGGAAAAATAAAAAAGTAAAAAAAAACAATGAGGGAGAACAAATTATCATTGCAATGCATGATGAATTTTATAATTAAATAAAAATGCATGCATAATTTTTTTTTGCTAGGTTGCATGCATAATTTTGACAAGAAGTGAAAATCAATTTGGTTTGAAAGGTATTGTGAACGAACGTTCTTCTTTTTGTTTGGTGCATTCTTTAAGAGTAAGATCATAAAGACTGAATTAAAGACTAACTTTCAAAGTTTTTACACACGCTCAATAGCATCAATGAAGGAAAGAGAGTTCAATATTCACAATTAAGTATGCATTACAGTAGAATTAAACCAAAAAAAAAAAAAAAAAGAAACAGACAGAACAGAGATAAGGTATGTTAGAGCAGCCCAAGAGGGCATAAAATTGGAAAGCCTACGAAAATATTGAAATAGTAAAAACATATTATATCAATATAAGATTCCTCCTCGAATTACTTACATTGTATTAGATATCGATAGAGAATCAACAAAACCGTAGGAGGATTATATAATGACGGGAAAATATTATCAGTCTACACTGCAACATCAAGAACACAAGAAGATTTAATTATCAATTTGAGTCAGCATTTGTTATATAAATATGTATTTGGACAAATCAAGTGAAGCTAAACCCTATATTCCAATTCTACTAAAGCGAAAACAGTAAGCAGAGCATAATATTGATAACAGCTTTTGATTTCATTTACATGAACAGGATTTGTGGACCCGATCCTAATTCCTAAGTGTGAAAACAAGAGTAGTAATCTTATGAATCGGTGGTTCGCAACTAATCTTCAAAAAGAAAGGACCGACGGACGTTTGAAGAGTTGGAGGTCGAAGAGCTGAATTACCTCAAGTTGGAGCCGGCGGGACCGGCGACGGCGACGGTTAAGTTGAGACAAACCTCTCGAGGGTTTCAGAGTAAAAAGAGAAAAGTGAAGTTATTTCTTCTGGGCCCCCTAGGGTAAAAAGGATTGTAAAATCCAAACTACGTCGTTTTGAGGTTTTTTTTTTTTTTTTTCCTTCCTTCCTTCTCGAGTTATGACAAAATCCAGCTTTTTAGGTCCCAAATTACTTTATGGGATTAGAGAATAATTTTTTTTTTTTTTAAGCCACAGAGATCAATCAAATATCTTAAAATATATTTACTAAGATTACTTTGAAATTGAAATCATGTTTATTTAGTTTTTGGAACTTTAAAATAATTTAGTTCTTGAATTTTTTACTTTAATTCAAATAATTTTTTTTTAGTTAATATTGTTATTTAAATATTAACGTGACTTAGTAATTAGATTAAAGGGTAGGGCACGACATGACACATATATATTTTTT
>JAOANK020000092.1:5865042-5875778 GCA_026257165.2 Telfairia occidentalis | reverse complement strand
CGGACTCCATCTCACTCAATTCTCACAGGTGTATCACTCGGTTTCTCTCAAAGAAATCTCACTAAATCTCACTTACTTACAAGCCCCTTAAGAATTTAGAGCTCTGATACCACTGTTGTTACTTTAGAGAGAAGAGAAGAATTGTGGAAGTGTGTATGTTTTCATTCAATAGCTCTCCTATTTATACAAACTCAAATGTCAAAAATAGACTCAACTATCTCCACAAAAATAGCAACTTAAAGATTTGACTACAACTAAAATGACATCAACAACTTTCAAGAAAATAGGACTTGGACTAGACCAACTCAAAAACTAACATTCAAACTTGTGGTTGTAGCTTGAGTTTACTAACCGTTTTTCTATTTGATCATTTCTAGAACATATAAATAATAGTATTTTAGTCCTTTCATACTATTGTTGATGATGTGGCACATTTGAGTTTTAGTAGGGAGGCGATTTAAAGTCTTACCAGTTGGTTGTTTGGAACAAATATTTTATGTTGAATGAAATTTAGCCTAAGTTTTTTTTTTTTTCGAGTTTAGCCAAGAGCTTCTTGAATCCTTTGCAATTTTATGTCTTGAGTTGCATGTCAAGAACATTCAAGTAGGATTGATCATCCTATCTTGTGGAGTGTTCGACTCTTGGGCCAAAAGGAATTTGTTCTTTGTCTCAAGAACTTTGATCTTAAGGCAATCTGAGTTTAACTCAATCATTAGGATTGAATTCTAAATCAATTTGGAGTTTTAGAATTTGACAGTTAGGGGTTCTCCTTAGGTGGAAAAGTTCTTATTTGCAATTTCCTAGAGTTTTCCTATCATATTTCATGCCTATTAATTATTTTCTGTATGTTAAAGCTAATTATGAGTGTCAGAATTAAACTGCGGCCATGCTCCTCGAGTAATTGAAGCGTCCAGTCAGAGTTTATTTTTCTTGCTTCTTTCCAGTAATTAGTCTTGGAGAAATACTAGATGCACTGCTCAGAATTATTGTCTGTTAGTTGAACAATATGCAATCAGTTACTCTTGGTGTAGGAGGGAAGAATGGAAAGCAGGGGGGCATTCTCAATCTTGATTTCTCTTTCTGATGTGCTTTTCTCAACCGAGATTGTAACCAAACTTATCATATTTTTATGTGTATTATAGGACTAATTAGTCGGATCTTTTTCTTCACAACATGATTTTAGAAGAAAGTAAAAGTATTGGAAGTTGGGTCTGAAAGCTGTTAGATAGAGGGCCTCCATATTTCGTAGTAGCCTGTTAATTGTTTTTTCAATCAACATTGTGCTCAACTATTATTGATTAGCTTCTAACTGTTTGATAGGCGTTCATTCATCTACAGGGGCGTGTTACATTAGAATTTCCTTTCTACTTAGTTCTTTCAACCTGCTTAAAGTTACCAAGTTGGTACTTCATAGCAATTGAGACATCCCTCTGAAGCTTTTACTGATCCTTTGCTGTTAATGGGTGTTTTGTGGCCCATTCAAATATATTTCATCGTTATAGCTTTTGATTCACTTGCTTATTTTGTTGACACTTAAGTTTGGTTGGAAGCACTTACATGCCTTGTTAATCTTTGGCCGTTTTAGGTGATTAGAACAGTAGAACGTTTATAATGTACTGGAAGTTTATGAATAATATATCAAAATAGTTACTCGATAATGAACCTTTATTAGTTTAAGTATTGATTTTTCATGTTCGTCTTAGCATTTTTTTCTTTGGTATCTCATTACTCATTTTTAACTTGATTTCAGATTGTTCGGACAAAATACTTTGATATGCCACCTTTGACAGTTGAAGAAGCAATCGAACAACTCAAAAATATTGACCATGATTTCTATGGTTTCCGGAATGAAGAAACTGGTATACTGTTTAATATTATAGTCTTGTTCTGTTGGGATTCTGTGCTATTTATATCTTGAGGCTTATTGTCTTCATCTTGGACCCAGGTGAGATTAACATCTTATATAAAAGAAAGGATGGAGGATATGGACTTATCATCCCAAAAGAAAATGGCAGAGCTGAGAAAGTGGAGCCTGTGACAGTTGAACCAGCCAGAGAACCTTCCTTGGCGGAATGATTGGACTTCTCAGAGGAAGTTACATGTTGAAGATATCTTAACACTGCTACATTCGCTTAAAATTTTTCATAGATTTTACTGGCACTGTTGCATCTGAAGGCCTGGCTTGTAGAGTATATAGAAAAATTTGAGGTGATGTGATGATGAAGACAATTTTGGAATATGAAAGAATTTTAAGTGTTGAGTAAAATGAGATGCAGAATGTTCTAATGAATGAATGAAGTATGCAGTGATTACCAAGCAAATATGCTATAATCTTTTCTTATCCTCTGGCATGGTCAGTTCTGGTTAGGTTGTATGTTGGTACTTTATACATCTTTGTTCCTCCCTTAAAAGGCTGCCTCAGTCACCACATTTTTACTTTATTCATAAGCGACATGATATTGGTCATACAAATCCACCCATTTGACTGGCCGCTGATTATCATGTGCACGTCAAATGTCAGTTCTTACGGATATTGGGATTCTAACTGAATGAACCCCATCCAGCCATGTCAAGCTTCCAAAACAGTATCCGGTTGTCACTCTGTGATTAGAAGAGACAATAACGTTGAAGGAGATGATCCTCGTCTTGCGGTTGAATTTTAATATACGAGGCTTTACAGCTAAGGTTACCCCTGGCGGAGACTCAATGACAGCCTTGTATGTGGAATTGACTGCACCCACGTTTGTGACAGTTCTTTTGAGACTTACCGAGTGTTTAAGGCTAGGAATTGTTATGGATGGCACGTTTATATCCAGAATAGATGGCCGTCTATTGGGGCAGGATATGGACTTCTTGGTAATCCTGGAAATGGCGTTGTTGTCGTAGCCCATGGCACAGAAATACTGAATATAGTCTGTCATTCCCATGTCATATACAAGACCAGGGTTCACTGCTTTATTGGGGTTCACAACTCCACCTCCAAAATCAAAAGGACCCGCAGACTTGATTGGGCGCCCCTCTGCGAATATTATTTCACCATATGGGTCCAAAGTCCAGGCTGCAGATTATAGTTTATGTAACGCCGGGTAAATGTGTGATATGTTGAATACATCAAAACTTTAAAAGTACCCCCGGTGGTAAATGGTTCAGTTACCTGTTGTAACAATGGCTGACTTAATTGCAGCAGGGGACCAATGCGAGTGCAATGATTTGAGAAGAGCAACAATGGCGGATACATGAGGAGTTGCCATGGATGTCCCAGAAATAGAAGCATAAGAATTTCTTTCCTTTGGATTAGAGGGAGGAACTGCAGCTAAAATAGCAACGCCTGGAGCCGCAATATCTGGCTGTATTAATTGCAGACTAATTCAGCAAAGAGTCATGTTAACACCCCAACGCATTCCCATGAGACTAGAATTGAGTTGTTACACACCTTCAGTATAGCTGGAGCAACTGAATTAGGTCCTCGAGATGAAAAGTATGCCACAGTGGTGGACAATGATTGACCGATACGTGTCGTTGAGGGACCAATCTTGACTTGAGGATTTCTGTAGGGTTAATAACAAGGAACAGTCGTTAAAGCCAGCAACAATAATGATGAAATACTGAAAGATGAATTTACCTGGTTGAACGGATATAGTTGAGTATCTGCATTCCAATATCAAGGCTTACTTGAACGCATGGGAAATTCTTTATGAATGGTTCAACGGCCTTGGTAGGATTTTTGGCAACAATGAGCCCCAACCCACCAACTTTTTTGACAGACCAAGAAGTGTTGTGTTTATCGTCATCATAATCATCTGATGCGAAACATAGAACCACATTTCCAGCTGCCCATGTATCATTTAAGGATAGAGATTCGCAGGCACTGTTATGATCTCAGAACCAAACAATTTAGTAGAAAGTAATACTGAATCACAAGATAGAATACAAGATAAAAAAACAGTTGAAAAAATGAGGTATCCAGTGGATACGGATGACTGATGGATGTCAAGAAGGTCCCTGTGCAATGTCAAAAGACGAAAAATAAAACACTCGGTTGTGATAGATGATACTAACCGTTGATCATCCAGATCAGAGACCTCGGGATACATTAAGTTGTGGAACCTTGTCAACTTTCCGCTGAACATCCCTTGTCCCTACAACGTTGATGGTCGATTAAAATAGCTAACTTGGAATTAATTGCTGTTTACTGCATGTTGAGGTTGGACAAAAATTACCATGGTAGTCCAGTTGTTTGCTAATGTAATGGCTACTAAGAATGAACGATCCACAGAACTTGCAGCGACTGTCAACAACCATGGTTCTGTATTTGCTACAGAGTAAGCTGTTGGACCAGAATTTCCTGCTGCACCAACAACAGCTATCCCATTTGCTACAGCATGAAATGTGCCAATTGCAACCCCATTGCGCATGTCGACATCAGAGTATGAAGGAAAGGTAGGGCCAAGGGACAGAGAGAGCACATCTACTCCATCATATATGGCTTGGTCGATGGCCTTGAGAATGTCTACGTCTGAGCATACTCCTCCGTTTAGTCGCCAACAGACTTTATACATAGCAAGCCGAGACTGGGGCGCACCACCCCTTACTGTTCCGACAGCTAGCCCATGATAACTAACATTGGCTACAAAGGAGCCACTGGCAACTGAAGAGACGTGTGTGCCATGTCCTGAATAATCTCTCGGGGACAAGTAATCTTGGAACAACCCACTATCATTGCATGGATGTCCGTACGCAGCTTCCAGCCCCTTGATGAAATATCGGGCTCCAATTAGTTTTCTGCTACAAGCCTTTGCTGGATTGAAGAGCTCTCCTGACTCGCACATACCCTTCCACCTAGAGGGGACAGCCCCTAGACCCTCATCACTGAAAACTTCAGATTCAGGCCAGATTCCTGCCCGTGATATTCGAGAGTTAGCTAGGGACCTCAGACCATAAAAGCAAAAAAGATTGAGCAAGCTGAACCTGTATCAAGTAGGCCAATGATGGCCCCATTCCCCATTCTTGATTTCCGTAGAAGGGAGTTTGGAAATCGTGGAGACATTTGAAGGTAGTCCCAGCTCCTAGTGGTTTGCATCTTGTGAAGACGATTGGGCATGACTTCAATGACTGAAGGCAACTCTACAACCCAAAAAGAAATGTACTAATTTCTCTGTTATGGCACGCTTTCATTTTAAGCAGTACGATACATTGGAGAAAGTTGAAATCTAAGAGCTTCTCAAATGGGATGTTGTTGAACTCTAATTTTAAATAAACAGTTCAATTTCCCACCTCTTGTCATTCATCCTAACTCCAAACTCAGTAAAGGATCGAATATGAATAGAAATCCCCACATACGCCCTCCTTATTTGTTAACAATAGACAAACAAATGCAGTTGATTGCAGGATGAGGAGTGAGTATATATCTAGAAACACAGAGCTAAAGTCTCTATCAAAACTCAAGAGGGCTTGCCAGGAATTTTAGTTTCAGTTCTCCACGATGTTATTATGATTATTGAACGTATGTCACCAAATAATACGCAATGGTTGAAAAATTATGCATAAGAAATATTTAATGCATCAGCAACTGAAAATACCTGAGATCATTTGTGCTTGAGCCATGGTAAGCTTTGCTGCAAAACCAGAAAATCCATATTTATAGTTATATATCATGGAATCTGCAGACGCTTCTTGGCTGCAGGATGGGCAAAGATTAGTTCTTTTGGAATATGTTCTAAAAATACAATCTTGAAATTTATAAAATAATAGGATGCATATATTGATATTCATGTTCTACCTCCCGAGGACAGAGGAAAGTACTCCATGATGGGTTTTTACCAACAGCTCTTCATCATCATGTGGTCTTTGGCCCATATAAACGATGTACACCTGTTGAGATGTTGAGCACCGAACAAAAAATAGTAATCAATTTAGCTAAAAGATCCGAGAGATAAAAGGTGATTGGAAGATGAGCCTAGAGAACTAACGTGGCTTTTGGCATTCACAGGTATGAGTAATGTACACAGATCATTCAGAGCTATGAAAAAGTAAATAAAAACAAAGAGGATAGTAGTGCTGCTGCTCTTTCTATGTGCAAACAAACTCATATTGGAGAGCGCTGCCTCTTGCAGATAACCCAGCGTTTCTCCAATAAGCATTTTATACGCCAAAGCAAAGGGGATTAAAAAAATGTACAGTTGTCTCTCCCTTAGTCAAATCACTTTTATCTGAGTGGAGAAATAAACAAATAAATAGCAACCACACTTCTTTAGTGGGGAGAATGGCAAACCGCTGTACCCGCCTGCATACTCCTTTCTCAACTTTTGACACAAATATTGGTGTCTTTGAAGGAAGTATAGAAATCAATTGTAAATTCTAATGGATGATTCTTAGTTCAACTCCATTATCGATTGCAATGGCAAATAAATGAGTGCAGCACTGAAACTCGTTCCCCTTTACCCACCCTAATACACTTGCACAGACAACTCTATAGTCTATACCTTCCACTTTATCCACTTGCGTTTTGGCCTCTGATTTTTTCTATTCATTCTCTTCTCCATTAGTTTCCATTGTTATAACGTGTTTATGGGAAAGGCTCTTGTTTTGGAAACTGAAGTAACAAAACAAGAACATGAATGGTAGTTAAGAGCACCACTACACTACAGTTGTACTTCGTTGTCATTAGTCGATCTAATCTTTTTTGGATGCATCGTCAATCTGATCATCGGATCTCCGTTTCGGGCAATGGGCTTCAAAGAGAACATTTACTTATATTTCCATATAGATATAGTTTCTCAAATGCTGTGGTCCTTATCTAGTCAGCTGTATAAACCTCAGATCAGCATGATAATTCCAAATCGAACCAAACGAGATTCTGGAGGATTAATAACAGATTAACTGGGCCACACAAATTGAATTACGAGAAGAAACTTGGAAAAGAAATCTTAAAGCATCTTTCAAGTGTGTCCTAATAACCTTCGTTGCTGCTCGTTAAGAGGCTGAATGAACAAGAATTGATATTCCATCTCATTTCAATCAGTATTTCTCATTTTGTACTAGATTTCTTTTATGAAGAATGGAAAACCTGATCCAAAAGAATAGTGTGCATTCAGAAAAATGACGGAATTACACTAAAACCATCACCACATATTTGAAACAAAAACCATGGGGTATAGTGAGTCGGGCAACAAGCTGATAGAGTCCACCCATGCAATTGCAGCAACGACAAAATGGAACGTCACTATAGTTGAGAGATCAGAATAGTAGGAAGGTTTCCAAGCAGCCAGTCCATCAATGAATGTCCTAATTTTCCACTTGTACGCCCTTCAATAAAATGCTTCTGTTACTAGGCCCTTGCGTGATCTGAATGGGAAAATTACAAGAGGACATACATATAAGTTCTCAAGGTTTGCTACAGAATTTGAAGTCGGAGTAGAACTGAAAAACAGCAAATTCTATGCGAGTACATTTACCACTTTATTGAGGATCATAGCTGCCATTTTCCGGCGAAACCGTGTAAACACTTTCCTTCTTGTCGTTACCGCTATCCGGTGCATTTGCACTAATTCCTGGGCCAGAACAATGCTGAGAATTATGTCCCTGCAAGTAATAAAAAATTTAGAATGGTAAGAAAAAAAAAACTAAACAATTTTCCTGTGGAAAAAGAGAGAGAAATACACGTGCTAAGCTTAGACCGAGTACTGAAAATTCTTTGTTTTTCCATGGATTTTTTTAATATATAATTCAAAAAAAAAAACAGGCAAAGAGAATTAAATGGAAAGAAATACGTAGCCAAAAGTTTTTTCCAGAAGTCCTGCTCATCATAACAGGCAGAAAGAGTGCACGTTGAATTAGGTTCACTCTCATTACGTTTCTAAACAACTAGAATAACATTTAAAATGTCTGAGTTAATAATATGCCTCCTCCTACAGTGCCCCACAAAAATATTTCTTCCAAATACTGCCTAAAGAACATCATAAAATTATATAGTCGCTGCCAATTCAACTATTGTTCCACTTCGACATGCTCAGTTAAAAGATGATATCAACCATAGGAATCATGAGTAAGGTGTGATTCAGGTCAAATGCTAAGGCATACAAATTACGTTATTTAATTTAATATCAGCATGGGATTCGTACACACAGATAAAGACTGT
The DNA here is from genome assembly GCA_026257165.2 of Telfairia occidentalis. Taxonomy (NCBI): domain Eukaryota; kingdom Viridiplantae; phylum Streptophyta; class Magnoliopsida; order Cucurbitales; family Cucurbitaceae; genus Telfairia; species Telfairia occidentalis. The sequence goes on along the minus strand of JAOANK020000092.1, from coordinate 5,867,641 downwards.
ACCTAAGACCACAAACACTGAGCAGTTTGAATTGAAACGATAATATGACAAGTAGGGACTAGAACAACATTTATTGCGTCATGCACAATGGAAGTGATACAATCCATGCCAAAGCTCTTCATATTATAGTCAAGGAAGAAAATATCAATCTTTCAATACATTAAGATTTTCAGACAATAATAGAAGGGAACAAAATGTAACATAGAAATGTCAACAAAAGCATTAATATGAACATAAAGACTGATAATACGTAGATTTATAACCTCTTCAACAAACATGAAACACTTATTTATTAACTCAAATAATCAATAGGAGTTTCTTGATTGTTATGATTTTTCCATCCCTCAACACTCAACATGATAGTCCATCAGCATCAGCATATGCATGAAACTGAAACTTGAATATTTTCATCTACGTCTACATCTGAACGTTTAAGTCAACAAATCTTTGTTTGGGATAAACTAAGAAAATTGACACAGAAACATCAGGCAGGAATTAATGTTTTATTGCATTCTTACACATATAGTTTATGAACATTTCAGTCGACAGCCAAGCCCGCAGAGGTGAGAGGCCCATTGGAAGAGATCAGATCAACAATTGTTAAGAATGCACATCAAAAGTGATATAAGGAGGAAGCAGACACCCTAACTATCTGCAGAAAATAGAAACAGAATGGTCTACATCTACCCTAGTGCGGACTAGATGTATATAAAGAGTAAGACCAACAATCATCATTTCATGATGAAAAACAAAAAACTAGCAATGTATGAATATAGTAATTGCACAAGTACAATGAAGACACTACGAAAATAATAAATCATACTTGGTTCAACGGTTTTAGAGATTCCTTCCCACGAATATGTTGTGCATTGAAATGGAGGCGCTGCTCTGGACTCCAGATTTTGGTTTTCTTACTTGGCGAAGCAATCAAGTGGGAAAGGTCATTAGTTTCAGAAGAGTGCTTGCGCTTCTTCCTCCCATAGCTCCTGAGCTTACCCTTCTTGTCCTTGACCTTCCATACATTCTTTCTTCTGAAAATAAGTTTTTCGGACTTCCAGACGTCGGAGCTCGTATCTATGACCGTGACCTCGCTCTTGGAGAATCCTATAAGTTCTTTGTCGCCCTTTTCGTCCTCCAACTCTTCCTCTTCAACCTTGCCGCGGGCATTCTGTGCTTTATCGGAACCGCCAACAACATTATGCTTGGCGTTGCGGCCTTTGGAGCTATTATCCGAGTTGGATGAGAGGATGTTATGTTCTTTCTGAGCGCAACAGAAACACAGATTCTTGTCATCCGCATAGTCGGCATTATCAAGAGAAGGAATGGAGCAAATCTTGGGGTTGGACTGTTTCCGGGGGAACTTTTTGTATTTGGGAGAAGATGTGGAGTTTAGAGAGGAGGCGCCAGTCATGTTGAAGAGGTCAGAGAGGATGCCGGTAATGATGCCGCATGATCCTGGGATTTCATTGTGGGTGGGAGTGGGAGTGGGAGTGGGAGAGATGGAGGAATTGGGGACAGAATCGGAGTGGTGGCGGTGGTTGGTGGGAGTTGAATCGGGATTATCAACAAGGCTTTGGTTAGTGAGGAAGTGATCGAGGCCGAGGTTGTGGGCGATGGGAAAACCCTTGTTAGAACGCAGCCGGTCCAGCCAGTTGGGACCAGCCTTCCCGGCGGGTACCGAACAAAGCATCGCCAATTGCAATTACACCTCCAAAATTGAAGAACAGAGAAGAAGGGAAAGCGCGGCAACAAAATCAAAATCCACCCCAACTCCGAGGGTTTCAAAACTCAAAACTGGTGTCCAATTCTATTGTAGAATGGCTACCAGTGCCGGACCAACCACGATACAGTGAGAGGAGAGAGAGAAATAAAGGAATTTATAATGCCACGCGTCTCCGTTTCATTGCTTCTAAAGCTTATGATTGCCATTTCCCAACACCAGCGTCATCTTACCAATTACTTACCAGGCGGCAGGCACTTTCAAATGCCCTCGCCTCAACTGCCTCTCAATTGTAAAATCAATCGCAATTTGGTTGTGCTTATTTTCTTTTCTCTTTGGGAACGGAACCGAAGAAAGAAAGAGATCATCTTCACCATATATTACGTATTGAGGCTGAGGAGTTCTACTTTTTTTTATTGAAACAATGAGAAACTGACGAACGAAATTCTTTAATTTTAAGCTCCAGCTTCTGTCATGTTGAAGTAGCTATACATTTAATATATGGACGGTCAAAGCAACGACGATCACAACTTCTCTGTAGATAACTATGCTTCGGACAATTTTGGTATACATGTACAACGTGGCTAGTAGTTTTGCACTATGATAATCTTGAATAATTTTTTTCTATGACTTACAAACTAAATTCTTTTTTTTTTTTTTTTATTTAGGATAACTATTTTGAAAAAATATATATATTGTAAAGTCATTCCATGATACACGGACTGGCCTCCATATTTCAGACTTCTATTTTTTAGTATGAATTCAGTGATAAAAAAAACAGTCCAATTTTTTCACATCCTTAGTGTTGATACGCAGAATTCGTACAACAATGAATTTGTTTGACGGGGATGAACACTGTAGCCAACCTGCAAAGTGAAA
>JAOANK020000092.1:5837625-5851225 GCA_026257165.2 Telfairia occidentalis | reverse complement strand
AAAGTTTGGTGTTATAATGCATAGCAATTAGATTCAAGGCACGTTATCCTTATGTGTCCTCCACCTATCTAGGAGTAAGAGTAGTTTAAACTAGATTTCCTTCTTAATAATGATTTCCCTAGATACAATGAGGTGTAATTATCTGTGGTAATCAATCAAGCTAGAAACCCAATCCGAGGACGACACTCGACACTCATATTCACTGTACTAAAACTGACCTGTACACTGCAGGGCACCGCGCCGGTGGTGATCAAGTTTCTGGCATCCACTAGAGACCGATCAAACACCCGATGCTGGTGTCAGTAGATCTAGTCCTCAAGGTCCTTTTCCACCTTTCGTTGTACTCAAAAACTAACTTTTTATTCAGAAAAAGAAAACATGATTAATGGTCATACCGAACAAAACCTAAAAAAAACCTACAACCAACAGCCTTACCTTCTAGAACTAAGGTTCCACACTGACCTTAGCTGCCCACTGCTAGAAACGAGAAGATTCACTTGGTTTGCGTAAAAAAACAATGAGAAACGCCTCCCAAAACATGAGAACACCTACCGAAACTTTTACCGGTATCCCAAGATAAATCGAGAATGGGAGAGGGAGAGGAAAAGAATCGACTTTTCCCCTTTTGTTTTTTCCTTCTTTCTTTTAGCAAAAATAAAAGTGAGGGGGCTAGGGTCTAACTTATATATATAGGATACACTTAGAACTCTAACTCTAACCTCCTTTTGGCTTAATTACCAAAATGTCATTAGGCCAAATAATCATTCTTATTTTTTAAAAAAAAAAAATCCTCAAAACAACAATACTTAATACCCCAATAAATTGGTCCAATTTATTTTCCATAAACAATAATTCAAAAATAACAATTCCAAATTACCTAAGGAAAATATCTTTATCACCACCTATACTAAAATTAAAAATAATTAAACGGGGTGTTATAGTTTTATAAGTAAAGTGCGAACTAAGGCAAATTTAGGCATTTACAAGTGTAAATTTAAGTCGTGTAGATGCAAATTATGTGGGAACAAAGTAGAGATGAAGGTAATTAACATGATATAAAAAAATCTAGGTACGGTGCAAATCCGAGCTTCGTACATTTAGGCATGTAAAAATCTATGTCACAAAGAAATTGATACCAAGCAAGAATAAGGAACACTGATTTATGGGTAAACTTTTTTAGTCCAAGACATTGTTTGATGTAAATGTAGATTATTTCGCCGACCATACTAAATATAGAACTAAATTCCTGCTTTGATTGATAAAAGAACTTTCAATTCCGCCAATTCTAGACTATCTTAGTAGATAACTTACCTATTACAATCGCAAAAGTTAATGATTCAATCTCCTAATACTACCATTGTTGAACTAAAAAAAGAAATCTTTCGATCCCCTCCTCCATGCTCTCTCCTCTTTTATCTGTTGAACACAACACAAGTCAACTATAAAATCAAGTTAAAAAATACTTATGTTTTTCTTATATACGTTTTATTTTTAAAATCTTAACAGAAATTTGAAACCAAGCCTTTTTAAATTTTCAAATTTTGGCAAGAATTTCAAGACGGTTTTTTAGAGTGAGTTTAAAAAAGAAATAAAAAATATTAGCAAATAAGCGTAATTTTTAAAATTAAAAAAAAAACAAAAATTATCATCAAACAAGCCTTAAATAATTTAGTTTATACATTCAAATAGTCTCATCCTTTCAGGGTCCTGAAACGGTTGTACATTTCATCCAAAACAGACTGAAAATCGACCCTCATTCTCATTCTCATTTTCATTTTCTAAATTTAAAAAGATTCAAACAAATATTTTGAAGGAAGCCTGTTTGTATATGTGAGAACCTCATTCAAACTTCAGGGCCAGAAGCAAATAAGCTAACAAGGCCACGAAACACTTGTGCTGAAAGCTGGTGTGCTTCAAACAGCTCCCCATCCAAATTCCAAACACTTTGATCACCAAAAGATGTGAATGTAAAAGCTGTAGTCTGTTCACAAAGCAGCACGGGTTCAGAGAGACAGACCGTCAAAGATTGTTGTGTTTATTCCGTTCTTAAACTTTAAAATGTTTCAATTATATCTCTAAACTTTGGATTGTGATGCTATGTAGTCTCCTACTGTTAATTAAATTATGACGTGGCATGACTGTTGAACAAGCATCAGCTAATTGAGCACAACATAGTAGAAAGCTATGGACGGTTGGACAAAATAAAGCGACGGATATAGTATACCCTCGTTTTTAAGCAAACATCAAATCCATTTAATAGACTTGTCACTCTATTTTGTCAAATTGTCCATTTCCTTCTCCTGTTTATTTGCACATCATGATAAATCTACCAAACATGTCACGTCAATATTTAGTTATTGATATTAACCTCAGATAGTCCATAAAATCACAATTCAAAATTCAAAAAACATAATTTAAATTTTCTAAAATATAGGGACTAAATTTTCTAAAGTTGAAGAAAACAACAGCTGCCCTACACATACCTTGTGATGTTCCACAAACTTGAAATCCATTGGATTTCCACCTTTCCTGGCCAGCTGAGTAAGGTGCCTATTCACATCCATTAACAACAAAACTAAAGGCTTTAAGAAGAATGAAAAAATGTCAAAAAAAGGAGCAGCAGCAAAGAACTTGACAAATCCAATGGAGACTGATAAATGCAGCAGTGAGAGCTCAATCGCCGCAATGGACAGAGATTGTATTACCAAAGATAGAGAGCGTGGGGGCAGTCTCTGATCAATATAAGATGCAGGAAGCCATCCGAAAGGTGAGCATCAGCCACCAAGCCATCTGGTGCTTTTTCATTACGACAAGAGATTACAGCAGCACCAACGCTTAGGAAACGTCCCTTGGATTTCGACCATCTCGTTTCATCCTGATGTGAATGCGGGCCACCATGGGAATGCTGTATGTGTGTATGAATCGGCTTCGTGTTACAAATAGTGCAATTTCGACGACAGAGAACTCTTTTCCCATTTGTATTTGTGTTCTCCGACTTTATATCTACATAGGCTATTTCTGCCTCGTATGAACTGAGAGAAAAGGGAAGTTTTATAATAAATGAGAACATGGAAACTACTCAGCATAACATTAAATTATATGAGGCATAAGTATATCCTCAGCAAGAAATTTAATGATGCATCAACCAAAAAAAGAAGCCACAAGTTTATTCAGTAAGAAATGTAAAAGACATAAGTTGGACAGTATTTGAAGGATTTAAAACCGAGTTCAAAAGAATTTTGGATGTATCTCAAGTAAATTTGGTCGGATATACCTGTGCCTCAAGAACACTGTAGTGCCGGCATAATCGTAACGTCTAGGCCCCATCCAGCGGAACTTTTCACTCTCTGTAATGACATCTCCATAAAATCCATATCTGCAAAAAAAAATATATGCAGAAATTTAGAGGGAAGCTTCCTAAAGTTCAACAAAGTATGCCTGAAGATTGTGCTTATCAAGGACATTGTGTCACCAAACAACCAAATTAGTGCTTTATAAAGAGTTCAGTGACTGTACATTGATTTTAAAAAGGGAAAAATAAGAAGCAAAGAACTTGTCATAAAATAAACAATAACACGGCAGTGTCTTCCCCATTGATCAGCATGTTAATTAACTGAACGTTGGATAAAAGTTGAACCCAAATAACTTTCTAAGAGATAGAAAAACCAGAAGTAAAAGAGAGTTAGCATTAGCTGCATCAAGTGCATAAATTAAGTATAATGCCCCAGATACACAATGTAGTACTTTCAGAATGTCTTTCATGCCAACTCAAGTTTCCATTTGGAGACTTACTACTGCAACTAAAATAAGCCATATATAGATATGCTTCTTTTGAATCAATCAAGTAAAATTTTTTTGCTAGTTTATTGTTCTTGCAAGAAGAAAATATAAATTCTGCAAAGCCATTATGATTGCAACTAACTTCCTACAAAATGCAAGTTTAGACACACAAATACGACAAATAAACTTCCTGGAACCTAACAAACCATCATAAAAGAAAGAAGTAAAGAATGAATTGAGTAGGGAAAAACTATTTCAATGAAAGCTTAATTATCATCCTATTTGAACTTTGAAGTATAACACAATAGATAATGAGAAGCTACCCAGCAAAGGAAGCCGCATAGCGTACATAAGGTTCGAACTTTGATGTAGGAGTCTTTTTCCACCTAACAACCTGAGCTATATCAAGGTGGATTCTTTTACCCAGGATGATTTGCAGGGTTGATGTAATCGGATCTCGAGCTCCAGTAGAACTGCAAGGATAGGAGAGCCTCAAAACTGATCCGAAAGATGATCTATGACAAAGGCCAGAAAAAAACATAAAAGCTAGAGGTCACAAATCTGTTAGTAGATTATGTACAGGTAGCACGTAAAGCATGTTGAAGGGACTAGGGAGTTAAGTAGCTATGACGTAAGTTTGTGAAGCCACTTTGGAAGTCTTGAGAGTTAAGTGAGAGGGTGACTTTTCGAACTCTCTACAACATTTCTACTGTCAATAATTAAATCTCCCAATTTCTTTGTATGAACTTCCATCACATCTTTGCTGCCTGCTTTCAATAAACTCGAATAAAAATATTTCATGGGGGGATTAATTACATTCATGAACACATCCAGAAGGTGCCGCCATATCAAGAAAATGAATTGGCATCAGGTTGATGGAGACAGATTTTTAAAGACCGGAAGATTATTCAGAGATATATCTTTCATGATTATTTTGTTACTAAAACCAATTGGAGAGCCTTCTATAATCTCATTTGGTATCCTTTAAAGGTATTATTACACTGGAGATGCAGATGTTCAAAAGGAACGGATGTTAACAGGGAAGAAATTAGTCAAACTTGAGTGATCTTCTTGTGGAGGAGAAAGAGATTCCAATTAAACAGATCAAAAGACCTGTAACCCATGCGTCCTATGACCAATATCATGGATTTGTTGCTAATCAACAGAAGCCTTTAGAGTCAGGTCAGTGTTTCGTGAGCTGAATGCAGAGTTTTCAGTTGGAGTCTTTTTACATCTTAAGAAGAAGCTGATTCAAATATCATTTTTATAGTGGCTTTGATAATTGTGCTGGTTTTGAAACTTTCCCACTGAATCTTTAACTCAAGGATGAGCTTTTTAGGACGTAGGGAATTGATGTAGTAAGATAGGAGATATTACTGTAATTTCTTGTGTTTATTATTGTAGTTGCTCTTTTGTCTTGTTAAATTAGTTAGTCTGTTGAATTGTTAAGTGGTTTACTATGTTAGTTTTTTAGCTAGATTTAGTTACTTGATTCATTAGTTGGTATTCTCTATAAATAGAGTATTAAGCCTTTGTATTCGTAAAACTTTTTAATGAAATAAGATTCTTTTCAGAATTCTTGGAGAAATAAACGGAAGCAAGATGAGACTTTAGATCTCTGTTAAATAATTTATTAAAAATTAACGGCAAAGACTAAATAATTTTTTTATTAAAAATTCAAGGACTAATAGAATGTACAAGAAAATAGAATAAGCAGGAAATCTAAGGGATCAGAACAAGATCTAAGCTTAAAAATTGTTAGATTTATAATAATTTTTTTTTATATATATAATTACAGATACTTATAATTAATTTTATAAAAGATATATTTACAAATAAAAAAATAAAACTACCCATTTAAATTTTCAATGTAAAATTCTGCTGTAATAAACTATCAACAGCCAACACCAAAAATTTAGTGTCAACAGGAGAGAAACTATGGAATAACAACCCATGAAACATAGACATTCCGGACATGAGTTTTACTTTTTAGGGTCTAAAACTAATAAAAAAAAGACACACTGAACCCATCTAATTAAAAAACTGATGAATTTTCGAGCTGGAACTAAGTATGGGAAAATAAAATGCTAGTTAATGTTGATATAAGTTGCAAGAAAAGAAAAAGTACCACATCACAATAGCATCTGTTGAACCCGCAGGAATGATTCCAAATCTAAACCATTTATCAAACGCTGAAAATTCAAAACCATGATCTCTTGAGTTCCCTACTAAGCAGATAGAAAAGTGTTAGAACTGAAAGATATCAGTTGAGGAGCAAAGTGTCAGGGAACAGGTGAGGATTGAACATTGCCACTATAATTCATTGGCTTCACCTCTAACAGTGTGAAATATGCTAACCTGTGTCCCAAGAACCATCTTTACTCCCTGAATTTTTAGATATATCCAATGACACATCAGTGAACTACCTATAACCAATAAACCAGACAATTAAGGCCCTGCTTGACAATGATTTTGTTTTTGGTTGTGTTTTTTTTTTTAAATTAAGCTTATAAAAATAACATATACCTATGTTTTCATTGGTTAGTTTTGCTTTTGAAAATCTTAGCTAAATTTCAAAAACAAAACAGGTTAATGAAAAGTGAAAACTACTTTTTTTTTTAATTAGGTTATGATTTCAAAAACAATTTTGAAAAGGTTAGTAAATGAACATAAATTTTAAAAACAAAAAACAAAAACATTATCAAACAGGCCCTAAGATTTTTCCAGAGGATATATTTTCCAAAGTACATACGGGAAGCTGAGAGTCCTGATCCACCATATGCACTTGAGAGGAGAGGTGACTGATCTTCACTTCCATTGACATTTTCAGTTATTTCTTCATGAAGATAATTACCTTCGGCCTGTATGAAATCTGTGATATCTGAAGGTGCTGGTGGGTAATGTGTCATATGCCTTGATAAAAGAAACCCATTAAGGATCTCATTGAAGAAACCATCCCCACCCTAAAGACAGAAACAGCATAAATAAGTTAGAGACAGGACAAAGAGACATAGCAGGAACTTGCAAAATCATTTGGAGAAAATATCAGGTATTTAGGCAAAACTGAAATTACAAAAATTAAAGCAGAATAGATAACTAAATCCATCGTTTCTTGCCTCCGAACACACAATTTGATCAGAATACTGTTTCCCGGATAAAAAAAGATGATATATATCTCAGAACTAGATATAACTCTTCTTCTTCTTTGTTATCGAATACATCTTGATTATAATAAGACGGTTCGTCTGGTGTCTCCTTCTATCATACAATTTTGATTGGAATTTATTCTTTAGAAAGGATATTGATGACAGTAACGTTGAGGAATTTAGTCTTTTATTAATCGAACTTCTAAATTTGTCTCTTCCATATCCTATTCATTGTAGAAGATTCTGGATGTTTGAAGCAAATGGGTAATATTCATGTAAAGCATCTTCTATTATGTTCTTCATATCTCTTGAAAACACAAATTAGCATCTCATGTTTCTATTTTGGGGACAAGTTGAAACTTAACCAAGTTAAGATTTTCCTATTCAATATGTCAATTGTTTGTGTCGCTGTCTGATCTCCAAACAAAATCAAAGAATTAAATTGAAAATGCCAAAATGTTCTCACAACCAAGTTTTCAAAATTCCTCCCTCACAGTGAGCACCAACAGGCAACTTGTAGATTTCATAGTATCTATGATCTTTGCCTCTAAAAATATAAAAACAATGCATATCATGTTCCCTAGCAAAATTAATTACTCGAAACCATTGGATGTTGGATTGAAAAAAGATGCAAATTGTTTTTATCATGTAGTCACATGTTACGAAAGAAGAAAAACTGCTGGGGCTGGAAATTTTTTATTTAGGAAAATGGAGGGTCAAAAAACCAACAATACTATGAATGAGTTGACCAATTGCTCCAAAATATAGCTAAACCTGATCATTCCATCTTGGGGGTTTAAAATATGAAGTAAAAATACAGAGATCTTTTACTTACAACAGCAACAATACCATCATACATTTTAAGGTCCTTGTTTGCAGTAGATGCCATTACATCATATGCATGACCTGCCCTTTCTGTCATAATTACCTGAAATTCAGCAATTGTTTTACCATCATGAAAAAGAAATATTAGATCAGGACACAGAAGAATAAAATCAAATTGTACTTGTGTGTATTTGTGTAAGCATACATACTCTCACAAATATGAAAGCAAACTTTTTACCTTCGTGTTGATTTTAGCCCGTAAGAGTAAGGGAGCCACTGCTTCCCAGGTTCTGTATCCATTGCCTTTCCCACTCTTTGGATTAACGAAAACCTAGTCGATCAATCGAAGCTTGGAAAGTATCAGATGCCTCTGTATGTTCACTTAAATTGACTAACTAGAAGGCAAATACACCAAAATGAACTGAAGCTGATCTTTTGGATTTAAATACAATACAACCATGGTTACCATGACTTACTAAAAGATTCTTTGGTCTCCCAACTTCGAGGCCTAAAGATTCATTAATCTGATTTACCCACATCTGACATGTTTGCCGGTCCTCATGACCAAATGTAAACATAGTCAGGACCCACTGAGAAGGCTGAGATTTTGATCTTTGGAAACCATACACTGTAAACCTATACATCTGTTCCGGTGACAAATAACAGTATAAGATATTAACAGTTTCAAAAATCAAGAACAAGAAGAAACAAATCAGCAAATGAGAAATGAAAAACCTCGTATTCATCACATAATATACAGCTTGGAGCAACTGGAAGTTTTGATTTACGAATCAATCCATAGTTGTTAAACTCAATAGCATAAACATTAGAAAACTTGACCTCTGCTGCAACTTCAGAAGCAAGCTTAATACCCAAGCAATTTGAGCCATCCTGTCCAAGTGAATTGTAAAAAACTTGTCAAAAGTAGATATTATATTTTCCATAGCATCAGATGTCAGTTGTAAGAAAATCATTATCGTTCCATTATAAGTTACCCGTATTAAACGAAACAAATTTCCACATTCAAACAAAAACATAGAAGAAGAACAAGAAACTAGCCATAAAAGCCATAAAAGCTATAAAAGCCAAGAACAAAATGATCAGTGCATACCCTAAGACCCTTCATCATAAACCTCTAAACATAAGCTGAAACATGAAACATGAAATCAAAATCCAAATACCCATTTAAAACATTAGTTTGGCCCTTATCGACAATAAATGCTACAAATATCCAAACGTTAACACATTTCTCACGCAATAAGATAAATCTAATCTAACCAGTAATCACCCGTACAAAGCAGAGGTGAAACGATGGAAGCGCATTAAAAAACAAGAAGGAGAGAACGAAGTCAAGAAGCCACCAAACCAATGTCCCTGAAATTCATGTTTGGGCAAAGACAAGAATTCAAAATAGAAGAAGAAATTACAGTTTCTGCGGAGTCAACCAATTCCCAGGACAACCCATCTGAATTGTAAGTAACGATGACCTCGCCGAAGCCATCCAAGAAGAAAATCGATTTCAGAATCAAGGATTGGGCATCGAGCAGTGAATGAGGGGGAGATTCATCTTCCAGGGCGGAGCAGCTTCTCTCCCGCTCCATTCAAGAAATGTGATGAACTTCAAATGGTGTTGATTTTGATTCTAAAACCCACGAATTGGTTGGTGGTTAATTTGAACATCCATTCCATTTAAGTAAGCAAGTGGTCAGGGGGGATCGTATTGTTTTCAGCTGGGAATCAGAGGATGTCAATGGGTCTTGAAAGGAAGATGAAACTGCTCAACACGTGTTCGAGAAGAAGACGGTGTGGTGTTGATGGACGTTGACACAAATTTGGACAAAAAAAAGTTCAATCCAAATATAAAAAAATCATATTTTTGGAAATCATAGAAACGAAGAAGATTGAGTGGCTTCATGGCTTGGATTGATATATTTGTTTTTTTTTTTTTTTTTTGGTGGGCGGGGGGGGGGTTTTTTAGTCTATGTATGTTGCACATCATTTTAAGCTTAAATTACAAAATTCAGTATGTGAACTTGCTTTTAAAATTTTAATTTTGAATTTAATAGTATTCTAAACTTTAGAAATATTTTAATAAATCCTCTATTAAATACATAAAGTTAAGAAATTTAAAGTTCAGATACTTTAGGTGTAAAATTAAAAACTTAGAGACTATCAAACTTTTTATAAAGCTTAGGAACATATTAGACCTAACTTCTAATTTTCGAGATTAAACTAGTAATTTAACGCCCTTCAAAAAAAGAATGGGTAATTTAACTTAATTTTAATTTAATTCTTATAATTTTAAGAGTTTCAAGCTAATGTTTATAGCGTGAGCTTAGGTTCAAGTTAGTTACTATGGTTTGATTATATTTCACAAATCATTCCTAAATATTTTATCAATCCAAAAGTCAATTGATATGCTAGTACAAATAGATAATATAAACTCTTTGCCACGTGAATAAAAAATGTGTGATGTAATTAATACTATCACGATAAAAAAGAAATTGTGATGCCAATTTAGAGTACCATAGCCAAATTGAAACTAGGTTTAAATTATAGAGGTCAAATAAAAATTATGTCTCTGCTATAGAGATTAAATTTAGAATTTAACTTTTTTTAATAATAATATCATAAATGTATGAGTGGGAATTTGAACTCGGTCAGTATTAACTTGTTTATTGATTTATCAACCATAACATATACTCAAATGTTGACTTGAATTAATATGTCACTTCCTGTTTGTCACAATGGGGCCACTCAAAAAATTTGAGGCCACCACCATTGTGAAAAAGTCTCAAAATAGAAAAATAAAAGACAACCAATTATTGCAGACTTTTAGCAATCATCCACGGGTAAAATATCTATATTGATAACGGTAACTCGAATATACTGATATATTGACGAATATTTCAAAAAAAATCATGGATAGCATGAAAATTTATAAAAATATTGTGATTTTTTTTGCGGAAATTTAAAACAAACTTATGTAAGTTATAAATCACTATTTTAAGCACATATATCAATAATTGAAAGTCATATATATGTATCAATACAATAATAAATATGAACTTAAGTCATTTATTGATAAAAAAAAAAATTATATTAAACAGATACATGATTAGTATTGATAATTTAAAAGAAAAATGATGCTCCTGAAGGTTTTAAACAAGCATTAATATAATTGATCTGATAATGATAATATCACCCCTCAAGTCATTCTATCTTCAAAATTTTGAACATAATTTTCAGTATGTTATAAGTATTAACATCAATTCCAATGGCACCAATAGGTGGATATCTTTCATCAAACTACATTCCATGTAGAATTAGAGATATTATTTGGACAATAAAAGTTAATTTACGTAATTAAAGGGTGTGTGGAGCAAGAATATAAAAGAAAAGAAAAAAAAAATAGAAAGAGACTTGATAGTAAAAATATAAAAGAAAAAATAGTAAAACACGAAAGTAAGAGTTAGAATGAGAGTTGAGAGGAAAGATAACAAATTTAAAGTTAAAAATGAAAGTGTTATAATAGTGTTGTAGAATTTATAGAAATTTTAAATAGAGATATGAATTTTTTAATAATATTTTTAAATTTGAAATTTGAAATTTATTGAAAATGTAAATTGTGAAACGTCAAATCAATGGTAAGTGGGCCAACCTGAGCATAGTTAAACTTGTTAAGGCATAGCTTCTCGACCAAAAGATCGTGAATTCAAATCTCCACCTCCACATGTTGTTAAACTGAAGAAAAAAAAATAATGGTAAATGGGTAAATGATAAAATATATGTATATATATATATATATATATATAGGTGAACGACATGTCGAGGAAAGAGGGTATTTATCTAGAAATCATGAAATAAAAATGTGTTTAGAATTGGAAATAAAATAAAAATAACTAAAAGTTTGCAATTGCATTTATCGAATCAAACATGCACACTGCACAAAACCAGGGGACGTACTATTCATTCAATCAACGTCCACTTTTGAAAATAAGTGTCGATATATTGATGATATATAAAAAATTAGCGATATATAGTCAATATTTCAATATATCGGCAATACGAAGGTAAAAACGAGTTTTACCCCCTCTTTCCATATCGGACATGCACGATATTCGATATTTTAACGATATATTCTAATTTTGAATTCCTTGCGATCATCTAATCCATCAAGACATTAGACTTTAAACATTGATTAATACAACATCTCAATAATGTTTGAATCAGCTTATTTTGAAAATATCCTGAAGAAATGATATTTTTGTATAGTTTATATTATAGTAAGCATTATTTAAAAATGTTGTGAGGTAAGAAAAATTATACTTTATCGAAAGGAGTATAGAAAGTTTCCATTAATTGAACATAAAAAAAAAGATAACTAAAATAGTGTAAAAATAAATACTTTGGTTTAATTATATAAGATACACCTATACTTTATACTTTGTTTAAAAAATATCTATATTCTTTCAAAAGTTGTAATAGTATATCATTCAGCTTTGCTAAATGCTTAAAAAAACATAATTTTAAGAAAAATTTCGTTGGATATTTGACATAAATTGACTTAACTGCTATCATACGAACTACTTGGATATACAAATTAGCTTATGTGGCAGCATAAGTGAAAAAAATGTAGCTTTTTTTTTTTGCCTACTTTTTTAAATGTTGATTTTAATTTTTAAAAATATTTATTATTGCAACTTTTGTAAAAATGGAGAGATTTTTTTTAAAAGCATTAGGATATTTCGTATAATTAAGTCTATATACTTTTAACACCAACTCTATTTTCCTCTAATGTCTATTACTACGATTTTAATATCTAATGTCTAAGTATAGTTCAACTGGCTAATGTATACATCAGTGATTTAAAAATCGTAGAAATAAGCAATATTATCGGCAATTTATCGCAAAAACAGGCCTACCAACATAGATATGAGGAGGAAAAAAATTTTCCCCAAATATTGCAATATATCATCGAAATGTGTAAATATCGCAATTATTGCCAATATTTTGAAAATATCTACAATATTTTGAAACTATCAATAATATTTTTTTTTTCACAAAAAAATTCTTAATATTCAATATACCCAACATGCATTGAACATATTACTCAGCCCATCAAAAAATTTGAATTGTAGAGTTTTAAATTCATTGAGCAAATTATTAAGCCCAACACAAAAAGCCTACGGTGTTAGTAATTAAAAAGGGTTGGGAAGAATTTATAAGAATCTCTCACCCTCCCAACTTTCAAACTTCCAAGTGGGACAAATTTTCTCAAATTCTCTCAATTTTCATCCAAGTGCAATGCAACTCTTTTCTCCTTCCCACATCTTCTCTTCCTTCCCACCAACACCAATCTTTCTCCCACTTTATTTATATATATATATATATATATTTTCAAATTTTATTTTATTATTACCTCTTCTTCTTTTCACTTAGCTTTCTCTCTCTATTCTTCTTAATTCAATTATTTCATTCCATTTATTTTATTTAATTAATTAAATTATTAAAACTAATAACTCTAGATTCGTACTAAAAGAGCTTTAAATCCATCTAGTTACTTATTCATTTGATATATATTTTATACAATGAATTATTCTAAGTCTTATTTATTTGTTAACATTCATTACTATCTATTTCTTAGTAAAAAAATGATTGTTTATGTTAATACCAATGTTTGATTTGAATTATTAATATATGTGCTTCAAATGATAGTTTATAACTTAAATAAGCTATTGTCAAAGTTTCATAAAAAAAATTCATAAAATTGTTATGAATTTCTGTAATATATGTTATTTTTACAAGAATATCCATTGATATCCAAATATCCTTCAATATATCAGTAA
>JAOANK020000092.1:5798783-5808825 GCA_026257165.2 Telfairia occidentalis | reverse complement strand
ATTTAAATATTTTTAAAATTAAGTATTTAATTAATTTTTTCAAAAAAATACTTATATAATAAATGTTTTCCTTAAAAATATATATTTTTAAAAATTATACCAAACATGTACCTCAACTTAGCAAAAAAAAAAAAAAAATCTAGTATTCTCAAAGTTAAAGTTCAAAGAGTGAATTTGGCTTAATAAAATTCGGGAAAAAAAAGTAGTATTTAATTTGTAAATTAAGATCGGTTATGAATTACGTACCAGAGGATGAAAGAAATTTTCTGAGACGTGAAAGAATCTTTGATTTCCTCATGATATCGTCTGGAAAAATGAATATCTGTAGTAATTAAAAACACCAACCAAAATCAAATTCAATTCTCAAATATAATATAATATAATGTTGATCATGAAAGAGAGAGAATTAGAGAAATAGAGCTGTGTGAAGATATCATGAGTTGAAGAAAGGAGAGAGAAAGAAAGAAAAAATGTTTTAATTTATAAGAAGAGGAAGAAAAGAGAGAAGAAGGGTTACGTTGGATTTTCTAGTTGCTGTTTGCTTGGAAGGAAAGAAAATCGATGGGCAAGAAAATCCGGAGCTTGTGGTGTACGTGAAGACTCAAGACTTTGTTTAAAGAATACTGTCACCATTTTTATCCTCTCTTCCCATTTCTCATTTCTTACTCATCCCTCGTCCATTTCAATTTTAGGGTTCACATATCGATATCAACGAATATTTCTACCAATCGAAAGATTTTAAAAAATTGTTTCAATTAATAATTAAGTTTGATTCGTTTTTTGTATAAATTTTAGATCTTATTATTAATATTTATATTCAAATTCGTGACTAATTAATGAATTATTTTTATGTTCATATCGATGTAGAACCTTCTTAGATATATCGATGGATATTAATCCTTCTCCATGACAGAAAATAGACATACAGCTTAGATGATTAGGTTGGGGTAAAAGTTTCAACGTTAAACTATATTTATTATCAACCTGAGCATAACACAATTAACTATTAAGACATAACTTTTCGATCAAAAAGTTGTAGGTTCGAATCCTTGCTCTCACATGTGTTGTTGAACTTTAAAAAAAAAAAACTTTCAACTATATTTATTTATTTGTTTTATTTGAGATCAAAGAACATAATTTTATATTAGTTTTTTTTTTTAGCTCAACAATATGGGGAGATGGGGAGATTTTATCCCGTGATCTATAAAAATGTCTTTAACCAATTGAGTTATGTTTGATTTAGCCATAATTTTATATTAGTTAGAAAATGAGAAAGATGCATGATATATAATAAAGAGTAAAATTTAAAAAAATAGAAAGAAAAAAAAACTAAAAGTTGATTGAAACTGCCAAAACCAACATCAACCAATTGGTGTTCGTGAATGGACGATCAGTGATTGGTTTTTGATCGTTCAAAACCAACCATTGTGAGTGGGTCAATGAGAACAATGGAAATTGATTCGATGACGCTAGAAAAACGTGGCTAATAATGATTCGATGAGCAAAATACACTTTTGGTCTCGAGATTTAAGATAAATGTCTACTTTGTCCCTAATTTGAAATAGACATTTTTAGTCTCTTAAGATTTAGAAAATGATTCTAAGTAATCATTGTGCTCATTTGACCATTAACGAAAATATTATGTGGAATGGTTGAAGTGTTAATTTTAAATGACGTGGCAATTTTTAATATTAAAAATTGACATTTCAACCATGTCATATAATCTTTTCGTTATTCAACCCAAATGAGCATAAGGATTATTTAGAACCATTTTCTAAACTTTAGAGGAACTAAAAGTATCTATTTCAAATATTACTAAGTAGACACTTACCTCAAACTTCGAGGACAAAAAATGTATTTTACCAAAAAAAAAAATTTAATAAATAGTATAGCTTTGTCCAAGTTAGGAGATAAATACTCTTTCTAAATCACATCATCTATATATTTTTTATAATAAACTTCCTAGAAATTGAATTTATTTTATTTAGTGAAACTAATAAATGAAATTAGATTTGTTTAACATATAAAATTTATTACATCCTAAAGTAAATGCTTGGATTCCCCACTAATACAATTGTTGAATTTTAAAAAATCAATAAATAAACCTAATTTCTTACAATTTCTAAATTAAAAAAGAGATTTAACATTTTATTGGGCCCACCGAAGGCCCCATTCATGACCCGACCCGACCCGAATCGGATCGAATATCTTTCAAAGGAGCGTCAGAAATCAAAATTTGAAACGCCTAACGGCTACTTTCCTTCTTCCACAATTATAATTTCACAAATTCACTAACCAAAACAAAAGTAATCGTTTCTCCCTCTCTTTCCTCTCTTCAATTTACGTCTGAATTCACTTTCTTCGGCAAATTTCAAGCTTCTGGAGCCCTAATTTCCATGGATTCGTCTACGAAGGACAATCCGGAGCTCAGAAGAGTTACCAAGGGTTTTAACGAGGGGCGAAAGGTGCGTGTGGTCGCAAAGATCAGAAGCTTAGCGTGTCGGAAAGTAGATGGAGAATCTACTGCGTCGTGGATCTCTGTGAACAAGCCTGATGGAGATGCTTCCGGGTCTGTAAACATCTCTTTCGGAGATCAACCAGAGAGGTAATTTTTTCTTTTTTTGTATGTGCAGTTCTGAGATGTGATTGTTGCTATGAATCGTCGTAAATAAGATGAAATATATGGTGTCTCGACTTTATAGTTTGTGAATTGTGGATTAGATTTTTAAGTGGGTTTGGATGTGTGGTAGTTGGGAATCGATCGAAGAAGTATTGAGAAGAAGAAGAAGAAACTGAATTCAGTAAATATGTTTTTGTTGTACGTGGGAAATGGACGGTAATCAAATTATGGTTTTTGTGTTGATCTTTAATTACATTTTTTTTTACTATCGAATTAAGTGTAGCTTAAGTCAATCAAAGGGAAAGAATTTGATGAATGAACTACTTGGAAAGTTTATTTATTTGAAATGTGGAGGTTTTTCTTATAAATCAACTTATTTATATAAATATAATTTCAATATTTCAATTAATTATATAGTAATTTAATAGTATTTATTAAACACTAATTTAACATTTACACTGTTACAGTTATCTACTATTAATTTAAAATATTTAGTAAAATATTAAAGTTTTCCAAGAAAGGGTGAGATTATAGATTCTGGCATCCATTTGGAAGAAAGAAAGTAAAGATAGCTTTCTACATTGTCAAACTACTAAAAAGTAGTTGGATAGAAGAGGTAAATTGGTTGTAATATACTACATAGTTGTAATCTCAAGAACCCATGAAAGAGGGAGAGTACAAAAAAGGGCTAGATAGTTGCTGAAAAATAAACTCCCGTAATTTGGACATACCACCCATCCAAAATCCAAGATTGCATCAGAAGAAACAGCCCCTCATTGTCCTTTTTCATTTTAACTTCTTACGTTTTTCCAACACCCTAACCGGAGCTTGGCATTCCATTCTTTCTATCACATCACTCCATGCTTTCTTAAAGATTCCATTGCAGCACTTTTTTCATGGTTATTCTTTAGTTTCCTCACCATTCTTATCAATTGTTTTGGTTGGTAGAATTGAAGCTGCCAATTATCAAGTTTTTGGAATGTGTTTCATGTAAAGGTGTGAGTTAACAAGTAATAGTCTCCTGAGAAGGTTGAAACTTTATAATTGCCGGTAGTTTAACTGTTTCAAATTAAGTTTGATCTGCTCAGCAAACAAGTATTCCCTGGTATTGCAAGCCTGTCGTAGTCCTATGCTAACTGGTAACAAAATGACGTATCATTAGAAAAGAAGATTACAGGCACGAGACTACAAGGAGATAGGACCATCCTCTTTTTAAAAATGAAATGAAAAGAAACTAAACAGTTCAACTCAAATTGGTGAATGGAAAGCTTAATTAACTATTCCTGCATCTATTTTTTCTGTACCAAAAGTATGTTTCATGGTTGATGAAGACAATTCTTTCATCTTGCAGTCGTAAGGAGTCTTATGAAATTGATTATTGCTATGAGCAAAATGAAGACACCGAAAACATATTTGCAAGAGAAGTGAAATCTCTGATTCCTGGAGTTTTTGATGGTCATAATGCTACAGTTATTGCATTTGGTGCAAGAGGCAGTGGAAAAACTTCTACGATTCAGGTGCAACTTTGATCATGTTTCTCTATATTCTATTCTCTAGCATTATCTCTGACTTGGTTTCATTTTTTTTTTTTTTTTAATTTCTTTCCTCTTTCAATCGCTGCCATCTTCATCTCTTAAATTACTTGGTGTACTAATAGACCATCCATTTTGCAGGGCACTATTGAGAAACCAGGTTTGGCATCATTATCCATAAATGAATTACTTTTCATGGCCAAAGAAAAAGGCAAATCAATATCCATATCGTACTATGAAGTTTATGTGGATCACGTGTATGATTTACTGGATCCGAAACGACCAACAGTTTTAGTATTGGATGATGGTCAACGCAAAATACAACTTAAGGGACTTTCGCGGGCAAGTTACTCTGCTTTTGCCTTCATGTTCAAAATTTTGAAGCTTATTCATTTGGCAATCAGTATTCTTTGCCTTGATTGTCATAATTTTTTAATATTGTTCATTTACATTCTGTAAAGCACTTTGTTTTAATTGTTGTTCAGATTCCAGTGAAATCTCTGTCAGACTTCTATGGACTATATTTTGTTGGTTCTAGCTTGCGTAAACAAGGGCAGAAGATTGCAAATGAACCACCTCACAGAAGCCACAGGGGTTTGATAGTGCATATATCATCTCCCGATGAGAGTACTTCGGATACTCGTTTTATTGCCAAAATGAATTTTGTTGACATGGCAGGTAGTTAAATTTATGTGACAGAAAGATCTATAGGAAAAAAAGTTCTTAAATTACGTTTTATACTTGGCTTGATTCCCCGTCTTGCTGCCCCTATATCAGGTTATGAAGATGCGAGAAGGAAAAGTACTGATGGTATCAGCCTTGTCGAAAATAGTAAAATCAACAAGTCCATATATGCCTTGCTGAATGTTGCTTCTGCTTTGAATTCTAATGATTGCCATGTGCCATATCGAGAAAGTAAGCTTACACGCATTCTGCAAGACTCCTTGGGAGGAGCGCAAAGCAGGATTTTGATGATTACTTGCTTGGTATGGGGTTTTAATTGGATTTTAGTTCTTCATGATTGTCCTTGTTTTCACACCGCTCTTCATGACGGTCCTTGTTTTTCACATTTATTTTTTCATTACAGAATGCAACATTTTGCCAAGACTCCATCTACATGGCTAACTTGGCAGCAAGATCTTGTCAAGTAACCAAGCGGGTTGCTTCTGATGCCATTAGGAAAAATAAAAATTTGACAAATTCTGTGGTACATTCATCAGTACGAAACCAGATAATACCTAGGAGTGTTTCTGCAACTATAAAGAAGCAGACTATCTCCCGATCCTTTTTTTCTGAAAAGAAGGCGAGCGTTGGTACAGCCTCCTCTGCAATGAAAGGAAGGTATGAAATGAAGACCAATATAAATAAATTAAAACTGAATCGTACACTTCCATCTTACTGGATATTTCTGTTTTATGAATATAATGGACGTTTACTAATTACCTGTATATCTTCTTTTTATCCCCAATTTGAAGGAAATTGTTTGATGATTCAGCAAGTCATTTGGGAAAACTGGACAAGGTATCTATCTTCTTTCGTTGCTCGGATATTATGCAATCACATCGTAACTTATCACTTCTTTTGAAGAATAGTTTTACAGTTGATATTCTGTAATGGAATATAATATGAATGGAGAAAACTCTAAGGAAGTGGTTCCATAGAGGAAATTTTGAAACCTCAAATTATATGGTGCTTCAAGAATCCAACCATCTCAAAGACAACTCACTGCATTGAGGAATATAAATTGCCATAACATTTTAAATCTAAATCTATTCCAGTCCGGTATGCTTTACTGTAGGATCTATTTTAGTTCATAACTCCCCAATCAAGGAACACACGTTTTCACTCACTAAACATACAGAGACTCCACTTTACGACTTGTAGACTAATAAAAGAAGTTAAAGACTAACAATATAAATGGAAGATTGCACCTGTTTTGAGTTTGACCAACTCTCAGGCTAATTACATTCTTTATGCCAAGTACAGCCCTCCCACTTGTTTTTTTGGTCATTGTCTGAATGCATGTTGCCGAATTAAAAAGCAATGGTATTACTATAAATTTTTAAACTACAATAACTTTAGGAAACAGAATCATTATAAACCAGAAAGTTTGAAATCTTCTGGTTTATTTACATACCCTCAAGAATACAAAGTTGTTCAATTCTCACCCACGTTGAGATCTTCAGGTTCACTTAATTTAAACCTAAATGTATGAATGAATGGCTTTCCATTTTGCATTCTTTCTTC
Source organism: Telfairia occidentalis (assembly GCA_026257165.2). Taxonomy (NCBI): domain Eukaryota; kingdom Viridiplantae; phylum Streptophyta; class Magnoliopsida; order Cucurbitales; family Cucurbitaceae; genus Telfairia; species Telfairia occidentalis. The sequence continues at coordinate 5,802,426 of JAOANK020000092.1, read as the reverse complement.
ACTTCACCACTAACAAATTCAACACGTTTGTTTGTGCATCCAGAAGTGGTTTTTCTTCTTCTTTTTAATTCTTTGCAAAGGCTTGTTATGACTTTTCTTTCTAGTTTTGTGCCAAAACACAAGGAGTTAGTTTGTAGACAAAATGTCGGAGTCATGTGAGGTCAACAGTTAAAACATAAATGCATGAAGAAGACAGCATTTGATGGACATACTCAAATTGATAAATTAAAGAAGTCAATTGGAGGAATCTACAAATTTTTCTAACATGTACCTCTCTTTTTTAACTTTCCTTCCATCCCAATGTCTTAGAGATGCATTTTTAATTGTTTCTAGGAAATTCACTTGCCAAGTGCATCTTCTCGACGTGTATCTCTGAACCATGGAGAATCTACTTCTGTTGTGGACCAGGTAGTTAACTGACTAGTTATACGTTCAACCAGGTTTTTTGTTACACATGATTATTTTTAACAACCCCCACCAATACTCAAATGCATGAAGAATTTAAAGCTATCTCACCTTGTTAGGAAGATCCATTACCGTGTTCTCTCAAGACTGAAGAATCTACTTCTGCATTGGAAAAGGCAAGTAAACCTGTTTATACCTTCTATAATGTGAAGAACATATACATTATTGTTTCTCGACATAATACATTTTGTATTTCTCAGGAATTGTCGGCGATAGAAATTTCAAGTGCAGTAGAAACTACCCTACTGCTAGAGGTGATCGATCATCTTTTGTTTCAGTAGGCTGTATAATTAAACTATAGGGTATTGGCATACATATCTTACATCTATTGTTTTTGGTTTTCCTAGGATGTTGTAAATGGCAATCAAGATTCTGAAAAAATCGATGACGTTATGAAAGCATTGTCTGCCACTGGAGATGGTATGATAAATTTGTACTGAAGTGTATGTTAGGGTGTGGATGCCAATCCGATATATATATATAACTTTTAGATTTTATTACTCATTATAGGTCAAAACATCAATGAGGAAAACAATTGTTCGATGATCAATATTGATAACCTTCCTGTGGAAAGCACACCTGGGGGGGTGACAAGTAGCACGAGTGTGTCAGTTCTTCAAAGTAAGTAGTAACATAATCGCTTTGCTGGTTCTGTATATAAAAATACTTTTATGTTTTACATGATACATTTGTTTATTATTATTTATTTATTTTTGGCATGTTACAGGCTCAGATTTGGATAAGGAAAACAATAGTTATATGATCAATGAAGAAAAATCTCCTCCTATAAGTGCACGTTTACGAGAATTATCAAACAGTCTGAGATTAATTTGTTCTTCCACACCGGTGTGCTTGAAGATCCCTGATAATGATGCTCCGTATGGCTTAGTCTCTACTGATGTTATGGAACCACAGACTCCAACCATGGAACGGAGTGCGGTAGTTTACGATGAACAGGATGTTGCAAATCCAACTACTCCTTGGGAAACATTCAGCAAGCGCAGTACGGGTGTGAAGGTTAGATTTGACACTGTTATATCTATATTGTTGATCCGATGGCCATTTAAATATATCATTGACTCTTCTTTTCTTTGTTTTTCAGAAGTCACTTGTGGAAGATTTTCTAAGGTTTCTAAACACCGCTAGCAAGTAAGTTGATGTTTTTGGTTCTACTGTACTGTGGACTTTCAATTTGACTTTAGAACTATGCATCTATCATATACATTTCTTTGCTTAAACTTCCAATCTGAGGAATACTGTATCCAAAGGCTGTACTCAAAATTGTTATCTGGTTTTGTCTATTCCCTGTTTGACAAAGCTTCTTTTCCTTGTTCTATTTTTTTTTACCCTTCACAGGGAAGAACTGAAAAAATTGAAAGTAAGTATCATTTACAATCTTCTATTCAACTTCTGATGCTGTTGCCCTTTTCAAATGAGTTAATGAAAATCTGTCACTCCAGGGAATTGGAGAGAAGAGAGCAACATTAATTATTGAACTACGTGAAGAATCACCAGAGCCTTTTAAGAGTGTGAGTCCCCTTCCTCCATACGAATGGATTTCGAGATTTCATGAAGTCTCTTCTAATTTATCCTGGGGCCTTGTTTTTTATTTTCTATTTTTCAAAAATGTTCTTCTTTGCTAACTCTCTTTGGATGATTATAAAGCTTAATTGAAAAAGGAAAAAACAAACAAACTCGTTATCAAACGGGCTGTAATATTTCATCCACGATTTCGATTTAATTCACTAACTCTCATGAGATTTCCTTTTGTACCTCACTTGAACAGCTTGATGATTTAATGGAGATAGGACTATCAGCAAAGCAGGTACTTTCTATCTCTCCTTCAATTAATTGCTCATGTGAAAGAAACGGCTTTTTTTTTTTGAGTTCAACAACATAGTAGAGATGCGGATTTGAACTCACAACTTTTTAGTCGGAGAGATTATGTCTTAAGGAATTGAACTATGTTCAGTTTGGCATGAAAAAGATAGTATTTAAAGATCTGTAAGAGTGGTTCTTTCTTTATGTATACAGATTACAGGTTTGATGAAAAAAGAAGTCGGTGAGCTATTATTCAATTAGGGAAAGTCTGGCTCTTCAGAATTTGCTGCATATGAGAGATGGATTTTACCTTTAGATTCTTTTGAAATCTGGCCTCTGCTATGTTGGTGTGTGTATATTTTGGTATATATATATATACAGAACTGTTTGCCCTTATCGTTTTTGCATAAATTTGTCCATCTCTCCAAATATGTACTGGTAACCAAAAATGTTACTAACAATGGAAATGTTTGATGTCTCAAATTTATGAAAATGTTGAAGATTTGTAGAAAAATAATTAAATATAAGAAATTGTTTGAATCCTATTTGACTTTCAAATATTCTTTTTGTCTTTGAATTTTACATAAAAATTATTTTCATCCTTGTTACTAATTTATATCAATTATTTAGGAGAAATTGAAGATATCTACCTCTTTTATTTGGTTAAAAAAGAAAGGAAAAAGTCACCTAACCACATTATTTAAAAATTGTCATATAAGATGTCATGTCATTATTTTGTTAGTCAACTAATGATCAATTTAACTCGACTAATTAGAACCATTTTCTAAACTCTAGGGACTAAAATGTTCCTTTTGAAATCTCAAGTACCAAATAAACACTAAACTCAAACTCCATGGACCAAAAGCATATTTTACCCGATAACTTATTATATTTGACTTCAAAATACTTGTCATATTTATAAATTAACTGAATGAAAAAAAGAGGTGTGTATGCAATAAGTTTTTGTTTAATAATTTATAAAAAAAAAATAAATGGACTTTTTTTTTTCTATGTCCTCTTTCCTCAATATATGATATAGGAAAAAAATCATCCCAAATATAAAACTTCAAAAGTTGTAATCATATCAAATAAAATCTCAAGATGAATCTTAAGAATATGATAATCAAGATATTTTCAAATTTCGAAAATATTCAAATCAAAATGCAAAATTTCTTACACATTTGATTTGAGTCAAATGTGGTCTTTTTTCTTTTTTTTTTGAGTTCAACAACATGTGGAGGTTTGAACTCAAGACCTTTTTAATTTTAGGATATATACCTTAACCAATTGAGCTATACTAGCTTTGGCATTTGAGTCAAATGTCTTACTCTTTGTCCCATTATCCATTTATTATATA
>JAOANK020000092.1:5780385-5798683 GCA_026257165.2 Telfairia occidentalis | reverse complement strand
ATTTGAATCAAACCACTCATTAAAATTGAGTTAAATTATTTTATTTTCAATTAAAATTTACACATTATAATTGTTAAGTAAAATTATTTTAGTTTTCAAATAAATTTTTTATTACAGAGTTTAAGTAAAATTTTGTAAAAAACTAACATAATAAATACTATCGTGCTGAAAATAGAAATGATGTTGAAATAGAATGAGAAGCAACTAAGTTAAAAATAAATTTATAAACTTATGATCTTATATTATTGTGGATAAGGTTAGTGGTCGATTCAATCTAGTAGACCCAAGAATGGAACCAACCCAACCGAATTAAAAAAAATAAACTCAACCTAATTCAAATTAATTTTCAACTATGTGTTGGGTTGTTAGAATTTTTTGAGTTATTGGTTCTTTTGAACACCCCTAATTGAAGGCCTTGTATTTTTTTACTTTTTTGGTCCAATTCAATCACATGCGAGGGTAGTAATTTTTAGTCTGAACATATATATGTCATAACTAGTTAAGTAAATTGATTTTTTTTTAGTTTAACAATATATGGTAAGTCGAGCGACTAAGCTAAGAGAGTTGTAGGAGGACAATAAAACCTTAGAGCCTAGGTGACCCATGTATTCATTAGAAAGGACTCGAGGAGAATAGCCTTAGTTGAAGTGAGGCAACCACACCTTTGGACCTAGGCGACTAAGTAGACCTTAGAAATGATTTGGTCAAAGCGGAGAGCCTCAAGAGATACTTATAAAGGATTTGGTCAAGGTGGAAAGTCCCAAATACTCTCAAGTCGAAGATGCACTATATAGAAGTTGGTTGATCTTCCTCGAAAAATCTAATGGGTCGAGATAAAGCATAAAGCCAAGTGGCTGAATTGTTCTAGTACTCCAGGGTAGGCTAAAGAAATAAGAAACTTTAACAACAACTCCGAGAGAGTACAAGCTTGAAAAAAAAAAAAAGAACACAAAAATAAAAATGTAATTTCTCAAAATTTACCCCATTTTTCGTAACGTTTTTCAAAATTTAAAAATAAGAAATAAGATGGGTTATCAAATATATTTTTTCCTTAAAAAAATAAGAAATGAGAAAAAGAAAACAGAAAATAGGAGCGTTATGTCCTTAGGGACTAAATTTGTAATTAAACTAAAAAAAGCAATTCCTCTCTACGATGACGACTCATCCCCGCAACGACGTCTCCGTCGACGGAGCTTCTCACAGGTGACGAACGGCAGCATGCGAACAGCGACCAAGCAACCTGCAGCTCAAGCCTCCCTGTGCAACGACCCGTGTGGGGAAATCTTTCGTCTCTGACGACGCGGATTGGAAAACTCAGGCGGCAACGACAAGGTTCGCAGCTCCTCACCAGGCGCTATCTGCTCCTTCACGACGTCGAAGTCACGAAACTCCCAGATCTGACCGCTGGAAACCATCCTCGGTGTGACCCAGACGACGGACGGCGTGAACCCACACTAGATTTGTGAACCCACGCACCGGTGAGCCCAGAACTGCAGTACTGGTAACGTTTCGGTATGAGTCAAATGGCAGCGGTTCGTTTAAATCTCCATCCTCATCGTCTAAGTGTTCTGAATTGGATTTTAACCTTAAATCCGTTGTTTAGGAAACCAATCGAATAGGGTCTAGGAGTGTTTAGGATGGAGTAAGTAGAACTTGTGGAGATTGTGTGGTGTTTGATATATTTGAATTGTTTGTCTTGTATGTCTGTGTTATTATTGATTTTATAACTTTTGAATAATTGTGTTTGACTTATTGATGTTAAGCATATTCTTTGTTTTGAAGAAAAACAGTTGTTGATTATTGAGTTTCACTTACCTGAATATATTATGACTTGTCAAGACAGCATGCTGATTACGTTGAGAGTTTTCATGGTTATGTTATCGGCTTTGAGCTTGTGTTACAAAGCATTTGATAGTATCTTGTGTTGAAGAGTTCTGGTAAAGTTGTGGAAAAGTTATGTCAAGACAAGTAAGGTGATTATTAGGATCTCGGGTATAAATGGTCGAGGGTCGATATAGCAATCTTAGAGAAGATGATGGTCGATATAGCAATCTTGAGAAGATGAGGGTCGAGACTTTGGGTACAAATGCTCAAAGGTTGATGCGATGAGTATTGAGGCATTGGTTTTAAGATAACCAAGATCACAAATGGCTTTGTGAATTTTCCTCTCTTGGAAGGGTGCTCCAACCAACCGCTCCACTGAGAAAAGAGAGGTCCCCCATTGCAACCCTTCAAACGTAAACGTGGAACTTTCTTTGATAGAGTTTAATTTTCTTAATAGCCAACCACACCCTCTTCTAAGTTCTACCTCCCCTTCTATATTAAAAGCTCTATTGTTATAAGTCTATCTGGATGGAAATGGAATTTTTATCTTTCTGAAAGTCACCTAACAAATCAAATTCATCTAATGAGTCTTTGAATTTGTGTTTTTTCTAATGAATATTGTTGAAAATTTCCTACTTCCAACTGACTGGAAAGGATTTGAACCATTTAAGGTTGTCCATATATGGAAATCCCTGCCACTCTTCCACTGCATGGCACCAAGAATGCACCAAATTGATGCAAGTGGGTTTGGAGGGATTGATATTCTTATAATGTTGAAATCTTCAGTCCGGAACTTTTGATGGAAAGCCCCAAGCGTACGGGAAAAAGTGCAAAGGAGAAATGCTAGCATCTATCTATCCCCTAATGCTGTTTTGTGTAGGTTGACAAGGAAACGCAAAAGCCACCTTTTTATGCCCTGCACTGTGGCTTTCCAGATTTAGTCTTCACTGTTCTTCTCCTTCGATTGGTCAGGCTCATCTCCTGTTCGTAGAAACTTTAGAAGTTCAATTCTTTTTTTCTGTAGTGGTCACCCATTCAAAGACAAAGCTTAGTCTGTTTGGTTAAACATCATAAGAACTTTCTTGTTTTATTCTTTGGAATGAAAGGAACAAAAGGATATTCCTTGAAGAAACAACTTTTTTCCTTTTGTGGGATCAATTTCATTTTTGTCGCTTCTACTTGGTACAGACTTAGCAATTCTCTCTATATTTATAGTTTAACCTCTCTGTTTACTGTTAGCAGTCTGTATTGTATTTTTCTTGCTTGGGTTGAGGTGCTTCTCCTCTTCTTTTGTAAACTTAATTCTTTCAATGAAATTGTTTCTTAGAAAAACCTTTTGGACTGCCCAACCCTTCGTTACTCATTCCTTCTTTTTTAAAAAATTTTTTGCTAGATGTTTTTGTAATCTCTCTTGAACTTTGGGTTGCGAGGATGTCTCCAGTTCTTATATAAGTCTCTCACTAATGACTTACTATATCTTTTGTAGGAAAAGAAAGGATAGATAGATAAAGTTCGGCGTGTCTATTGTGAAATATTATGAATAATTGAAAAATATTTATTGGGTAATTCCCTATTTTGTACTTTAAAGTTGGTCCTAAATTTGAGGAAAATCCCCCAAAAAGATTTAGACAATCTTACAGTCAATCAGTGAGGACAGAGTTGAGTGAAAGTTATTGGATCTGAGGTCATTCTCAATCTCCAGGCCGGGCTTGATTGTTCTTCTGAGTTCCTGTGAGAGACACTACGAAACTTAGATGCTGGGCATTTCATATGGAGAACTCTTCCTCCTTATTGGAGCTACTGCTGCCTTCATTGGTAATTACTGCTCTATTCTTCTGCATTTGTTAAATGAACTAATAGATTTAAGCAGCGAATAGAGTCTTGACTCTCAGATTCTTATGAACAGGGCCAAAGGATCTCCCGGTGATAGCAAGAATGGCTGGAAGGATGGCTGGCAGAGCAATTGGATATGCTCAGTTAGCTCGAGGTCAATTTGATTCTGTCATGCAGCAAACTCAAGCGCGCCAGGTATTTCTTATTTAGTTTAACTTACTATTAGTAAATTCTTTGGTGACGTTTGTGAATGTTTCAGCTGCAGTAGCATTGTCTTTCGGAAACATAATGGGATATAGGGCATTGGAAAGATGTGTTTTTGGCAAACAGACCACATATTTAGACATGGTCGAATTAGAAACTTGTTAAAGCTGATCAAAGAATATTTTGGAATTGGTTTATTGATTTTGTAGCTAGGCCGATCAGAAAAGTACATTGCTGGAGTTCAACGTGTATTCCACATTCTTTCTATGTTCTTGCTGATTAAATCATCGTCTATTTGATCTTCCTGTTTCCTTGTACTTTTTTACTTGAAGTTCTTAAAGAGTTTTCTCCAAGCCCACATTAGAGGCAAATAGCTATGAAGATTTAACCGAATTACTGAGACTGTCTTCTGGAGCATAATATAATGTAGGACTACCAGATTTCCAAATGGGTTTACATTCACATTGAGTTTAGTGTTCGTGGACATTATTGTTAGATCATGACTGCAAAGAATTAGATTGAACCCTATGCAACATAATTGGACACTATTAAACAGATGGAACTTAATTGACATTGCAGTCCTTTAACATGATTCTTTGTTTGCAGGTTCACAAGGAATTGCAAGACACTATGGCTCAGCTTGATGCTATTCGTCATGAAATCCGAAGCATATCGATCTTGAATCCTGGCCCATTGACTCGGAGGCTTGTGGACGATCCTGAGCTCACAGCAGCTGATAGTGGTGTAACTAGTACGTGATATGTATCCCGACTCCTAATTTTGACATGGGTTTCTAATTGTTGTACTGACTACTGGTTACTTTCCTCCCATTTGGAATGCAGGTGATTCAGCCAAAGAAAAACGTACTGTGGAGACTACACCGGCAGCTAGCATCCTCAAGGTTCTTATTAATTGCTGAATATCATCATGGGGATTTTCACCACTAGAAATAAGCGACTTCAATGAATCTGCACTTTTCTTCAGGTAGCAACTTCACAAATATCAAATGAGCACAGTCGAGCAACTACGTTTGCCAGGTTGGCTGAATCACCAACCATAAAAAATAGTCCCACTGCCTCATTTCCAATTGCTACAGACGTAGAAAAGCTTAATAATGAGTTTGGACTTCCTACAGTGTTACCGGTATCTGCTGAAAATACTGGGTTGTTACCTAAACGCCCGGGTACGTTATCGCTCTGTTAATAATTGCCTTATTTTACGAATTTTTCGTTGCTAGTCTTAAAATCCTGACATGGGAAGTAAGATATCGATTGATATGATGTTAGATGAGCTATGGACGGGTGGGACACCAATTACCTGATAACTACAGTTGCAACTATCATTTAGAATTGCTCTCATTTTCCAAAATTCATTTATGTTGAGCGTAAAACATTTCATTCAATTATTATTCTAAACTTAATTGATGTTTGTTAGTCTTGGGGAAGCTGTTGTTTGAGGCATCAAGTATTGTGAATGATAACCACTTTGCAGTTAGATTTTTGTTCCATCTCTTAAAGATATTTACCATAGCTTTCAATTTTTTTTTCACAGAGGAGTTAAAAGGGTCTGACATAATGTTAGAAGCAGTATTAGAAGCAGAGGTGGCTCACAATGCAAAAGAATTTTTCTCACATCATCAAAGCCAAATGAAACAGGAAGAAGGATGACAATGATGGATGGAGAAAATTTGATTTAATATCTTTGGTTTTCAAGGTGACCCATAAATGAAGTTCAGACAGTTCAAAAATCGTACCCCAGGTAGTCTCCCTGACTTCCTATGTGACATTTATGTAAGAGAATGAACTACATAGAAAGTTACACTTTGAAGATGTACTTCTGAAAGCATATTTAACTTACTTTGGCAAAAAGAAGTATCTGTCATACTTATTGATCTGCGGTGCCCTGTGTTTTTTGCCAAATTGAGTGTAATTCAATTGGTTGAGGCATATATTTTCGACCAAGAGATCAGAGGTTAAAATCTCCATTTCACATGGTGTTGAAGTCACACTGTTTTAAAAAGTGTGCCTTCATGGAAAAGCCCTTAAAGTGAGGTGCCCTTGATAAGGCATGCTTCAGGTTTTAACTAAGAAATATTCTTATAAAATGCTCATTTTCGTCTGCAGTTTATAATAAAAGCAGAATTTTTTTTAAACTTTTCATTTATCTTCTTATACATTACAAAGGTCAATGTTCAATCATTCAACCTTGCAATTGTTGAAGTAAAAAAAAAATGAATATGAAAGTAAACTAATTCAAATAACAATCATAAATCAATCCTAATTTTAATGTAGCATTCTCTCTCAAACTCACAATACTATATTGTGACTTGTGAGTTTGCGGATGCCAAATTTCAACCAAAATGTATTTGTCAATGCTATATCAATTCCAATACAAATTCTAACAACCAATGTCAATGCCAACGATCCAATGCCAATACAAATTCAAACGACGAATGTCAATATCAATATCAATGCTAATTCCAATACAAATTTAAATGACCAATGACAATGCCAACAATCCAATACCAATGTAATTCTAATACAAATTCCAATAACTCAATGCAAATGCAAATTTCAACCAATTCCAATGCCAATGTGAATTCTAATGCAAATTCTAACAATCCATGCTAATGACCAATATCAATGTCAATTCAAATTCTCACGACCCATGTCAATGCTAATGCAAATTTCAATAACCAATGCTAATGCCAATGGCGCTTTGAAACGTGTGAATGTTTAGGGGAGGGGAAAATAGGAAGAGGATGTAGAGAACAATTTTCGTTTGATAGAATTGAATTGCATAATAGATACAAACCTAATAATCTATTTTTTATCTATCTCATCTCAAATCATAATTCGAATAGAAAACAAATTTAATTCAAATAACCTAATTTAGATACAAAACCAAACTAATTCAAATAGTAAACCAATTCTAATTCTAATACAAATAATATTATCTTATACTATAATCTAACCATCCTACCAAAAAAAAAAATTTTTTTGCTACCTCTACAGACTACCAATATTCACTTCCTGCAATGAAGAAACTTACAAGTAACAGGGCAAAAATATTGTCGAAATTCTGGTCAGACCCTTCTAAGAATTTGGACATACAGTAGATTCATCCAACCAAACTGGATAAAGTAATGAATATCAATATGAATGAATATAATGCAACGTCAAATACTACTGCGTGATCTCTTCAGCACTGCGTGTCTTGAATCATCCTTGTCATAGAGACGCTCAATCAGTTCATCCCAAGTTTCTTTCTTCCTCCTCGACGAACCTGAAGACGACCCTCCACTTGATTCTGGTGACTCTTCTTCTTCCCCTTCATTCGTCTGGCTGAACGTTCCATACGGGGAAAGCGCATACGCGTGTGGCACGGCTAGCGTCACGGCCCGCTGCAATGCAGCCTTGTACTCTTCACTGTGCTCTCTGGCTAAAGTCTTTTGCCTCTCCATCTTTTGTTGAGGTGGTATCTCCATTACTTTATCATCCTCACGCATCAACTGAAGTTGACAAAAGCAAATTCATGTCCCTTTTCGCTCAAAAGAATATATGCAACGAACAGGATAAACTATAAAGTAACTAGAATTTGACATCTTACATTGGGAGAATGATGATGATTTAAAAAATTGGGAGAACTATAATAAAGTAACTAGAATACATGTAACTATAAGATGATGCCAATTCCTTATTTTGACTTGTAATGCATCTTAAACTTGCGCTGTGCTGAAAGAAACTATTGATCTTTGTACTCTAAATCTAAAATAACCAATATGGCTCAGGTAGTTTCTCTCTCTTGATTTTCAGTGAACCAAAGGAAGAATATGTTTAATAATTGTCTTGATGTTTCTAGAAGAATTCAGCTAAAGTCCCGATATAATATGGTTTCTATATCAACACCTTTTGAGTAGTTCAAGGGATCAGAATAAATAGAGTCTATTCAAATTTTCAAAAGAAATGGAATGTCAAAAACTGGAATTCAATTCGCAGCACAATGGCAAATGCTTTCAGCAGTTCTCGTGTGTGCGCGCGCACGTATGTGTGTAAAATTTGATCCACCAATGACATCTTCAATGACTTTATGGACAATTACAGAGAGGGAAAAAAGAAATATGTAAGTTAAGAAATGGAAAATAATGCATTATATTTCAATCAGTTAGCATAAAAGACTAGGTGGGTGATGGAAACTTACTTCCAGGGCCCTTTTGGCTTCTTTCTCTATCCAAATGATAGCATGATCAGACGTTGCATTACAAGAAAGAACAATGTGTTCAAACCTTCCATCTACCGGAACAGCCGTCTTCACGACTGGCGGAAATCTTCCGCACCTTTGAGCAAGAAACAGGCGAATCCATTCAAATATTAGAGCAGGAGTGCAGGACATGTTTCAATGGCCTTAGAAAGCTAACAATTTTGTAATGAATGTCTTTCATAAGATCAGCTTTAATTGTCGTTCTTGTTTCCGTTTATCAGTATCTTTTCTTGTATGGATGAAACATACAACAATGTTTCACCAACGTGAAGGGACTTGAGATTTCCCACCAATTCAACCCACTTAATATGGAAAATGCAGGTCTTTTACCTGAAGGGCTTTCGCTCGACAATGTGATAGAGTCGACCGGGTGCATAAAGTCTCCTCGGATCTTTAAGCATCTTCTCCTCTGATACACACGTATCCCGTACGCACCTTAGGCATAAAAGGCATGGCAAACTACAACGACAAAGAACCGATTTATGAAGTATTCATGGTTTGGGAAGAAAAATTTCAAATGATTATTGAGAACTAAAATCACACTGAACAATCCAAGCTACCATTTCCCGTTCATTCCTTTCATAAAAATGCAAAGTTTCTATTATTACTTTTATGCTATGAACTTTAACATACGAATCAGTTCACATTGCAAGAATCGAGCTCTAATATCCAGGTTTGCAGCAATATCTACTTTGCAAATCGTGTTGTCAACGAAGTAAAAAGAGTTAACACCATAAAGAGTCATGAATCATGAACCATACCAGAAAAGTGACTTAAAAATGTCTTCCAATGGTGTGGCTGTCCTGGGTAAAAAGTCATCCTGTTTCGGTATAAAAACCACCGTTACATTTCGAAATGCAAGTATAAATGCTGCACATATATTGAGAACACTTTGAGACATGATAATCGAGAATATTATTAACTAGTTAAGACTTTGATCACATACAATCATGAAAATCATTGCAAAATAAAAAACCTTTAGGATCAGCATAACTTTGATGTAAAGAATGAACAATTGTTACATAAAAGTGCAAAGAAAAATCCTAGGAATTATCAAGGCCTCAGAATGCAAAGATCCACATTTTTCTAACAAGAAACCGGCAAGGATCTACATAATTTCAATCACTTTCCCGATGGCTACTGATTATTTTATGAAAATGTTGAGGAAGAGTAAATAATTTACCTGGAGAACAACAGAATTGATGACGTCTGCATATCTAACAGCCAAATTTAGGGACATGCACCTGGCAGGAGCAATAGCATAGCACCTTATCCTCTTCCGATCAATGTTTTCTAATTTATCACGATTTTGCACAACTACCATACTTAACATGGCCGCAACTCCGGATCCAAGGGAATGCCCTGCAAATGTCAAAGTATAATCCGGAAACTTCTTCACCAAATCCTTTAAAATTTCATTCTCAGTGTCCAAAACCCACCCAGCTGCCTTCAGAAGCCCATTGTGAACATATCCACCATCAAATTTCTTCTTTCCCAACCTGTTGTCCAATAAAACTGCATAATCACTCTCCTTTGCCATATTAAGTCCCCTGATAGCAAGAACAATGTCCGCATGATTGTGATCAAGATACACAATATATGGAGGAGCCCGGCCTTGTGTATCCTTGTATGTTTTTTTCATGAGTAACCATTCTGGATTGATTCCATAACCACCATCTGGTTCCCAAAGGGGTTGTCGAATATCATCTTCATACACAGCTAGGATATATCGACAAATTCGAGGAATAGGCTCGAACTCGTCAGCAGTGGCCGAGCCCCAAGTTTCACTGTCATGACCAGCTGAGTGGAGACAGCGTTTCCAGGCCCAACGAGAACATCCCAAACAGCATACACATTCGAGGATAGGTAGGCCACATATGATAGACATTGATGCCTACTATCTAAGCTCAAAGGAACGATAAATCATACAGATTTTCCTAGCAAACATAAGAGTTATGAAGAGACGTGTCATAAAAAAATAATCAATTTGATACTCGGAACCTACGAGTTCTATTGATGCAAGGCTTGGAGTTGATAATATGTAGTAGATGATGATATATGATGCATGGAAGGATTAGAAGAATGACAAGAGAATTTTTACTGCTCATTTTCGCTTTACATAAACTCACCAGGGAATGGTGGGTGAACTAGAAAGCATACTTCACGAGAAAATAAATCTCAAATTGTGATAATGACTTCATTGTTCTCTCAAAAGAATCAAATAATAAGATTACGACACATAACTTTGAATGAGGTAATTCATTCAACAACCAAGACCATCAAGAATTTGAAGTTAGCCAAGGTAAGTCTGATAAAACTTCCAATTACTGGAGACAATGGAACTAAACTAATTTGGGGATGAAAAAGAAAACAATGGAAGATCTGGGTTTCAAATTTCAACCTTCAAGAGCAAATAACAGAGGCAAGGGAAGTGAAAAGCAGAAAATACAGATACAAATTCACACACTGGGTCAAGAATTTGAGAATCAGAATCATACGAGAATATTCTTAAAGTGAAAAAACAGGGATTTAAAGATTGAAAAGGGACATTACTCGCTGGATTTCTTAATAATAACAATTGAGACGGAGAAATCGAGTCAATGCCTCTTAACTTAGCTGTAAACTCCCTCGAGAGCCATTCGTAGAAACCCAAAACCGAAATGCATATAAATCTAAAGATAGAAAAGGACGGACTGTACCTTGAAGTCAACGCCTGTATTTGGGGTTAACAACTTGGGAGATTGTGTGCATTTTTGGGGAAAATTGGATCTGGAGACGAACATGGTGGATTGAATTATTGAGATGCAGAGATTTTTCCCAAAAAACTGTCAATTATTGGTTACTGGCTATTTGAGTGTTTGATTTTGATGAATTTTCAGAGCGAATTCTCCCGTTCTGACGTTTCCACGTGACCCATTTAATCCAAACTCCACAGCATCACAATTTGTCTAAATCGTTCATGACCGTTAATCCCCTTACGTTCCCTCCCAAGTCCCAACTTGGTTTTTTTTTTTTTTGAGTTCAGGTTTTTTATTTTCTTTTTCCTCTCTTTAGAAAGTTCAAAATCTAATTTTAATAAGTTGGTTGGAGCATAATTGAGTAGGTAAGACATGTATTACCATATATGATTTGATCCACAATTTATTACTTCCTATATTTTTATATGATCTATTTTTGTCGTTAAATTTCTTTTAAAATATTTTTTTTTATCATTTAAGACTATTATACCGTTCATATTTATTTTTACTCGATACTTGTCTCAATAAAGCATATCTCCAACTTCAATATGTGGCTCCATTAAAAAAATTTCCATTAGTACAAAGGGTAAAAATATTTGAAAAAAGGTAATTCATAAGGTTGGTTGCACATATGCAATTTAAGCCTAAATATCAATAAATATGATACATACTAAATATTTTTGCAAGACTTACACAAATTTAATATTCCAACCCAATTTAAAACCTATGGAAAGTAAGAAAAAAAAAAGCTCCTCGAATAGATATATTATGACTAGTGTCATTTTTCCTCTTTGCACACATTGAATTGGAGTCACCCAACTAATGAACATAGGGTAGACGATTTCAGAATCTAACTATTTTATAATCTATGTTTGGATCATCCTTTTTATTATTTGGTTGAGTCTCCTCTAGACATCAACAAAACTTGTCACTCCTTTAATTCCATAGTTCATAATTAGTATTTAGATGGACAGAAATAATAAGAGGTAAAGTATCTTTGATTTCTAAATAGACATATTTAAGTTCAACAACTTTGTGGGGTGAGGATTTGAACCTATGGCCTTTTGGTTGGAGAGATTATGCATTAACCAATTAAGGTATGTTCGGTTTGTCGAATCCAACAAATTGTATATCTCGAAAGCGATGTTGCAACAATGCTATAGTTTGATACCAAGTTTTCTTCAATATTTGATTGTTCTTCGTCGGCTTCCTTACTTAACTTCTCTATATCTTCTATCTCATTTGCTATAATTTTCTTAAAATGTGAATGGCTAAACATTCTTTAACATCATTAAGACACTTCAAAGCATTGAGCCGATTGAATGTTACTTGTTCCTTGATTACCCTCATGGTTAATCCTCATTTTTTAACATCGATTAAAGCTCTTCGTTAAAAATGGGAACCTCAAAATGATTGGCACTTCACATTCTTTCTCTTAAAATTGTTCCCCTCTAAATGACTCTATTTTTAATAGGATTGAGACCCTTTATTTTTTTTTGTTAGTTTATCCCCACATCAAATGTCATCTTCATTTTAACAAAAAGGCTAAGAGAAGGATTATTTCGAATGCTTTTAAAATTTAAGGATTCAAATAAGACATTTTAAATTATAAAGGTATAGTTGAAACTTACCCCAAAATTAAAAAGCATAGTTGCAACTACTTAGGCTCACATGGACCTCTGTTTTTACAATGCAGTGCCCAACTCACCACCATGTCATATTTCCATTTTCTTTTGAACGAAAAATTTGACAAAATGATATTTGGAAATAATATCAAAAGACTTAAGGTAAAGTAGAAACTTTTGAAATAATAGAGCATAGTTTTTTACTTTGACTTCAATAACCTGCAGTGGTAGGAATTTGAACTCATAGCATTTTGGTAGAGAATATTTGCTTTAATTAGTTAATTATGCTCGAGTCGACATAATAGAACATAATTGAAACACACCATTTCTATGATATTTTGTATAATTTAATAAATAAACATATATATATTAATAATATATTTTTTATGACATGAGAAATAAACGTAAACATGAACATTACTTTTTTTTTTTTTTTTTGAGTATAATGAAAACAAGAAAAAGAGATATAAATTAAGGAAGACACGAATATATCGTGCAACTTATGGTGAGTAGTCTTCGATCAAAATGTAACTTATAAATATCTGTCCGAGTATGGATTGGCAGTGAGTCGGCAACCTCATTTTGATTATTTCCAATTCAAACTTTCCAACCTCACTCCCACGTGTGGTTGAACCAGAAAAAAAAAAAAACGGGGGGAATATCTTTAACTTGTCGCAACATCGAGAGAGAATGGAAGTTCGTAAAGAAAGTTCTAATTTCAGTCCTTGCAAGTAGAATGAACATCGAATCGAGAGTGAGGGTGGGATCCAGATTCATGGAATTACAGAAGAAACCATGAATTTCTACAGCAGTAGGTTTCTAAGAATCTGCATCAACAATTTCTAATATCTATGTACTTCGACTTCCCCTTCCTCTTTTTGAGATCTTCGTCTTCGTTGCCATCTCACCCATTCATGGATTCTCGTCTTCACTTTTTGCATCTTTTAGCGACTGTATTTTCGTTTTCGAGCTGCCTTACGCAAAGGTGATTACCCAACGCCATTTTACATCTTATTTGTGTCTTATTCATTTCGAAGTCGTAGGGTTTTACAGATCCGCAACTCCACATCATTGTGTAGTTTACAATCTAGGTTAATTTTTTTTAAAAAAATAAGTTTTGTGTACGGATATAGCATTGGAATTGTATTTATAGAACTGATTTTCGTTTCGCTTCCTAATGCTAAAATGTTAAATGATTTGTTAATTCTTGATCGAGTTTGATATCGTGTGTGCGTATTTTTTTTTTTTAATTTCGTTGGAAATTGTTCTTTCTGCCAGTAATTTGATCGGTGGCCGGAAGGGTTTAAGGGACCAATTGGTCGAAAGTGTACCTTTGAGCTACTCAAATCATTCTGAAAGAGTCGACCCATCGAGAGTTGTCCAAGTCTCTTGGCGACCAAGGTCAGGTACTTGCAGAATCTCTCATAAGATACTGTTGACGTGGAACTGTGAACTGTTTTAAAATTATCACTCGGATTAATTATACAAGGTTATGACCTATGAATTAGTGTGCTTGAGATGACGGTTGAAAAATGAGCCTTTTAGATAAAGTACTTTTTTTATAAGCACTGTTGGAAGAATAACTAAATTAGAGTGTGTTTAATATAACTTTTCAAGTGATTTTAGATGGTTAAAAATGTTTTTCTTCCTGAAAAAAAAACCCTATACTGTTTGGTAATAAATAAAAAACATTTTAAGAAAATCAGATTGATTTAAAAGTTCTTTTTTGAAATAACACTCTAAGGGATGATTATCTAAAAACTGACTTAGTGATTGACCGAAAATCTTCAAAGTATGTAGTATGGGAAAAAACATATTAGTGATTAGTATAATCACTTTTGGGCATCTGTGTTGGAAGACTTTTGTAATTATTTGTAGGTCTTATTATTTTAGATTAGAGCTCCTTTTTGTTTTGTTAGGTTAGTTCATGTTTGGCTCCTCTTGGGCTACAGCCTAAGGCGCACGAAGGCACAATAACTTTCTAGGACTTAAGTGCAAGGTGGAAAGAAGTTTTATTTATGAGGTGCACGATCAAAAAATGTAAATAAATTATTTTTATAGGAAGAAAATAGAATAACAATTAATAGGATGATGAAAAGTTTAAGAAAATAGAGTTTTTATTCAAGATTGTAGAGAAAAAATGAAGATTTTTCAAGAATATCCATATAACAAATAAAAAATAAAATCGAGCTTGAGGCACTGTAGCGCACACCCTAAGCGCTGAGGCGCGCATCTTAGGTAGGCTTTATTAATGAAGCTGGCTTTTTTGAAGCGAAGTGGAAAGACTACACCTAGGCGCGTGCCTCACACGGCTTTTTAATATACTGGGCTGCCATTTCTGTGGGCCTTTTTTTGTTGGTCTGTATGGTTAGCATCTGTTTGGTCCTTTTGTATTCTTTCTCTATAAAAATGAGGAGAATCACTTTTGAATAAAATGCAACCAAACAAATTTGTTAATTAAAATACTTCTTAAAAATTTAACCAAATGCATTATTAAAAGCATTTTTTACATAGTAATTTAAGGAAAAGTGTTTAAATTAAAGGTACGCCAAACTCACCCATAGTTCTACTTTTTTTTTTTTTTTTTTGATAGAATCAACTTTAAAGCATTTTGACGTTTTTCCAATATCCTGTACATATATGTTGATTAATTTAGTAGAAAGTCTGATTTAACTTTTCTTGCTGTAGGGTTTTCTTGTATAAAGGTTTTCTTTCAGATGAGGAGTGTGATCACCTTATTTCTTTGGTATTTTCTGCCTTGTTCTTCTTCGTAAAATGACTTGTTTCTTTGCTATTTTTCTGCATTGTTCTTAGTATCATAAACATGCTTCAGCTGTTTCTCACGTGTCTATAACTTTTGGGCTTAGGCTGCAAATTCAGAAGATAAACCTTCTGGGAACAGTGCTGATTTCAGGAACACTGTCTCGATCAAATTGCTAAACAGTTCAGGAGCCATTTCAAAGACAACAGTACATTCCTGTGCTTTTTGAAGTTTATGCAATGGTTTGATAGTACATACACTTAGTGGTCGAAGTTCAGTTTCATAGCATGCTGTAGAATCCTTCACATTGAGATTTGTTTATCTTGTCTTCTTAAAATTTACATAAAAGTATTATTTTTTGTCAATCTTATATAGTTTTCTGTTAGATTCTACATGTGAGTAATTATGCAATCAATCTGTTTTAGAACTTTTTCTCACATTATTGTTTTATTTATTTCCAGTATTGTTATTCAAAATTCAACTACAAATATACATGGATGAACAGTTTCATCTCTGCTTGGCCATTGTTTGAGTTAAATTCGTTGTTCAATATATTTTTTTATTATAGTGTGCTTAATTAAATGCATTCTATTAATTTTCACGGTGGTACTACCAAATATCAGTGTTGCATGTTAGGATTTGTGACTTCATTACACCTAGTCTACAATTTTTGCTTTTAATCTACTGCCAAAAGTATGGGGCATTATTTTCAAAGGTTCCTTCTCTCATTCCCTAAATTTTCTTGACGGATCACTTTCGGCATTGATTTCATTTCATATGCTGTCAAATTGCCCTAATACTCCTAGAGGCATTCTTTGGTGCGTAGTTTTCTCGGAAACCTGCAGTAGCTTTAAGGGAATCTCAAACAATTGTAGCTCTAAATGTCTTATGAAGTCAGACATTGCTCTTTCTGCTCCTGCAGATATAAGCACTAAAAATGTGGAGGATGGCTGTATAATATAACGTATGAATATGATAATTTATGCAAGATTTTATTAGTGAAGTTCTTGCTCTCGAGGACTCCACTTTGACTTGTCAACATCGGTTGTCTTTCAAAGTTTATAACAAGTCTGACTGAAGGGAGTAATTGTCATACCAAAGAATTCATCATTGTGTTTTTTTGTAGTACTAGTACCCAACTATTTCTGTTCATGATATTTATGTTATATGGAGCTTGCCAACTGCTTCTTTAAGTATCTAGGCCTTGTGTGAGATAAAGCTCAAAGCTGATACTCAATTTCTAAGTTCTATGAGATTTATACTTCGTTTTCTTTTGGTCTGTATTGTTTCTTAGGATGATATCATTGCAAGGATTGATAATCGAATTGCAATGTGGACTTTTCTCCCGAAAGGTATTTCTCATCGGTGCTGTACAGGTTTTCCTTTCCCATTTTCCAGATAATGCGAATGGCCCTTGTATTTGATCTTCTTTTAAACTTAGTTTTATTGTCTTCAGATTATAGCATGCCTTTACAGATTATGCAATATGGGGGTGAAGAGGCAGAGCACAAGTATGTTTTTGGTAACAGATCCGCAATGTCCTCCAGTGAGCCTTTGATGGCCACAGTAGTTTTGTATCTCTCAGACGCTGCTAGCGGAGGCGAGATGATCTTTCCTGTCTCAAAGGTGAGACTTGAGAGAGTACTCCGAACGATTGTGGCCATAATATGTACTCATGACTGCCTTTTTAATGCCTCAGGTCAAGAACAAAATTTGGTCAGACTGTAGCAAGAAAAAAAACATTCTGAAACCAGTGAAAGGCAATGCAATTCTTTTCTTCTCTGTTCATCTTAATGCTTCTCCAGACCAGAGTAGCTCCCATACTCGCTGTCCGATACTCGATGGGGAATTGTGGGTTGCTACAAAATTCTTCTACTTAAGACCGATCACTGGTTATAAACTCACAGTCGAATCCGATGGAGACTGCATTGATGAAGATAACAGCTGCCCCCGATGGGCTGCCATTGGTGAATGCGAACGAAACGCTGTTTTCATGATCGGTTCTCCAGATTACTATGGAACATGTAGAAAAAGCTGCAATGCATGTTGATGAATGACCAACCATTCAAGTAAAAATTCTTCTATTCCTGTGATTTGAGCAAGTATATGTTTATTTTTTCTGACTCATACAAAATTAGATTCAAACAGGAAATCCCATTTGTGATCTGCATATTTTAGGATCTTAGTAACTTTTGAAGGACCTTAGTTCTTTGAAACCCAAATTAGAGCTCAATAAACTTCTCCACATGAGTCTATTGTCTATTTTCTTTTGGTTATTCTTTAGATATGGGAATTATGATGATATCTCTTAGTGATTGCTTCCAACTTCAGAACCATTCAGGATAAAAAAATTTCTGAAACTGTAAGGTTCAGATATGGGATGGTATTAGCATGTCTTTTCTTAATTGTTTTAGATAAATTATTCTGAAGTTATCTATTACCATAATTGGTTCAGATAGTTTAAATAAAATACTCATGTAAATAAACATGCAAGTTGAGATTTCCTGACATGAATTCTAATTCCTTTATACCAAACACTCGTTTAAAGTTTAGATTTTTATCAATTTTACTTCATGATCTTTTTTAGTTAAAGGTGATTGTAAAATGCCCATATTATTTATGTTATGAACAACATAAACCTGACTAAGCCAATCAGACGAACCATAGGAAAAACATCAAATAAATGGATTAAAAATTAAACTTACTAAGATTATAGAATGCCAAATTTTGATTAGTTAGTCTATTAAGATTTTAGAAAGCTATCGTGAGCTAGAAGACTAACTCAATTTCAGTTGGCATTTTCAAATTTAGGCTTTCAACTCTCGAGATGACATTTGGGCAACATCTAAAAATTGGGCAAATAAGAGATCTTGTCATATCTTCCAAGAGGAGGGTTTCAAATTATAATTTTGATTTTAACTAATACCAGGTACGAATATATAATAAATGGATAATGGGACAAAGAGTAAGACATTTGACTCAAATGCCAAAATGGTTCCGCGTGGTCGCGCACAAGGATAGTGTCACTAACCTCTTAAGATTGTAGTGCATCT
>JAOANK020000092.1:5764133-5774426 GCA_026257165.2 Telfairia occidentalis | reverse complement strand
AAAAATTTACTTAAACTCGTAATAAAAAATTTATTTGAAAACTAAAATAACTCTACTTAACAATTATAATGTGTAAATTTTAATTGAAAATAAAATAATTTAACTCAATTTTAATGAGTAGTTTGATTCAAATTCATAATTTAACAATTGAGTTATACAAATTTATAACTAGAAATGATTGGATTAGTCAAACAGAGCATAGCCCAATTGGTTAAAATCATATCTCTCTCACATGTCATGAGTTCGAATCTCCAACTTTTACATGCTGTGTTGAACTCAAAAAAAAAAAATAATAATAATAATTAGATCAAATCTAAAATTTCATAAAACTCAACTAGGCACCTTCAATTCCTTATGGATCAGATTCTTCTCTCTCGTCGATCCCTCTCCGGCCATGCACCATCAAACTCTCTCTCTCGGTTTTTACTTTTATCCCACGCCGCAAGTACCATAAATCACGCCGCCACTAGTCCATTCTTGGTCGTCGCTTGAAAATTCCAGCTCCTTCTGCCTTTTATCCCTCAGCCAACACCAACAAGCGATAGGATTTTGGTTTTGTTGCCGCTTCCTCGCAAGAGCTCAATTTCCACCAATTGGGTTTGCCAATCTTTTAACCCTCTCTCATACTTTTAATTTTCAGCCTGCTTCTGTTACGATTTTGAGGCACTCGATCGATTAGTGTTGCCCTAATATCTAATTTGCTAGACCGTCTCAAAGCAGCCAGCTGATTCTAACAAATTTTATTCAATTTCTCACCTGGGTTCACTGCGAAGGTAAGGTTAAAATGCTAGTTTAATTGTAATTGTATCATGTGATTAAATATGTTTGAATTTCTCGTTGAAAACCAAATTTGTTTATTAGGACCTCATGTATTGATCACAAACATGTTATTCGTTCTCATATAATTACTCTCCTCTGAATTCTGAGTCTACCACTGTTCTTTTTCTTCTTGCTTTTTCCATCTTCTTCTCTTACAATGTTTTTTTTATCTTTTATCATTAGTAGCCTCATATTAATGTTGAATTAATTTGAGATATGCCTAATCATCACTGTTATTAATGGAATTAAAGCGATTTAGTTATAATCTTCGTGATTAAATTTACTGGTACTTATAATCGTTGTTAATTTTGGAGTCAATATTAGGAAAACTAATATATTATATTTTTGTTAATTTATTGCAATAGTTGATTTGATGTCAAATAGAATAATTCTATAGTAATTGAACAGACCAATCAGCTCTCTAAAGTCTAAGGCAATTAGGGAAAACAGAAAGTTTGTTGTGAATATAGATCGAGGCTGTTAGTTTCTGTTTTCTTTTCAGCCGTGTGTGTATCCTTGAGTGGTTCTTGAAATCTTCACATTTGAATTAAGAAATAAAGAAATACCCTTCCTTAATCCTTTTGCTTTCCTCACTTTGGAAAGTTTAAGTCCCAAAAAGGTCAATTTTTTTTTTCTAGTAGATTTTACCTTAGGAAGATTAACACGATTGACTATATAAGATTGTGTTCTTTGTTGTTGGGCCTCAGCGGTGCACGTTATGTAAGTGTGCTTCTGGGGATTTAGATCATGTTTTGTGGGATTTCCGGTTAGCCTATTCGATTTGAGGTAGTTTATGGGAGACTTATAGGGATGTCTTCGACTCATAACAAATTGTGTTGCTGAATGGTAGAGTGTTGTGTTGTTCCATCTTTTGTTTCAGTTTCAGGACAATTAGGCCCTTTGGTTTGTAACCATTTTTTTCTTTATTGTATAGAGTATTTGACTTGAGAGAAACAGTAGAATGTTTAGAGGGGTTGAGAGTCTTAGGGAGATGCGGTCTTTGATTAGGTTCAAATGGCTTTCTTTGGGTGTTTGTGACCCAAAAGCAGTTTTGTTATTATTCTTTTTTTTTTATTAGTATCAACAATAGCTCTCTCTCTCTCTCCTTCTATGCTGTGTTTGGAGGGAGATGTCATGCCAAGTGTGCTACCTTTCTGGATATTATTGATTGATAGTTCAGGCCTTGATATTTATTTGAGTTGGATAAACCCGAGCATTAATATGGGTTCCACGCCGTTTTTTCATCTTGATACTACAGTTCTGCGAGATATGTTCATTGGTCATGCTCCATCTAATAGTCATTTTCTGTTTTCTCTCTTCTTTTCTATTTGGTTTTTTCAGATAATGAAAGCATAGGTCATACAATACTTTGTTGGACCAACTATGAGTCGAGGAGTGGTATCGGTATCATGTCCTCTATCTATTACCATACCCCAGTACCATCATAGAAACTTCAAAACATTCAAGTCCTCAAAGGTGCACAATGCATTCACTCTCCATCTCCGATTTATTCGTGCAAGACATCCTCCAATTTGCTGCACACAAACTGATCCTTGGGAGCCCGCGCCAGTCACGTTTGCTCCCAACAATGAAGAGGATGATAGCTTCTTGAAGAGAACCGATAATATTTTTGAAAGCCTTAATGGTGATAGCACAACTGAAGTTCCAGAAGTAGAGGCTAAAGAGCTTGTGGAGGTAAGTAATCAACCAGAGGTGCATTTGCAGTTTTTCAAATTGCCAATGTGGCTTTTGGGGCCTTCTCTTCTCCTGACAACAGGGATGGCCCCAACATTGTGGCTTCCAATGTCATCTGTATTTCTCGGTCCCAATATAGCCAGCCTCCTCTCTTTGATTGGACTCGACTGTATCTATAACCTCGGTGCTATGCTTTTCCTTCTTATGGCCGATGCTTGTGCACGGCCTAAACAACCTATAAAAGCCATGAGCAGTGAGGCTCCTTTCAGTTACCAGTTCTGGAACATGCTTGCAAATGTGTTTGGATTTGTGATTCCTTTAGTGATGCTTTATGGATCTGAAAGTGGGTTGATTCAACCCCATCTGCCTTTCATATCCTTAGCAGTTCTATTGGGTCCCTACATTCTGCTCCTTTCAGTACAGGTTTTGACTGAAATGCTGACATGGCACTGGCGATCGCCCGTGTGGCTGGTTACTCCGATTGTCTACGAGGGTTATCGAATTTTGCAGCTCATGAGAGGGTTGAAACTTGGGGCTGAGCTCAATGCACCGGCCTGGATGATGCACACAATTAGAGGATTAGTTTCCTGGTGGGTACTGATACTTGGTATTCAACTCATGAGGGTTGCTTGGTTTGCAGGTATTGCCTCTCTATCTCGTAAGCAGGATATTGTCGCTAATGGTTCGTGATACTTCCAACCATAAAGAATAGGTACGTTTGAGATGACTTTTGAAAAAAATGTTTTTAACTAAACGTGCTTCTTTGAGGAAGCACGACTTAAAGCACTGGAAGTGTTTTTTGCAGTGGTTTCAGAATTTGCAAAAGCATTTTTATTATCAAACTTAATGCTATGAATATTTTAAAAAGTGCTTCTAATGGACTGAAAATACTTTCCACCATCCCAAAAGTTATTCCACATCTACTCTAAATAAATATTTATTATTTGATACAGAGATTTGAATAAAATTAAAGGTCTCAAGGATGTGGGTCAAATAAGTTAAAGTAGGCATACTAAAGGAAATATCAAACTAGGGGATTTTTATTATCCACAGAATTAGCAGTATACGTGTATTTTTATTA
The DNA here is from genome assembly GCA_026257165.2 of Telfairia occidentalis. Classification (NCBI taxonomy): domain Eukaryota; kingdom Viridiplantae; phylum Streptophyta; class Magnoliopsida; order Cucurbitales; family Cucurbitaceae; genus Telfairia; species Telfairia occidentalis. The sequence continues at coordinate 5,770,831 of JAOANK020000092.1, read as the reverse complement.
TTCATAGAATTTGCAGTTGTGTATGAAAAAACATGATATTTGGTGATTCTAATTTTATGGATATATGGATACAAATATTTGTTGCCTAGTATATTACTAATATGTTTAATTATACAAAATACCTCTGTGATATGGTTTAATTATGTCATTAGATTTTGAAATTTCGTTTCATTCATGTAAATTGACATAGTAGCAGATGTGTAAAAATTGTTTTTGTAAATGATGTCAAAATATATTTTGAGTTGAAAGGATGGTAACAACCGTCGTAATCTTTTTATATAGTTGAAATTGAGTTAAAGTTTATATATTGTATGTTTTTTAATTTTTACACATTAATTGTCATTTCAATTTTTGATCTTCATTTGGATTTAAAAAAATTTCAAAATTCACTCGTTTAAGTCTAGAGCATAATTAAAATTAATTTATTAATTTTAAAGTTCAATGATATTTTGTATAATTTAATTTCATTAATATTTATAGGTGATTTGGACTCAAATAACTCATGTTACGTCCAAGTTGGAGACAAAAATATATTGATGGAAGTTTTGATAGATATTTCAAAAAGAATCATGGGCATTGTAGAAATATTATTATTTGTATAATTAAAGTAAAATTGTATTTGTTATTGTACTCTTATATATATTAAAAAGTCACAATATTTTTGAATTATTTTACCTTTTTGTCAAATTTTAAATTACTAAGTATATCATCCATAATTAACCACTAGTAATTAAAAATATATTTAATTTTAAAACGTGCCTCTGTCTCAAAATACTTCTCTACCCTCTAAATTTTATTTTCTCTCACATTCATTGAATTTAAAAATAGGTTTTACGTTCTTAAACTAATGGATTTAGGTTAGTAGGTGTCAACTTATCCAATAATATATAACTCAATCGATAAAGCATCTAGTACCATTACAAAGGTTGATTAATGATTTTCTAACTTCACGATTTGTTGAATTAGTAAATGTTCTTTAAAAAATCAATTTTCATAAGTTCTTCCTATGGTTCTCATCCTTGTTAGATGTTTATATTTAAAGATTTTTTTTTAATTTCACAAGGAATCTATAAATTTTAAGACGCCAAATAATAATTTTCATTTTTTTTGTACGTTTTTTTTTAGTTCAATCAACACTAGTCTTTTAACACGTGTTGGCACGTGATATTCTTATTTTATACGTTAAATATTTAAAATTAGTTTTCTTTTAAAACCATTGATTGTGTATTGAATATGTATATTATTATCATTTGTATTTTAAAAAATATTTATAATTCATAAGTGATTTTTTATGAAATTTGATAATTATTAGGTTAAATTATTAGTATAGTCTCTCAATTTTTATATTTGTGTCAAATAGGTATATGAATTTTAAAAAATATCAAATAAGGCCTTAAACTTTCAATTTTGTGTTTTTGGTCTCTAAATTTTAAAATTTTCTAATAAGTTCCAAAATTTTTAATTTGGTTTCCAATAGGTCTTTGAATTACATTTTTTATTTAAAACTACTTTTCATTTAAAGTAAATAATTTACACTTCTATTTTTGGTAAGTTTACATTATAAACCATTTTTTTTTTTTTAATGAATTCAGATCTATTCATAAGATTAAAATATGAAATATATACGTGTAATGTAATCGAAACTGTTATTTACTCTTAATTAGGTATCAGTTAAAAAAAAAAAATCTAAAAAGAGCAATCAATTTAATTTGGCATAGTGATTACTTTGTGAAATAAGAAACAACCTTAATATTAATACTCTTAAGAAAAATCAAGACTAGTATTAGGCAATAATTTAGCTGTTACAATTAAAACACATTATAAATACGTGTGGGTGTATGAAAGTACAAAGATTATATCCTTCTAAATATCAATAGTTTCAAAATTCAAAAGCATTTCGATCCAAAAAGAATATGGGAACTCAAAAGCTTTTTGGAGTTTCCACTGCAGTCATAATCTTATTTGCTTGTTTTGTTTCATCAAGTAAGTTACTGTCTGGTTATCCTTTTCGTCTAGCAATTTTTTTTTTCCCAACAACATGTGAGGGTATTAATTCGAATCTCATACCTTTAAGTCGAAAATATATGCTTTTACACTTTGTTTGACGTCAAGAAAGTTGAAGAAATGATTTTAAATTCTATGATTTGAAATTCGAGAAATGATTTTGAATTATTCGCCTTGTTTGAAATTGAAAAAGATTTGAAAGGAAACGAAATTACTGATATAAGTTTTCAATCTTAATTTATTAATTATAATTAAAATATGACAAGGTTAAACAAGTCATTTATTTTGTCAAACTGAACATAGTTCAATTAGTTAAAAGATAATATTCCTGACCAAAAGGTCGTGGATTCGAATTCTCATTCTCACATGTTATTGAACTAAAAAAAGTAATTTCACTAAAATCTTATGAAATCTTTCAAAATCTGACTATTTTAGTTCGGAAATTTTTTTATATAAAAATACGATTTCAAATCACGTTAGATTTCAAGTTATGCATTTTCTTGTGATTTGTGATAACAAACAACAGAATCTATTTGAAATCTCTAAAACAAAGCTTCATGTTTTTTAGAGGCCAACCAAATAGGAGGACTATAAGTCCAACACTGAGAACGCAGAGAATTTACTGCCCTACCGGCGAGCCAGTGTTTTATAAAAATGTTATTAATGGTAGTTAATTTTTGGTGGCACGGCAGGTGAAGGAAAAGGTCTGTGGAATTGCATTGGTCCATGTTTAGCTACGTATGGGGATTTTCCATGTAACAGAGATTGCCTTCAACAAAACAAAGGCACTGGATTTTGTCTCGCTAAGCGAGTTGGATCTGATGAATATGTTTGTTGTTGTAGTAATTAAAAAAAACAAAAGGAATAAGGGATTATCTCAAAGGAAAATTCCTAAAATAAAATGCTATTAATGCATTACCAATCTTATTAATGACCATTGTTTCGTTTGTTTTCCTTTCTTTACCGAATGATTGTTCTTTGCTATATGAAATAGTTAAACGAAACTAACATGGACAATAAAATGGAAAAAAGAGATGAAAAAAAAAAAACCAATTGAACTATCACATGTTGAATAACCTCATAGACAATTTTCTTGAAAAGCATGCGAGTGAGGACATAGTATGTTGAAAAGACATGTGCGTGATTAGTAGGAATAGTCACTCTTATGAGCAAATGTGGGGCCAGTATGTGCAAAATTCATATTTCGACTGAATCTTGGGCCTGGAGCTTTATACGTATGCTCCATTTAATTTTTACATGCATATTGCCACGTCGATTTTCATCAATCATTTTAATAAGAAAAACTTTCTAAAAATATTTTTCGAACAATGTCAATGGCAAAATATAGTTTTGGTTTCTATTTGGTGTCTAAAATTTCAAAAGAAATACTTTTAATCTCTAAGGTTTGAGAAATGATTCTAAATATTTTCTAAGCTTCCTTGACCAAAAGTTGATCGATTGACAATATGATGTGATAGTAACTAAATAACTCGACTTAAAATTTTCTTTTGTTATGCAATCTCTCTCTTCTCCCTATGTTTTTCTTTCCCTTTCTTCTTTATTCTTTTTGGTAGGACGACTCTTCGCCACCACGTCGTGTTGCGTTTGTAACGAATGAGAGCTTTCTCATTAGTTATATTAGTTTATTAAACTAAGTTGGCTATCTTTATTAAATTCGTTTAATCCTTTTTCGTTTTATCATTGGTATTGATTTAAGTGACTAGGAAGATTAACAACCAAATATCCATCAACAAAGTCGCAAAGCTTGTGAGTTTTGAGAATTGTAGTAAGTTGATACTTCTAGAGAACGAAGTTCGAAGAGTCAAGATGAATCAATATTAAATTGCAGACACTTGGCAAAAAGAAAAAATTGGTGAATTCAAATCTTCAGCTGCATTTGAACGAGAAAATGAATTTCCACTCAACCTTGACATTTCACCCTAAAAAAACCCTCAATTTCTAAGCGTTTAAAAATTACTTAAATCATAGTTGTTTAATTTAAATGTCAAATTGTTAAAATATTATAAATTGTTTATTGAAAAAAGTTTTTTTTTTTTTTTTTTGAGTTCAACAACATGTGGGGATGAAAATTCGAACCCACAATTTTTTTATCTTAAAATTATGACTTAACCAATTAAACTAGGCTCGATTTAGCCAAATAAAAAGTTAAATGATAGAGAGAATATTGACAACACTTGCAACTAAATGGAATGCATGAAAATTACCCATACAATTTCCGTAGGGAATGCAGCCCAAATTAAAAAGTCTAGCCCATTAACGAAAAAAAGATAAGAAAAGAATAGGACTATAAAAACAATCTTAAATCTTAAACCCTAATTTTTCATAGCTTCCTCGAAGGTCAGCAGACTCATTGAACAGGTAACAAACCCTAGCTTCGCTGCTTCCTGATTTGTTGTTCCTTTGATATTAGTCGTTCTGTGGGCACTGGGTTAAGGGCGTAGATTTCTAGGCCCGTGGATCAGTTCTTAAAGCTCGATAGCACTTGTTTCTTTGTGCGTACGAATTTAATTTTAACTCTATGTTCGTCAAGTTTTTATACGAACGATTGTTCTATTTCTGAGTCGTTCTTACGAATCCTATAGGTGTAGTGAGTTGCTATTATTGAGTATAATGTATTCTGTACATTGCATCTTGATGATACTTAGTCGTCGATTAGCTCGCACGGCGCCATAATGATTTCAACTATACAGAAGAAAACTGTTTTTATTTCTTTGAAAGAATTCGTATGTTTAGATTAGAACTATTGAGCACGCATCCTCGCTTTTTCCTTTCTTCTCTGGGAATTTTTATACTGTTTGGAACCCTTCAACTGAGAATGTTTGCACTTTGAAGGTGCTGTAGTGGAAATAAGTTTGGATGCGGCTGGAAGTTTGCATTGTCATTACTTGATTTAAGTTCTCAGTTTTAGTTACAAAGATCAAATGTCAGGGAACCTATTTATTTAAAACCAACTCTTTTAGAATCTTGAAGCGTCAAGGTTTTGTAATTGAACTTAAAATTGCTGGAGTAAACTGATTGCTCTTTGTTGAAACAGGTAATGGCTCCAAAACAGCCGAATACAGGCCTTTTTGTTGGGCTGAACAAGGGCCACATAGTCACCAAGAAAGAGTTGGCTCCTCGCCCCTCTGATCGCAAAGGAGTAAGTCAATCAACATATTCCTAGATGGTATAGAATTATCTTCAATGGTGGAAGTGGAATGCATTGGGATTTCTCTGCTTAAACATGTTTTGCTAGGGAATGTTGTTTACCTTTTTGGGAGCTTGAGGCATGAGCTGTTTTTTTTTAAACTCATTTTATTAACTTCCTATTTGACCAGGTCTGAACTGTAGTTACATACTTTTAACATCATGCTGAAGAGGTCTTGTTGTATTGTGCATTTATCACCATAGTTTTTCACCAAATGTCAGATTGTGTTCTCAAATTTTACTTTTATATCAATTAATGTAGAAATCAAGTAAAAGGGTTCTCTTTGTCCGGAGTTTGATCCGGGAAGTTGCCGGTTTCGCCCCATATGAGAAGAGAATCACTGAGCTTCTAAAAGTTGGAAAAGACAAGCGTGCCCTGAAGGTAGCCAAAAGAAAGCTCGGGACACACAAGAGAGCTAAGAAGAAGCGTGAGGAGATGTCCAGTGTTCTTAGAAAGATGAGGTAATTCTTTAGTTTGTCTTTGTAGGAAGAAAAAACTGTTTTCTTCTATTTAACATTTGGGGGCTGAATCATGATTTGTTTGTGTGGAAGTCGGAAGATTCATATTGGGATCTGTTGAGTCGAAATTCGTGAGAAAGTTCTATATTTTGGATTTTGATTTCTGGGTATGTTGTGTATTTACAGGGCCGGTGGAGGTGGTGAGAAGAAGAAGTGAGATCAACACTTTTGCTCATTCATTCAAAGTCTTCGCGGTTACTCTTTTTTTTCTTTTCTTTTTGCTGTTTTACTGTTGAATTCGTTAGAAACTGTGCCTTGTTTAGTTTGCTGTAGTCAATTTCAGTTCTGTTATCTTTAAACTAGTTTAACTAACACCCAATTTTGTTTGGTCCCTGGTTGTTTCAAAGATGCATTATGGTTTACTGAATTAATAGCCATTCACGTCGTTTTGAGTTAATGGTTGTACTTTTGGATATTCCCTCTGAAAGTGCAACAATCTCCCCCGTTTGCATATGCCCTATGATTTTTCAATTTAGACTGTTCTTGATGTCTGCGACCTTTTTATGAACTTGATGTGTGCTGTGTAGTTCTTGTGATTATGTAATGATAGTGACTAGTCATAGTACTCGCGCTGATGTGTTTGTGATTCAAGTACATTGTGCCAATGTTTTAAAAAGCTTTTGAGGCTCGCCTCGAGGTAAGAAAATAACTTTTAGCCTTGAGACTTACGCCTTCTTTGGACCATAAGAAGCTTACATTTCCATGAAAATTGCATTGAGGCTACTCCTTATGCCTCATATAATAAATTATTAGTAGAATAATATTACTTTTTTAAATTCTACAAAAATATAAAAAGGTTCCTTAACGTGTAAAATGCTAATACGTAAGTTGTGACTATTCAGTCTATTGTTTATTTTAGAAAAGGGCTATTCAATATGTTTCTATTTTTACGACTTAGGCTTTAAGAGTATTGACAAAAATTTATAGAATAAGTCAAAACTATCAGTGATAATAATAGTGATGTTATG
>JAOANK020000092.1:5750183-5762974 GCA_026257165.2 Telfairia occidentalis | reverse complement strand
ATGGCCGTGGCGTCCTGATTGCGATCTTTGGTACTGTTTTCAACTTCTTTTGCACTTTTATAAGATTGATGATGATGATGATGATGCTTGGCTTATGATAAGGAAGAAGAGGAGAAGAACGTTTGGTTGGTTGGCTTGATTTGGTTTCGTTCAGGATTTGTTTTGTTTTTATTTGATGTCCTTGGCATTTCTCTTTTTTCTTGTCGTTATTCTGTGTTGGATTGGAGGAGATTGTTCTTCTGGTCGCTATTATCTCTTCTTTGTTTGCTTTCTAGTATTATTCTTTTCACTTGTTCTTTCTCATGTTCTTCACTTTTGAAGCTTAAACGTACATTGGGTTGATTCTTGGAAGTGGTTATTGAATACTATATCCCGAGTTTGCTTCTCAGATAGTGGCGTTGACCCTGCTGCTGCGGGATTACAAGTGACATCGGATGGAAAGCCAAAAATATTGAATATTCTTGATTGGTATGAAGGGGCCACATATTATTATTACTACGATTATTATTATTATTGGTTTCTTTAATATTAGTTCTAATGTGACATTCTTTATTTTTTTCTTTTATGTCAGTACGGGGAGTGGCGATGTTGATATCTCGAAGGTGGTGAAGGCCGATGCTGATGGTTGCATTATTGGAGCTTCAGGTTCATGGCTCATGCTAATAATTTTGCTCTAATCAAAATTTGAACATTTATAGTTTCTAGACTACCTTTTGCTAATTTTGCTTAGCTACCAATAACACATTTGTGAAATAAATGTTTGCTGTATGGTTACTTATAGACATTTTTGTGGATTTTATACCATCAAATATTTTATGTTCCAATGTTTTAAAGGCTTTTTAGAGTTAGTTGCCTGGCCCAACGGCTAAGAGAGAAGATTCCAAGGATATAGCCTTGGTATATTTGTAAGAAGCTCCTATGTCAAGATTTTGAGTTTGATGTTCTTGCATCATGTTACATCTATTTTAATTCTTTTGATGGATTTTATTATTCTTGTTTTTTCTTGTCCCAACTAGCAAACCCTTACTGCGCTGCTCAATTAAACATTCTGGAACTGGAGGCTGGATGGAGCATATTTCTTTCTTCTTCCTTCCTTTTTATTCTCTCCATTTTCTGTTTTCTGTGGTCTAACTTGTTCAATAATATTTTTACTTCGCAATGATCACTCTGATTAGGGGCTACTTTGGTTGTCAATTCGTCGTGGAACAACCCTTCTGGTGAGTGGCATGTGGGTTATAAATTGGTCTATGAGTTATTTACGGACACCTTGACTTCTCGTTTGAAGGTGAGAATATTAGTTTTTCTTGTTTTTGAGTTATACACATGAATTAATTATTTTTTAGGAGGAAAATTAAATCTTTGATCTCCCATTATACTTGTTCATTTTGCTGCACAGAGAGAGAGAAAGAAGGATTGGGATGACAAGAACCAGGAGGAGATTGCAAAGGCTGTAAAGATTCTTGATGACTTTGATCAGGTTGTTGATTCTACGACCTGCTAACTTTCACCATTTCATGTTAACGTCCATCAAATCTTTGTAGCAGGTCTCAAAACATAACATAATTCAACACAATATTTTGGTAGAGGTGGCTTACTAATTTTGATGTTGAAGTATTTTAAATGCATTGCTGGTTGAAATATTTCTTAGTCAAAGGATTTTATAGGCTGTTGTTGACTCCTCAGAATTGGCACAATTGCACAATTGCACATTCACACTGCATGCTAATTTTGGTTACCATTGATAATAGCTTTTGTGATGTTCATGTTTCAGAAACACACCAAGGTGGAAGACCCAAATCTGAAAAGGGTTCGAGAGGACCTCCAATACCGAATTGATATTCTTAAAAAACAAGCTGATGTAAGTATTTGTTTGAGGTAATTGCGTTATTGTTGTGATCTGACCTTCTGTCTCGTGGATATAAAACTTGGAACCATGAAAATGGTGGACAGACCAACTCCTTACTTTCATTTCATAACGAAAAATGAAAATGGGGTTGAATTTCCATATTGATAGGATATTATGAGGGGAGAAATCTGAACCTTTTAAAGATGCATATCTTAACCTCTTTGCTTAAAGTTGTAACTCCTGTGCTTTCAATATCACTCTCTTGCGCGCTGTAATTGTTGCTCAAAAGTACTAAATATCCTTGGAGTTAATGTATTCATTCCATTATATTAACTGGGATACATATGGCTTTGATGAGCCCATGATGTTGATCCTAAGACCTTCCACCAATCAAACAAATGGATGATTTTCTGGGAAATCCATCCCTGTTGTTCCAAGATTGGTATTTACCATTGACTTTTTCCCATTTAGAAACATGATAAAAACAATGATCCAATAGAAAGACATTCACCACTTTTTCGTTTCTCACTTAGCCTTTTGATCCTTACCTTTTTTTTTTTGGGGTTTTTGAGAGTTGAGAGTGAAGGAGGTTCTTCAAACTTCAACTTGGGGATTAGAGCCTCACACATATGGACACTCACATTTGTGATATCTAACCATTTGATTTGGGGGCCACATTTCATAGGGCATTGTCATAAATGAACCCTTAACTGACAAAAACACTAGGGTGTGATGGAAAACTCTCTCTTCTCTTTCCTTTTGGGATTTTCATTTTTTGCTAGTTCTTGAAGATTCAAGTTTTCTACATTCAGATTCAAATCAAGTGCGTATCAAGCAAGTCTCCCAGTCAAATTCTATTGCTTGGAAAATCTTATCAGTGGTTATTATTAAGTTTGAAGCATGGAGTTTAGCAGTTGTAGTGTTGAAAGAAAATATTTTAGGATTGAAGGAGACTTTTTTTTCCAATAGAAGAAATGGAATCAAAGATTATGCTTCTCCGTCATTTGTCTCAATTTAGATGGCTTGAAAATGAAAGGGTGGAAAGGTCGCAATTTCCTCTTTATTCGAGCTTCTTTGAGAAAGAAAAAGATGGAAAGGACACTTGTCGTATTAAAAGAAAGCGAATTCCTTCCAGATGGTTTATGGAATGTGTGGTTTGGCCAACTATGGTGGATGAAAGATCATATATGTACCAGCCAGGGTTAACAAGAGAGGATGATCAACTTTCTGGGCAATAATAAAAGATTTGTTGAAGAATATGATGAAAGAAATTTGAAGGAAAAGCCCATCATTGATGGACATGGAATTTTGAACTTGCATGATAAGTCTAAAGCTAGGGGTGTGCATGGTATCAATGACCGTATTGAACCCCTCGGTTTCTGAAATGTTCCAAACTGAGAAAATTGATGGTTTCATCAATTTCAATTTAAAACTGAATAATTTGTCTTCAATTATGATTGTTTCAGTTTGGTTTTAACTGACTTTTTCCCTTTGTTGTGATCTTAGACAAGGTATGAATGAGGGGCAGAGCAAGCAGGGTGAAAGATGAGCGAGTAGATGGCGGATGATAGTGTGAGAAACTGAGAGTGAGGGGTGGGGAGTGAGGGACAGAGAGTGATAGAGGAGAGAATTAAGCTGCCTACCATCATGAGCAATGTCAGTAGCGAAGGCGAACAATGGGGATGTGGAGATTATTGGCATCAACAATGAAGTTGGAGAGGCAATGGCGTGGTCAGAGTGGCAGCAACATGGTCGCAATAGCAATGTTCTAGCAATGGTGTTGTTGTAACTGAGAATGAGGGAGGGGGAAGGGAAGGAAGGGGTGAAGGAGGGAGGGAGGTGGCATAGTGGTGAATTTTTAGGGTTAGAAAATGAAAACCTTAAAAAGAAGCTTATTGGGCTGAGCTTTGAGTGGTGGGTTAGATTATTGGGTTGGGCTTTGGACAATACGCTAGGTTGGCTAGGCTAGGTTTTTAAAAATAATTTAATATTTTATGAAGAGTCAAACCATAAATCGAATCGAAAATCTTGATTTTCCAAATACTAAACCAAGGAGACGAGAAATTTTAAAATAACTATATCGAATCAGTCAGTTCGGTTTGGTTTAGTTTCTCGGTTTGGTTTGGTTCTTGCACACCCCTATCTAGAGCCTCTTATGCTGATATTGTCAAGGGGAATTTTGATTTGAAGACTTAGCAAAAAGGGAGATTCAATCCTATTGAATTAGAATTGCAAGGAATTATGAAGAAGTTGAAGAACATCAGAAAATTAGATGTCGTATTGTGGGTTAAAAAAGAAAAAAGGTGGTTGAAAAAGATTGGAACTCGGTTATTTTTGGGCTTCTCACGCACGGTGATTGGAAAAAATATCCATGGCAATGGAAACATTTTGAAGTTGATTGTTGCACCAACCCTTTTATGGCTCACAATTGCTTCCTTGGACTGGAGAATGGGATGGAATTAAAAGGTCTTGGAACAAATGGAAAATGGGAAAAAATAGGTCATTTTCATTTGAAACTTGAGTACTGGGCAGAAGAAAATATAGTAAACCAGAATTTGTAGTTGGATTTGGAGGTCAAGGATGAAAATATCGATATTGATGTCATTATCGATAATTTCAATCAGACATGAAGTGAGGATATTGCATCATTCGGTTTAAAACGACAATGGTCTTGTTTATCAAAGCATTTGGAAAGGAAAGTATCCTAAAACAGGTCAAATTTTTCATCTGAGCTCTCATGCATTAACAACACAAGCTAAAAAAGATCTCCTTGGCTATTCATCTCTCCAAATTGGTGCTCTATTTGCAAGAATGCTGCCTTTTCAGAGGCAGCTTTTTATCACTTGTTAAATATGCTACGGCTTTCTAGGGGCAAATTTTCACAGCCTTTTGTTGGTCCATTGCTTTGCCTGCTCGCCAATGTTTTTGTTCGTTATCCTCCCAAAATGGATAAGAAAATTCTATGGCTCAACTTTATTAGAGCCTTCTTATGGTCTGTTTTGAACAAAAGTACCTTCCATGACTTTTTTGGAAGAGAGAATTGCTTTGACAGTTTTTTAATTACATTTTAGGGGAAGAGGAGAAGTGCTTTGACATGTTTTTTTTTTTTTTTGAGTTTTGGCTCTCACTTGGGGTAATTTTCTATGCTTAATATCACAACTATAACTTATCTTCTCTTATAGCCCAGTGGAAGTATTTTCTGTAATTTCTTTTTGTTATTTCAATGAAATATTTATTACATAAAAAACCAAATTATCCATGAAGTCAAAGATCAGAAAATATTGGTTTGTGTTGTGTGTCTGTGCCCCAATTTCTCTGATTTCTTCTAGACGTGTTTTTTGCATTAGTGCTATGATGACAAGGGGCCAGTCATTGATGCTGTTGTTTGGCATGATGGCGAAGTATGGAGGGTTGCTCTTGACACACAAAGCCTTGAGAATGAGCCGGACTGTGGGAAACTTGCCAACTTTGTACCTCTTACAAATTATAAGTAAGTTTTAGATTCAAGAGAAAACAATCTCTGAAATATCATAAATTTGGGTTATAGACATTATTTTAATTAATTAACTAAGTTTTATTTAAATTTTACAAGATTGTAGTCAGTTCATCTGTTGAAGGAGATGCATCTATTTTCCTTTATCATTGATGGTTACTTTGTGTGAGGATACAGTTTTACAATTGGAGTCTCTTAGTGTTAAATCTGTGGTGACAGGACTGAAAGAAAGTTTGGCGTGTTTAGCAAGTTGGATGCTTGTACATTTGTTGTTAATGTGTATGATGAGGGAAATATCTTAAGTATTGTCACAGATTGCTCCCCTCACGGTACGCATGTTGCTGGTATTGCTGCTGCTTTCCACCCGAAGGTGCAATAGAACAGGCTTTACCTTTTTATCTTTTGAAATAGAAAATTTTTGAAGAAGACATGCATGGTTCGGTTTTCCTTAAAATATTCTGAATAGAACTTCTGATTATTGTCAGGAACCCTTGTTGAATGGAGTTGCTCCTGGGGCACAACTAATATCTTGTAAAATTGGAGACACACGTTTAGGATCAATGGAGACTGGAACTGGGCTGACTCGAGCATTGATAGCAGCTGTGGAGGTGCCTTACAGTACTCTTTTGATTATAATTCTTATAAGATAACTTCCGAAAATCTCTTGCATTGCTTATTATATTTTTGTTTATTTGTGAGGGGACTGCAAGAAGCTACTGGTTTTTTTTAATCCTTTTTTTTTTTTTTTTTTTTTTACCGTTTGAGTTAATCTTTCTAACGATGGCCACTATTCATATTTTTGCAGCATAAATGTGATCTCATAAATATGAGTTATGGTGAGCCGACATTACTTCCAGATTACGGTCGCTTTATTGACCTTGTTAATGAGGTATCAATTTTGAACATAGTGATTGAAGCTGACGTGATCTTGATCTCACCTGGAACTTCTTATATAATTATAACTTTCGGTCCTCCTGTTTCAATTGTATGCTATTTAATCAGTGTGGATATTTTAAATCCTTAATGGCAGGCGGTAAACAAGTATCGGTTAATATTTGTGAGCAGTGCTGGTAATAGTGGGCCAGCTTTGAATACTGTTGGTGCTCCTGGTGGTACAAGTTCAAGCATTATAGGAGTTGGTGCATATGTCTCTCCGTCGATGGCTGCTGGTGCTCATTGTGTGGTTGAAGCTCCCAGTGAAGGGCTTGAATATACATGGTATTTTTTACTCTGATTTTTAACATGATATCCTGGTTAGTGACTTATAAAGTATGGATATGGACTTGATGATATACCATCTCTAAAATATGAGGGCATGGGCACCAAACAAACATTCATTAAAATGTATATTTGGAAAATACTTTGAAAGGAAATTTTATTATTGGGATTGGGCCCTCAGCTTCCAAACTATAATACTCCGTTCCTTCCATTTATTCTATTGCAGTCAGAAAAAGCTTAAAACCCTATGACATGATCTTTACAGTTCGTCTATGTACTCAGTGCCTATCTCAAAGGAGCGTGTGCAATCTGAGAAATAAGAGCCTATTGGTTGGGAGGAACCAAATTCCTTACACTTGTAGCAAAAATTACTTATTGCAAGTGTATAGGTCAAGAGTTAATATAATGACATTTCGTTCTCTGGATTGGGTTTTAGCTCGCTTGAGTACTATAAATACAATTGCTCAATTTTATTTAGAGAATCAAATCAGAATGAAGGAATCAATCAATGTAAGTGAACAAAGAAATTTGATGAGAAAATTTATGGGGAGGAGGTCTTAGAGAATTGATTTCACCATCTGAATTTATGAATCAAGGAACTAATTACTGAAAACTAAATAAACTATCAATTCAATTCTATAGGTCAAGAACTCTTAACTCTTAAAAAACTTTAAGGAAATAAATCTTTTAACAACCTCTAAAGGAATTTTAAATCTCTCGTTCTTAGAACTCCTTCAATTATGGATCTCAATTTTGACTCTAAGATCAATTAACCCATGTCCTGCAACAATATTTTAAAAGGCTCAAGGTGGACTTAGACTTTTTCTCGTGGAGAGACGAGGTGTAAGCCTCATTTTAATTGAGAAAATTAAAATTTAAAATAAAAATCATAAAACATAAAACTTTGTATTTCCAATATTATAATATTCATATAAAAGCACAAAGCATACTTAAAAATTAATGACAAATAAAAATCTCAATGGTCCATCTATATTAGTTAGTACAATTAACCATCTTGTATTAAACCTCTAAAGCTTATCCACAACATCATTATCCCTATCGCTAATAGGATCTTCCATGCAGTTCTTATCATATCTAATCTGGTAGCTCGCAACATCATTATCACTATCGCTAATTAGTTTAAAATAATGTCTTTGCTTCTGAGGAGATTTTTTACTCCAACAATATTTGAATCACTAATAACTGGAAAATGTGGGATGTAGGTCAAGTCGTGGACCAACCGCAGATGGAGATCTTGGTGTTTGTATAAGTGCTCCGGGTGCTGCTGTTGCTCCTGTACCTACATGGACCCTACAAAGACGAATGCTTATGAATGGAACCTCTATGGCATCTCCATCTGCCTGTGGGGGCATTGCATTACTCATTAGTGCAATGAAGGTCTTTTCTTTTAATTTATAATTGAGTTATCTTTTGATTGTTATGATCGGCTGAACTATATATCTGGTCTTGGTTACTATGTAATCTTGTCCATGCAGGCTGAGAATATTACTGTGAGCCCATATCTTGTGAGGAAGGCTCTTGAGAATACAACCATTCCAGTAGGTTGCTTACCAGAAGATAAATTATCGACTGGCCAGGGGCTCATGCAAGTTGACAAGTTAGGTTTTGTGCTCTAGCTTGGTCTTAATTAGCTAGAAAATAAATTGAACTATTATATTTGAATTCTTATTGATGATATTTCAGGGCATATGAATATATAAGGAAGTCCCAGAATGTTCCATATGTTTCGTATAAAGTGAAGATTAATCAATCTGGAAAGTCATGTAAGTTTATGTTGCTCAACCGTCATTTCTCATGTTTTTGTGACATGAACTGGTGATGTGTTCATTAGTAATACAATGAGAGTTCTAGACAAAACAAGAGAAGAGGAAAGATAGATAGGAATGGTTGCTTAGAGGTTGAAGATATGACATAGTCTAAAGAATCGGTTACGAGCTAGGAAGCACATACATGGACATGGGACATGGCAACACACAAATTTCTAAAAATATAGGACACGAACACGTAACATTTTTTTTTTTTTTTTTGAAGATAATATATGTGTATATATTGATGTAGTAATACTTCTAAATAAATTAACCTTACAAATTGATCATAACAAACAAAATGTGCTTCATTAATACATAAATAACAATGGTAAAAGATGCATTGTCCAACAAAATATTACAAAACACATTAAAACAAGTACTAGAAAGAAAATCAGTCTTCCATACAAAAAACTAAAATTTTTCATCTCAAACTTCTAGATTGTCTTCATCTTCATCACATTTATCAACCCCACTACCACTACCACCATCATCAGTAAAAACCACAGCCTCTAAATCTGGTTCATCCAACAATAAGTTAGCTACTTCATGCATGCCAACGTCCTCAAAATAATTTCCACCAATGTCCTAAAACTTTGACTCTCCTTGTGAATATTCTGAAGTTCTTCTTGATAAAAGACGTAAATTGCTATGGATAAATACCAAATCATCTGCACGTTGTGGCAATATCTTGTTCCTTCTGACAGAGTTGATGAATGAGTATGTGCTCCAATTTCTCTCACAACACGAAGATGAGGAAGGTTGCACCAGTAGCTTAAATGCAATTGACTGAAGAATTGGAGCATAGACACCAAGAATGGCCCACCAATCTTTAGCATCTATCTTATACCTATTAGCTATGGAATCAAGATCAGAAAAATCTTTTCCTTTGGTCGAAAAAATAGCATATTCCAAATTCATTTTTGCATGGTCTTTTGGATCAGAAACGTATTTCTTGAGACATTTCATTCTCTCACGAGTTACTTCAATATCTTTATGTGAAGGTACTCGATTAGGGCCTTCATTAGGCAATTGCTCACTGTAGTACCTAATTATAAGTTTAAAAAATGTTAAACTCTTAGAAATCAAATTATAATTCAAATGGAATAAGAATAAGAAAGAAAGATGTAATAATGAAAAAGTACCTTGGATTTAAAGAATGCACCAAACAATGGAGTGGAGTATTATTCTTGTTCCAGCGATCAATTATAATATTATGCACCACTTCATAAAAAGAGGAGAATTCATCTCCACTTTTTCCTTAATGTCGTTATATTGTCGTCTTTACCTTTTCAATCATACTATCCCACATGTCATAAACCAAATGAAGACTAGGTGCATCCGTATCACAAATCCGAATCATGTCATATATGGGTATAGTGAAGGAAATGATATAATCAATTTTGTCCCGCCATAAATCATCCAACACCAATTCTTTTAATTTCTCGCTTTTCCAACATCATCCTCCCTATAACATGTCCATTTAGCTTGGAAACCACCTTTAATGAGCTTAAACCTCTTCAACATAATAATGACCAATGCAAAATGTGTTTCTGCCACAGAAAGCAATTTCAAAGATACAAACTCATAAAAAATATTAAGTCTCATCGAATGATTCATGATAAAATTTTTCACCACCATCACATCACTAGCAATTTCAAATATCCAACTACATTCTCCCTACACTAACTCATTGTTTTCAATATTTTTTGTCGCACAAATATTCTTTAAGGCAAGATTGAGAGTATGTACTACACATGGTGTCCATACAATTGTCGGAAACTGAGATTCAATAAGTTACCCAGCATCCTTGCAATGAAGAAGATTATCCGTTATCACTTGAATCACATTTTAAGGGCCAACATTGTTAATAACTTCCTTCAGTAAATTTGCAATAAAATACTTATCTTTGATCTCACCTGAGCAATCCACCACTTTTAGAAACATTGGCTGACCTTCTGTCCTTCTGTCCTTCTGTAATTGCCATAAAGTTTATCAAAGGTCTCCTTTGTGAATTACTCCATCAATCACTCACAATACTCACACCCCTCCCACGCCATGTGCTTCTAATGGGTTGCAATAATCTCTGAATATTTGCCTTTTCTCTTTGAAGAAGAGTCGTCTTCAATAAATTATATCCAGGAGGCACATATCCCGACAATAAATTATTTGCAGCATAAGTAAATGCACCTATAAAATGTGGATTTCTTGCTAAATGAAAAGGCAATCCTGGAGAATAAAACATTTGAGCAATGAGTGCATGTAATTGTTCCCTTGATGCCATGTTAAATGACTTTTCTAATGCACTTGGAGCATTCTTCCTTTTCTTTTGCTCAAACTTACTGGAAGTTGAAGAATTACTCACACTAACTCCACCAATGGATTTGATTGAAGGTGGTAAAAGAATGTTTTTAGGTGTCTTTTAAGCCAAACAACTCTTTGCCTCATCTTCCAATTTTTGCATATTGGCAATTTCTTGAGGAGTAACTTTTAGACAAATTCCAATTCCTTGACCATCTATTTTTAATAAATGAGCTCTAACCCTGGTAAGAACACTCTTCTTTACGCCATGACAAAAGTTACATTGCCATGAAAAATTCCCACCTCCTTCATTCAATTTTTGATGCTTAGTCACATATTTTGAAAGTGACTTTGATTCATCTTCAATAGTAGAGGTAGAGATTGAAGGAACAACTGTTTGTCTATTATTGCTATAGGAAGAAGATGCCATCTAAAATTAAAAAGCAACCCAAAATATTTTGGTTTTTTCTCCAAAGTCCTAACTATTAAAAAAAATGAAGTTAAACCTTGAGTGCTGGTTAGAGACCATGGCAAAGGCAGCAGCGTCAGCGGCGAATGGCGGAAGGGAAGAGGAACGATGTTTCGGAAACAAAAAAAGATGGGGAACAAAGCAGACGCAGAAAGTAGTCGCACGCGAGGGAGTGGGTTGTGTTTTTCATTTAGGGTTTTTTTTTTTAAAATTACAAAATAATAATATAAATTTATTCCTTTTTTGTTTTTAAATTTAAATGAAAGTGGACCTATTTTTTATTCAAAATGTTGAATGAACTTTAATAGGTATTTGGGCCTAAAAATGCAAAATTCACTGTGGCATGTCTTAAACATGTCAGACACGTGTTTGGGGTGTGTTTGACACGTGTCCGAAGTTACAAAAAAAAGAAAGAAAAGAGCTGCAAAATTGCTTGTTGGTTACGTGTCCGAAACATGTTTGGACATATCTATATCTGGCATGGATGCTTTGTCAAGAACAAGGTGTCTGTGCTTCCTAGGTTACGAGGAGTGGCAAAGTAATCTCACGCAATCACCCATGACACAAAGTAGTAAAACACGATGAGAATTAGTTACTATAAATGATCAATTATTTTATTATTATTATTATTTGATAAGAAACGAGAGAAAATGTATTAAACATGAAAATTAAAGAAACAAAACAATGCTGTTACACTAAAATCATGTAGTGCTTAACAATCTAAGAAGCATGAACACGAACACTGGACATCAAATATGATGTCACATTAATTTATGAAAAAGTAGGACACAAACACGTGGAGGATACATTTTTTTTATATCTAAAATATATGTATATACAACTCAAATATATTTAATACTTAAAGATAGATAAAACATTCAATTTTTTTTTTGGATAAGAAATAAGATAAAACATTTAAATTGAACTTAAAATATATATTTATACATATACACACTTCACTAAGAATGCTAAACATTGAGTAAAAAATTTGGGATGTTTGGTCACTCAACATTTTAAGTTTATTCATGAATTAAAGTAGGAGTTGATTTATTATTGACGGATGTCTTTTTATCCAACCAATATAAACATCAAATAACAAGATGATCCTATGCAAAGTTGTTTCTCATGGCTGTGAAGTGCATAAATCTTTTTTTTAAAAAAAAAGACAAAAGAAAAGAGGAAAAATTAAAATTAAATTTAACTAGTAGGATTAGGAAAAATCTCACTAAGCAGGCAAGAATCTAGGAGGCAGTGGAGGGTAATGGGTTTGAGAAAATTTGTAAGGGCTGCTATAATTAATACCTATTGTCGTAAAAGTAAGAAAGGAAAAGGACATTCGGGTACAGCTGCAATTAATGTTTGCAATTATTTAAGTATGTGGAAGGACGTGAAGAGTTTTGGAGAAGAAGCTGCAAACTTGAAGTGGGAGGGAACCAACACTCATGTGCATCTGTTGGAAATGGAATTATCTTTTGTTCTATCTTGTTATGTTTTGTCTTTTTTCCATTATTCGTAAGACTAGTGTTTTAAAAAGCCCAGTGAGGCGCACGTACCTAAGGCGCAGTCTTTGCGCCTCGCTTCAAAAAAGTGAGGCTCGGTTAATAAAGCCCACCTGAGGCAGGTGCCTTAGCATTTGGG
>JAOANK020000092.1:5739178-5750083 GCA_026257165.2 Telfairia occidentalis | reverse complement strand
ATTGCCAATGAAGCTATTGAGCTTTGGAAAAGAAAGAAGAAACAAGGTGTGGTCATCAAACTGGACATTGAAAAAGCATTTGACAAGGTTGATTGGAATTTTTTAGACAATATCCTAAGAGTCAAAGGTTTTGGTGAAAAGTGGAGAAGATGGATTCGAGCTTGTATATCATCTACAAACTTCTCAATTATCATTAATGGAAAACTGAGAGGCAAAATTCATGCATCCAGAGGCCTTCGCCAAGGAGACCCTCTCTCTCCCTTTTTCTTCATTCTAGTGGTTGATTGCTTGAGCCGCATGCTGACTTTAGCTGCTGAAGAAGGCCGTATACAGGGTTTTGATATTGGTATTGGAGCAAATTCCATCAATCTACACCATCTACAGTTTGCTGATGACACAATCCTTTTCTCTACCTTTGATATGACTCTCCTCAACAACATTTTTAGAATTATAAACGAGTTTGAAGCTGTCTCTGGTCTTAATATTAATATCCAAAAAACAGAATTGATTGGAATCAACATTGATAACCAGGCTATGGAAAATCTATCCTTTTTTTTTCAGGTGTAAGCAAGGTAAATGGCCTAACTCCTACCTTGGCCTCCCGCTGCTTGGCAACCCTAACTCCATCTCTTTTTTGAACCCTATATATGAAAAGATTGAAAGAAGGCTGTTTGTGTGGGGAAGCTCCCGCATCTCTAAAGGGGGAAGGAACACTTTGATCAAAGCTACGCTCACAAACTTGCCTATTAACTATCTCTCATTATTCAAGATTCCTAAGAAAGTGGCTGGATCTATTGAGAAACTATATAGGAACTTTCTTTGGAGGGGAACACATGGCACCAAAGTTTCCCACCTCATTAAATGGGACAAGATCAAGTTGCCCATAGAGGAGGGTGGACTGGGCATTGACGATATAAGAGTGAAAAATGCATCTCTCTTGGCAAAATGGACTTGGAGATTCTACTTTGAGAAGAATGCTTTATGGAGGAAGATCATAGATGCAAAATATGGATCCACTTACTATGGACAACTTAGTGGAAATCGATCGATCGATCTATCTAATGGCCCTTGGAAGCACATCTACAAGTGCAAAAACCTTATCCTTAAAAACATTCATCACAATGTTGGTAATGGATCAACCACGTCCTTCTGGAAAGATGCTTGGATAATCAACAACTCTCTCCAATCATCTTTCCCTCAGATTTTTGCACTCTCCCTCGTGAAAGATGCATCGGTCCAAGACCATTGGACCCCAGACAATTCCTCTTGGAATTTACACCTTAGAAGACACCCCACAGATGAAGAAGTTGAAGAATTAGCCTGTCTTTTGAACACCCTACCCACAACTTTGAACAATAGCAATCAGGATAATTGGAGCTGGAACTTAGAAAAAAATGAGACCTTCACCACAAAATCTTTGTTCACTATCTTATCTCTTTCGGAAATGAAAAAAAGCCATCTTTATGTCGCAAGATTTGGAAGGGGACTTGTCCAAAAAAAACGAAGTTCCTTTTATGGGAGGTCTACCACTCATCTATCAACACACAAGACTGGATGCAAAGAAAACTTCCATGGATGGCCCTTTCCCCAGCGGTTGCCCAATTTGCCACCAGGGACCAGATTCTCAAGTTCAACTCTTTAACCTCTGTGCACAAGCAGATAGCTTCTGGAATTTCATCACCTCTGCCTTTGGATGGAAATTGACTCGACCCAAAGATTCCACATCCTTGTTAATTTTTGCTTTGATGGGCCACCCTTTCAAGAATGAAAAGAAAGCCTTATGGGAGAACATCATCAGAGAGAAATGCCCGTATTTTCAATGAAAAATATCGGACCTTAAACTCTTTTTTGGAATTTACATTGTATACTGCTTTTACATGGTGTAAATCTACCCCCTTTTTTGTAACTACAATCTCACTACCCTTTGTGTTTCTTGGAAAAGCCTTTTGTATTAGGGGTATTGCCCTCTTGTACTCATTTCACCTATCAATGAAATAGTATCTTTTTCAAAAAAAAATTTGAGGTGGGCCCCGATTGGGTCTGTCTCAAGTTCCAACATTATAGGCAGGGTTCCATTTATGTCGCACTAATTCTAAACTTCTCCTCGTTTTATGGGGTCATATTAGGGGGTCGTAGCTTATAAGTTTGCCTTGCTTGATTCGACTACCATTCATCTCGTATTTCATATTTCTCAATTGTGCAAGGCTATTGGGTACATTTCACATTTAATTATGAAGTGGGTATATATATGAGATGAAACTATTCTAGGAGAGCTTTGAATCCCATTATTCCTATACCTCCTTAGTTCTCACAAGATGAGTTATGGATGGTCCAACCTGTTGAGATTTTGGGTGTTAGAAAGGCAAATTTTGATGGCGTCGGTAATGAGGTGTTGATCCGTTGGGTAGATTCTTCTTTGATGAATGCTACTTAGGAATGCACTATCACTATTGAGGAGCAATTTCCAAAATTTCACTTGGGGACAAGGTGTTTCTTTGGTGAAGGGTAATAATAGGCGCCCGATAAATAAAGGCTACACTAGGAGGGCTAATAAAGGGAAAAATACGTTGCAATAGAGTGGTTTATCGTGAGGCCGTTGTTTGTGTTATGGCTTCGGCATTTTGGGTATTAAGTTCGTTTTGCTTAATTCTGGTGGGAGGGTATGTTTTGCATAGTTTGAACTTGATTGTGAGCTCTGGAAGGGAGATTGGTCTCCCTCGATTGAGTTTACTCTCTAATTTCAGTACCGACTGCCTTGTTATTATAGATGCATAGGCGTCATTTAAAAAAAAATACAATTCTTCCAATAACCTTTTGATTTGTATACCCTCACAAATGCCATCAGCCAGAGTCTTGAATTCTGCTTCAACACTACTTTCCAGCCACCTCATTATATTTTTTGCTTTGCAAGGTAACTAAATTTCCATCAACAAATGAGCTTTAACGAGAAGTAGATCTTCTATCTGTAGTGCTACCTGCCCAATCAACATCTGTGTAGATTTCAACACAAAAGTGGTAATGTTTCTTAAATACTATGCCAAGTCATAACCATAAAGATTTCAGAATCCCAACCCTGGAAACAAAGGATCATCTTTGGCAGGTGCTTTTTTGTCTCCAGTAAGATACCCAATCTTCCCTTGTCCTCAAATATATAGCTGAACTTTTAGACTAATGAAGAAAATTATGTCCATTGAGTTGGATAGTGGTAAATTGGACTTAGGGGACAATTGGAATTGTTGCGGGTATAAAAAACTTTGATAATGGATGACTTGTTCAGGTCTGAAATTACATTAGCATTGTTCCTGATTGAAACACGAGCTGGAAAAGAGACTTTTCGGAGCTAATGCAAGTCACATAAACGAACATTGATGACAGTCTGAACGATTAATATACTAGTTAGAAGCAACCATGACGTCCATGAATGCAAGTAGAGAACACAGACAAACAATCAACCTTCAAATCGAAAACCAGACATGAATGCAAACGTTCATTCATGAGCGCAAGCGGATACCCAGATGCGTAGAAGCTAAAACCAACTTAAACACGAACGACCATGCTAAAAACTGAGACGTGAACTCTCTTTGCATCAGAAGTGCATGCCAATGAACACAAGAAGTGGGCGATGGACATGATATGTGGTGGTGCAAATAACACCGACTAGTGGCAGACTATTAATAGTGATGGACAGAAATGGCAGCGGCAGATAATGAATATTATTTAGAAATTCAAGGACTCACTAATGTATCACAAATCAAAACCTTAAAAAAAGAGAATGTGGCAGATGGGAACAATGGTGGCGACATCAACTGACTGTTAGGTTTAGGTTTAGAATTTTATTTCATGCTTTGATTCCATACTAAAAAAGAAATAAAAAATATATTTGTCTTATTTGCAATAGTAACACCCTCAAGTAGAAGAAAGACTCAATCCATAAAAGAAAATAACCTTACAAAAAATAATCTCCTTCTAATTACTGCTATTATAACACTGTAGAATACAAGATTAGTGTCTAATAAAATGCATGAAACCAATAAGATTATATTTCAGTGCTACTGCATGGGGTGATACTTTGAGCACTACTTTTTGCTTTCAACTTTAAAATTTATCATCTAAGCTATGCAAGTCTTTTAACAAAAAATATAAGCTATGTATTTTTTTCAGTGGACAGTACAGATTGAACCTCAGTTTCATGAAGATGCGAATAACTTGGAAGAGTTGGT
This sequence comes from Telfairia occidentalis, assembly GCA_026257165.2. Taxonomy (NCBI): domain Eukaryota; kingdom Viridiplantae; phylum Streptophyta; class Magnoliopsida; order Cucurbitales; family Cucurbitaceae; genus Telfairia; species Telfairia occidentalis. The sequence continues at coordinate 5,745,863 of JAOANK020000092.1, read as the reverse complement.
CCCTTTTGAGGAGTGTATCGCATTGCATTCCAGTGAAAAAACGGTTGTCACTGTTCCTGATTATTTGCTTCTGACACATAATGGACGCAGCTTCAAGTGAGTTAACAATTTATGCCTTTCCTGTGTGCATGTGTATCTCGAAAACTCTGCCGCAGCCTGCATCTTCTTTATCTGTGTTTCATTTTTTTTTTAAAATTCTCATTTGGTTGATTTTTGTTGTAATATGGTCATGTGAGGTTATAGGTGCAAGTCATCGTAGTTTCCGCCTACCTAGGATTTTCAATATTTTTCTTGTGTGTTTATCAATACCAAATGTGGGTAAAATAGCTGTTGCATAGGTTTAGTTGAAATATAGACAAATTGGCCTCAAAGATCATTTCTATTGGCTAGAATTCATTATTTGAACGAAACTAGATCTTGTTGAATTATATGAAATATTTGACTAAACATTCTGTATCTGGCTAGTACACCCATGACTACCCAAAAAAAAAAAAAAAACTCAATTTGGTATTACCGAGCATTGTCTTGAATCTTTTGGTTGACTGTCATGAAGCCAATATATCACAGGAATCTGAAATCGCAGCCAATATTTATTTATTTTGAACAAGAAACAACTTCTCAGTGATGTAATGAAAATGTACAAATGTTCAAAGGGAAACAAGAAACAACCAATATTGCAGAGGTAAGTTCAAAATGTTTATCCAACCTCCATATCCCACCACAAATTCTGGTTTCCTATGACGTTTTTTATCCCTTTTTTCAAGATTCAAATGAAAGTCCCCAATTTTCTACCACTTGCCAATTTCTAACTCTTCCATCTTCCATTCTAAGCAATGGTTTATCTACCATAAAAGGATTAATAGAGCATGGAACCTCAAAATGCTTTTCAAGAGCCTTCAAAATGGGCTTTGAGTCTGGAAATAACCATCAATTGATTTCCAATCTATTTGGATCACTTCGATTTCTTTTTTAACCCAATAGTGATATGAAGATATCTCATTGAATTTTCTTGAATCTTTAGTAGATCCATTGGAAAGAACGTTCCCTGATTGATTGAATACCGACTCTGACCCCCCCTTACCATTTCTGTTTATGAAATCCTTGTCTTTGAGTCTGCTTTTTTCAGAACTTGGGGGAGGGGGAGTGTTTCAGTGCACTTCTTTCATCACACTTCTTTAAATAATTCTTCAACATATCCCAGTATGTCAACCATCCCTTTTTAGAGTACCCTGCATGAATCTTAATTAATTTTCTCCCACCTGAATTTGGCCAAACCACACATTCCATAACCCATCCTGAAGAAATACGTTTTTTCTGAATACAACAGGTTTCCCACTCATCTCTCACTTGCTGAAATAAAAGGGATGATGCAGAAGCTCAACAATGACACTTTCAAACCATCATAGTTGGGGTAAATGAAAGGGGAGTATGAATTTCATTTTCATATCTTCAACATAGAAGCAATTTCTCTCAAACCTAATATTGAAATACTTATTTTCAATACAACAGCTGCTCAACTCCATATTGAAATCAAAATGTAATCCACCAAAAACCTAAAATTTTTAATATCCCAGCAAGCTCCGGTAGTGTTTTAATTGAGTGATTGGATAAGGGTTTCTAAATGAAACTGAGGTTTCTGGTAGTCTGAGATGTAACCATTGAGGTGAAGCGATCTGGTTGAGGCATGGGGCTGCCCTGTTATCGATATTTATTTATATGAACAAAAGCTTATTAGTTTTGTGTCCTTTATTATCCTTTATTGTAATTTTACTTAGTGTTAGTAAACTCATATGATACATGAGTTGTATTGCATGAGTGAGAACGAACCGTATGCCTCATGTGTTAGCTCGCGAGTTTGAATCACAAATATCTTGAATCATCCGTTCCCAAATTTGAATTGCAAGAAAGGAAAATGAGCAGGATCCATCCGATTTCAAGAATTTTGAGGATTCAAATGATTAACATTGAACCTCACTCTTCTCCGATTTCAAATCCCACAAAAAGAAGAAACTAGGAAAATAATAGAAATTGAATTTGATTTCTGAAAAGAAAAGAAACGAAAGGACAGAGTGAGATGTGGCATGGTTTGCTTCAAGTTGGAAGAATGGAGGAGATGTGACGTGGACATATGCAGCATGTGAGAAAAAAAAGAAGACGACTTTGATTGATTATGTTAGGGAAAGAAAAGAAAGACCAATACTTGGCTGCTTACCAGTGAGTAGGGATCTTCCTACATATCACTATTAAAAATTTGACAATAAAGGAATCTTTTGAAAAAAAGAAAAAAAAATTCTTTTTCTATATTCTTCCCTCTTAGTTGTCAAAGACATAATAATGGTGTGCAGTAAGCAGTCAAGTATTCTTCGAAAAAAGAATGCAAAGAAGTGAGATAGAAGAAGGAAGAAGATGTGCTGCATATAAGATTTTCAAAATTTGAATTAGAGGTCTCTAGACTTACCATACACGTGGATCATGGGGGAGTGGGATGTGGGATTGGCAGTCTTGGAAATTGAAATGAAATTAAAAAGTTACCCAAGAACGGGTTGCAAATATCATAGATTTATTTTTAACAAAATTTTAAGAATTTAAGATAAATAATTTGGTAATTTTTAAACTCTGTTTATGATTTTTTTTTTTTTTTTTTATATTCAATAAAATGTTTTGCTACGTATCTATGCAAGCTTAGTTTTTATTTTAGACATATATAATTTATATATAAATATTAGTTAAGGATTAAAAACTTACAATACACCATACCTTACGATTCTTGATACTTTAAAATTTAATTTCGATACTTGTTCCGATTCACGAGTTAACAACCTTCATTTTCCTATTATTAGTTTATGGTTTTCATTATGCCTCTATTATATAGAATGTAACGAGTCATTTCCCCTATTTGGTCTCACATTAACAGCTCATCCCTGCAAAATATAGAGATATGTGCATAAAAGGTCTAAAAATTATAAAGACCAACCATATTTAAGCTATAAAAAGAGCTCACCAAGTGTAATATCATAGGACATAAAGTACTTAAAAGGGATGTGTCTACTTTTTGCCACCACTCAATGGTTACTTGTTCATAAAGCACTTAAAATCTTACTTCTTCTTTTCAGCGTAGTGGTTGATCCTTCCAATCTTAGTGATGGCTTGCACTATTATGAACTCTATGGCGTTGATTGCAAGGCTCCATGGCGAGGTCCTCTTTTCAGAGTCCCTGTAACTATAACAAAGCCGATAGCTGTGGTGAATCGTCCCCCATTAGTTTCTTTCCCTAGAATGTCATTTCTACCAGGTTAATTTTGCCAACAACATTTATACACTCTTACTGAATAGTAGATACTCTTGTAAGAAAATTATTTTAGTGGAAATCTGTCTGTCTTTTCTTCAACGCGCTACCTTAGGCCATATAGAACGGAGGTTTATAGAGGTACCACGTGGTGCTAGTTGGGTTGAAGCGACCATACAAACAACAGGATTTGACACAACGAGGAAATTTTTTATTGACACTGTCCAGGTCTGTAGAGCAATTATACGTAGTATCAAGGTTATCTATATATACAAAACTTATGAGAATATCATCATTTTCCAGATTTTGCCCTTGAAGAGGCCCTTGAAGTGGGAAAACGTGGTAACATTTTCGTCTCCTGCTTCCAAAAGCTTTTGTTTTCCTGTTGTGGGTGGCCAGACAATGGAATTAGCAGTCGCTCAATTTTGGTCAAGTGGCATTGGAAGTAGGGAATCATCACTTGTAGATTTTGAGGTAGTGAGTTGCATTAATATCTAATCTCAAATTTTTGTTTGATTTTTTTGGTCGAACTATTTCAATGATTTTTTTTAATTATAATAAACAAAAGTAATACGTCTGAATTTTGATGCTTCTAATTCATCAGTTATGCTATCATGTTTAATTTTAGCATTGCCAGTTCCATATTCCATTCTTCTTGAAGAAAATGGTAAAACCGAGATAAGAAAGTCTACCTCTACTCCACTGCTAAGGAGTAATCTTGACAATTTATTTCATAATGCAATTCCATTTTTTGGTCTAGTTGGAAACATTTATCATGTGATTTTATTCCTTAAGTTCATTTGATTGTATTCTGCAATTGGAGTCTAATAGTTTGAATTTTTCGACTAATCTATCATGTTTCTTATAAAAAAGGGTGATGGTATACCTCATTTATATAAGTACGTCTTCCAGTATTTCCTTATTCATAAGTGAAGAGGAAAATGTTGGGGCGGCTTTTTAGAATGGGGACCTTATTTAGGAAGATTAACAATGAACTGATGGAATTCTTAGGTCACTTTTCATGGAATTAGTACCAATAAAAAAGAAATAGTGCTTGATGGAAGTGAAGCGCCTGTTAGAATTGATGCTGAAGCTTTGTTGGCATCAGAGAAACTTATTCCTGCTGCCATTCTGAATAAGGTGAGGGAACAAAGAGATCAGATTAGGTGAATAATTTGTTGCTCTAAATACATTTCTCTAACTCTTTATGATATATGATCTTCCTCTTGATTCTAATTTGCAGATTAAAATTCCATATCGGCCATGTGAAGCCAAACTTTGCACGCTTCCCACAAATCGTGACAGATTGCCCTGTGGAAAACAGATTTTAGCACTGACACTAACGTGAGTTAACAGTGGCGTTTTATTACTTTCTTCTTCATCAAGTAAATTTTTGATGTTAACAAAATTCATACACTTTTTCTTTTTGATTTTGTAGTTACAAGTTCAAATTAGAAGATGTTGCTGAAGTGAAACCGGTTATTCCATTGTTTAATGACCGCATATATGACAACAAATTTGAATCTCAATTTTATGTAATCTCTGATGCGAATAAGGTACTTTGATATCATCTTCTTGTTGTTTGAAATATCAAATTGTACATTGAGTACGTTTGATCAAAACAGTCAATACATGCGAAAGTTCGTTAACAAGCTTGCCTTACTCCACATTTGGGTGGTAATAACTTCAATATTGCATTAACATATTCCATTTTCTTTAGAACAAACCATATTTACTACATTTCAATTTGGCGTTGGAAGGTTTTACTTTTTCAACATGTGGCTTGAGATTTGGTTGAACTTTTTTAGAGCTTATTTTTGGATAATGTAGAATTTTTCAGAACAAACACCATTTTTTTTAGGCCCCTTTTTGATAGTATACTTTTCACAGCTTTATGTTGGAGCAAGGGATTGTCTCCCTTTTGTAATTCAACTTCTCCTCTCTTATGTTCAATTGAAGATTTTTTTTTGTAACTCCTTGGATGGGGTCCCTTTCCCCCTTTTTTTTTTCGTTCCCTCATTTTCATTCTATCAATGAAATGATATTTCTATTATAAAAAATGTGACTTGAGATTGGATAGAATGACCAAATTACAACTAATGGTAGGTTAGGAATCAAATTGAATAAGAGCAAGAATAGGTGATCTCTTCCTAACTTAAAAAAAAAGAGAGCAAGAAAAGATATCGATTCCTTTTACTTTGTCTTTTACTTTCGTCACCTCATTTCCTTGTTTGATCTCATTGTAAGTTATTTCATATGTAGCGTATTTATGCAAAGGGTGATGCATACCCAAAGGTTACAAAACTTCCCAAGGGAGAATACAATTTACAGCTACATATAAGGTATGAGCCTCTCTTCATGTTATTATTGTATTGTACCTTTGGGCTTTGCACTCAACTATTTCCTCCTGACAAATTTCTGCAAATATCATGACACTGTTTTGCCCCCGATTTGTGAATATTTTTCAGATGATTTTCTAAACCATATCAGCTTTTGTATTTTTTCACGTTTTTAGAGTTTGCATGGCCCTATAATTTAAAGGAGTATCTATCTATACTTGCAAGGTTGGAGACTAACTATAAGTCTATAACAATTTAATTGGAAACGGAATGAGGGGATGTGAAAATCCTCCCAGAAAAGGAAGAAAAGAATGTACAAAGTAAAAGAATTTTAAATAAAAGATAATTGGGAAGATCAATGCTCCATGTTGTGTAAAAAGGGTTCTTTACGAAAGTGGCTTCCATACTGTACGTCAAGTTGGGTCATACATGCTGATTAAATCGTGTATGGTCTTTAGATTGTCTGAGGAAGTTCTTGCAAGTGTTTTGTCAGTGACGTAGTTGTGCTTGTTACTTGTTCAAGTAATATTTGGGTTAACCTTTTGTAAGGATTCCTGTCTTCTTGTGCGTTATATTTTAATATTAACACCAAAAGGGGGTTACAAGTTTCACAGCCGTTTACAAGAGGGCTGGAGGGCTCTCGCTACAGATACCTTAACCAGAAAGCTTCCTACCCCGCATAGACAAAACACAAAATATATAAAGGAGAAACACACTAACTGTACTAACAAGCTAATTACTATGAGGAGGGAAGTTTCCTTCTCTGCCCCTTCTTGTGTATGTGTTGATTATTGGGGGTCTCACACCTTTCCGTTCATCTCCAACTTGTGTCCTTGATCTTTACAGCTTAGGATTTGCTAATGGTTCAGACGCATTCTATAGGAGTTCTCTAGTGTTCTCTGACGCTTAGAATCTCTCTTGATTTCCAGGCACGAGGATGTGCAATGTTTGGAAAAAATGAAGCAGTTGGTGGTGTTCATAGAAAGAAATTTGGACGAAAAGGTAAATATGTAACATTTTTTTAGAGTATTTTTTTGGTTTGTTAGTGTGGATGGCACAA
>JAOANK020000092.1:5714057-5725352 GCA_026257165.2 Telfairia occidentalis | reverse complement strand
CAGGAAAGACATGGTCTTCCCTGCATCGGTTGCCCTTTGAAAACCCTAACTTATCTTTGAATTTTAGATTAATTAGAATTTGAAAAATTAATTAGGGTATTTTGAAATTTTGGACTTAGGTTTCTTAAGGATAGATTACCAGACTACTTAGGATTCACTTGCTGTTTTCCTTTGGAATATAGGTAAGTTGCTTTGCTCCTAGATAAATTATTGGGCTAGTTTGGAAATTGTTTGACTTGTTTGATATATGTGTTAGATTTTCTAGCATGTGTAGTTGGAGGAATTAAGCATGAGGTTTTGTTGTAATGTTCAACATGTATGTGTGAATTATGAAATACTAGAAGTGTCATGTGTGATATGGAATGTTGAATGCCTTAGTGGCTTGATTGGAATGATTGGGACCTATACATAAATTGAATGTGTGTTGCATGTACATATAAGAGCTATTACTATCTTTGCTTAGTGTTGTATTAAGAACCTCCATGAGATGCATTCTCAGTTGTGCTTAATTTGAAATTCCTCCATGAGATTTGTATCTTTGCTTTAGTTCTATATTGAGGACCTCTATGAGAATGTATTGTCTGCTTGTGCTGTGTTGTGTCCTTAATTTGAAGTTCTTCCATGAGATAATATGATTTTGTGTAAGATAGAGAATAAGTCCCACACGAGATGTATGACTGGTTGTATTTGTATGTCCGACCCCAGGGGTCGGGATTACTTATTGGGTATCTTTATACTCAACCTTTTCCTTTTATTTTTTTTAGGTAAGAATAAAGGCTACCAAGGTGGCTGACGAGGAGTGAATTGCAAAGGGTCATGGTCACGAGTTTAGTCTTCTGCTTTTCGTTGATCTTAGGTTGTTTAGTTTTAATAACTTTTGAACAAGTCGTTTAGTCTTTTGAGCAAATACTTACTTATGCTTGCCAATCCGCAACATAGTTCAGTAGATAAATACATGTATAACCATCGTAGAAGTCGATGGTTCGATCCTCTATCCTCACAAAATGTTGAACTCAAAAAAAAAAAAAAAAACTTATGCTTAGTCTATCATTGTTTTGCTATAAATTGGGATCTTATCATGTTTTAATTAAATTTGAAACCTACTTATTTATATTTATATTAATGTTATTTCTAGTATTTGAATATTTGTAAATCTCTTAAAACTCATGTTAATAGCAGTCTTAGGTAGTCAATATCTAGAAGTGGAGTCTTTAGATTTGGTGTGAATTGTGATGAAGCCTAGTATGCGATTCTAGCTTCGATTGTGGGGATAGAAAATCTAAAATAATCCTTCATAATTCGCCCAAGAAAAATTTTGAAATCTCATAAAGTTCTTCCTTTTGGTGGATTCATTCCGCCAGAGTTTGATCCAATTGTCATCACATTTTCTCGCATTTCGAATGTAGAGACTCGCAAACTCTCCCCCATTCAACCTGCATTTCTCCATTCTTGTTGGAGGATCGTCCTTGCGAGAACGACCAGAAGCTATGGAGTTCACCGAGTCTTACAAGCAGAGTGGACCCTGCTGTTTCTCTCCCAACTCCCGTTTCATCGCTGTGGCCGTCGATTATCGTCTCGTTGTTCGCGACACTCTCTCCTTCAAGGTCCCTGTCTCTCTTGATCTATATAATTATTTGGAAAATTTTACTTGAATGGTGATCTCAATATTTCCCCGATGGATAACTAAACGATTAGGGCAATTGGGACCGAGAAATTTTTGGTATCTTAACTTATGCAGCATTTTTGAATTCTCCATTGGCTGAAGTGTTTAACTGAGTAGGTAAATTGAACTGAAGTCGGCTGATTCGGATGTTTTTTTCTTTTGAGCTTTGAATTAGGATAAATCCACCTAGAAGCTGTAATCATTTATCAGCAAATATTCATAAAACATTTAATTTCCTCTTCCCATTTTTAGGCAAGCCCATTAACTAGTGTAGCTTTCGATCTGCTTGCTAAATAAATTCGTATGAAATCAGGAAAGATTAGACATTTGGGAGGAATAAGGCGGAATTAGTCAAAGGAAAACTAAGAGAGTGTAAGAACCTATTATCATGCATTGATACAGAAAAGCATTCTAATAGAGTCGCATAGGCATACTGGGAATCTATCTCTGTCTCTCGGTCTCTTAACCTCTCCGCAAGTGCTTTCCTCCTCTGAAAATGCAGGATATGAATATTCTCACATACTTTTGAGTGTTGTAAAATTTTGGGTTAACTTTAAACCCCAATAGAAACATAAATAGCAAAATGGAAAAGGATAACCCTGAAGGTTCAAATGTATGACCACCTTAACAGTGACAGTAGATCATCGATTTGCAATGATACGTAATATTTTGATACCATTTATTTTGATTTTTGGAATTGATTAATAAATGTGACCCAAATAACTTTTATTCTTGCTTATGTTTTCTATTCTGGTCGGGGTGGAGAATCCAATGGAAACTTGAGCAGTAGTTTGGTTATGAGGTAGATGTCGTTTTGCATATGTAGAAGATAATATGACTTAAACGATGCAATGCAGGTGGTGCAGTTGTTTTCATGTCTGGACAGGATAAGCTACATTGAATGGGCCTTGGATTCTGAATACATTCTTTGTGGTCTATATAAAAGACCAATGATACAGGCTTGGTCATTGACACAACCTGAATGGACGTGCAAGATAGATGATGGTCCAGCAGGCATTGCATATGCCCGGTGGAGCCCAGACAGCCGTCACATATTGACAACATCAGATTTTCAACTACGGTTGACAGTCTGGTCCTTGGTAAATACAGCATGTGTACATGTGCAGTGGCCAAAGCATGTTAATAAGGGAGTTTCATTCACTCAAGATGGGAAATTTGCAGCAGTTTGCACTCGAAAAGATTGCAAGGATTACATTAATCTCATTTCTTGTCATACATGGGAGATAATGGGTGTTTTTGCTGTTGATACTCTGGATTTGGCAGATATTGAATGGTCGCCAGATGATAGTTCTATTGTGGTCTGGGACTCGCCTCTTGAATATAAGGTGATATCTTCCCGTTTTAGCTGTAAATATTAACTATAGACTCTTGGTGAATAATCTTGTGAAAGTAATTTATACAAGAGACTGTTTTTTGTCATTCTTCTTCCTCTTCTTCTTGCTAAGAAAACATATTTTATTAAGATGAATGAATATAATTGAGCATAAAAAACAGAGGTCGCTTGAAGTAAAGAAGCCATTAAAAAATTATAGAACTACACCCAAAGGATCGATGAAGATTTCAAGATGGGTTAGTTACATGAACCTGAAGAGAGGAAACCTGTTTAAACCCTCAAACTAAGAAGCACGGACACGATACGACATGATAATGTGCCAATTTCTGAAAGAGTAGGACACGAACGTGTTGGGAACACGTTTTTCTTTATTATTTACTTTTTTAGATATATATATTTATATGCATCTATTTATTGCTTTATTATATATAAAACATGTAAAGTTAACATAGAAATGATTTCATGTCTTTTGACAATAATTCAACTATAAAACATATTATCCAACAAATTCAACTTAAGAAAGTTTTCAATACAAATTAGAATAAAAAAACCCTAAAGAGCTAATAGTGTGTTTGAGAAGTGTCGGTGTGCTTTTTTTATCTATTTTTTTAATTTAAAAATATCTCTAAACGTGTCTAAAAACTGTCTGTGGCGTGTCCATAGAGTGTCCGAAAATAAAATAAATAAATAAATAAATAATAGGACACATAATTTCACGTGTCAGACGCGTGTCGGAAAGTGTCCATGTTCGACATGGACACTCTCCCCATTTTGGACTGTTCGTGCTTCGTAGCCCTCAAACATCTCCTATTCTTTCCAACCATATATACAAGAGGCACGTGAAAAGCTTGGTCTGCCTAAGAAAACACCCTCTATCTCATAGGAGGGATGTAAGATGATAGACCTCCTGTTCTTAAGATGTATTCTCGTAAGAAAGTGGGAGATATCTCTAAAGTCTATTTGGATCTTACATCACCAAGGGTTTGCAGGAACGAATGTTATGAAGTTCAAAGCTATTTTTGAAAGTTTTTCTTCAATAATGGTTGACAATGGTATGAAGACATCTTCTTGGAATGACAATTGGGTGGGAAATCAACCTTTGGCAGTGAGTTTACCTATAGTCTTTGAAATTTTTGGAAGAAAGACTTGTTGGTTTTTGAAGCTTGGGACAAAAGATTCATGTCATGAAATGTTATTTTATTATTAGAAGAAACCTTAGGGCTGAGGAATTGGGTGAATTTTGTGGCATTTTATAGCCAAATGGGAGGGTTTTAATTTAGTAGAATGGAAGGAAAGAGGTGTTGGTCACTTGATGTGGTTAGATTTTTTGTTAAATCCCTTTTTAAAGGATTTGTAGGTGCTCCTTCCTTACAAAAGAACCTCATCTATGTTGTGTGGAAAACTAAGTGGCCAATATTGCGTGGTTAGCCTTCATGGAAAGGTCGAACTCAGCTAAAATGGTTCAAAGAATGTGTCGATATTTGTCGATTTGTTGAAGGGAGAGTCTTCATTTATTTTTTCCATTGTTTCATGATGGCAAAATTTTGGATCTAGGAAGCATGGACACTCTATTTTAGGTAGAGTATCCTTATCGGACATGGATTCATTCTGCCATGCCAAAAAATGTGTATGATCTTAAATATTTTTTTTTCTAATCCTAGACATGGCTTAAACACGATTGGACATTGCTTGGACATGGCTAGGACATGGCTTGAACACAACTCTGAAGAAAATTTAAAGCCTAGTCCATAGAAACCATACCTAAAAGGTAGGAAAAAAATTATCATTTTCTTACATTATTTTTTTATATTGATCATTTATAACCTATTAGGATGCATTTTCTTTTTTTAGTCATAGCCAACTAAATCCTTCTATCTTTTTAAGTTCATCAAATATCATTAATTGATTTCATTTTACATGTTTTTAATGAAGTGTATATATATATATATATTCGTTAAATTTATAAATTTATATGTTTTATCTATAACAAAGTATTAAATATATCAATATACACACATTATAAAAAAAAAAGTATCACCAACGTGTCCATGTCCTACGTTTTAGAAATTAATGTCACTGTGTCCATGTCGTGCTTGTGTCTATGCTTCTTAGTTTTGGATATTTCATGGCTTTGATTCTCATGAGCATTTCACTTAGGGTGCTAATAAAGATATTCTCATCTTGCCATGTGGTCGTGGGTTGAAAATAAGAGCTAAAATATTGTGGATCAACGATGTCAAAACTATTCTATAGGGTTTATGGACAGAGAGAATCGGCATCAAGTTAATTGGGATGAAAGATGTGAGACTATTGGACATGGGCTCTTTTTGGCGTGTTCTTTCTAAAGAATTTAGCAATTATACTTCCAATGTAATTAATTTCTTCTTGTAATTTGGTTAAGGAGAAACCATAGTATTTCTGAGAACATGTCTACCTGTTGTATTCTCCTGGAGAAGATTACTTTGTTAGGATGCTCTTCGTGTACTCTCTCCTCCTTTCATGTCACCTTTAATAGCAATCAAGGTCAATAAGGACATTTAATGATCCATGAAACGACCTGCAAAATATTACAATAAGTTTGATAGGAAGAAAGGAGAAGTCAATTTGCTGCAATAAATCTTGTTTCCTATATGAATGTCCTGCAACTGAAAACCAATCTTGCCCGTTACTCATGCTAATCTAAGAGGTTCTTAATTGGTCAGAATTCAGATATCATCCTGTATTTGCTTTGATTTAAGTATCCTGGTCTTCTAGTGTGCTTAAAAGTCATAAATACTAATTGTTATTTGTTTAAAGCCAAAATTCTAAAACATTCTGAAGGCTAGAGACTACAGTTACCCTCTTTCATGAGAAATCATGTTTTGTTGTCTATGTGTCTTTACGTCGTTTAGATATACTCCGTCTTCTATTCATTTTGTTGATTGATAATGCTGAGCACATGGCTGATTCTTCTTAATATTGAATTAAATAAAGATAAAAAATCAATGTAAAGCTTTTGGGTTGATTCGCACAGGTTCTAATTTACTCCCCGGATGGAAGGTGCCTATATAAGTATCAAGCGTATGAAAGTGGACTTGGTGTAAAAAGTGTCTCATGGTCTCCTTGTGGGCAGTTTTTAGCTGTTGGTAGTTATGACCAGATGTTGAGAGTTTTAAATCATTTGACATGGAAGACTTTTGCTGAGTTTGTTCATGTATCTACCGTTCGTGGTCCTAGTTGCACTGCTATTTTTAAGGTAATATTATTTTGTTTTCTTATGTACTGTTCTATGATTTTTTCTTTCGTAAAAAAAGAAAGCTTATGCTTCTCCCCCCTCCCCAGGAGGTGGACGAACCATTGCAGCTCAATATGTCAGAATTATGTCTCAGTGATGAATTTATTCAAGGGAACTCTGGTACATGTGGTTCTTTTCTGAAGTGACCCCATATTATTTTATTGTTTATAAATTACTAGTTTCAAACCATGTAAACATTGTAAATCTCTTTTGTTTACCTGCATAATATATATTTAGATGATACTTACCCAGGTCTTTCTTAATTTTTCTTGAATAGGTTCTTGTATTGTTTTAGTGATTTTAGCGTGAGGTCTGTATCTTTTCCTAGCCACATAAGAAAGAAAAGTTCAAAATATAAGAACCGGCGGTTTTCTTTAATTATCATTCCTTGCTAAATTTTCAACTGTTCGTAAACCTGGATTGTGTATCTGTTACCTTCATTATGAAGACGATCTTTTTTCTGTTATTGGTTAGTCGCCATCAATGGCCATGAAACATCATAATCTTGGCCCTTGACTTGTCAGAACAAAATTACACTCCTAAATTAGATATCAAAGCAGGATGTTATGTGAAATTAGCCCATCAATAAAAGTCTCTCGTCTTTGATTTGTTAGACCATTCAATATTGGGGCATTCGACCTACTTCATTGCTAATTGCTTTATCTGTACCTTTTTTTATTATTCTCAAGAAGACTCTAGTGAAGGACACTTCAGGGTCAGATATGAAGTTACAGAAGTACCTGTCACTCTGCCTTTCCAGAAACCGCCTGCAGACAAACCAAACCCTAAACAAGGCATTGGTAAGCCTCTCTGTTCCTTCCAAAAGTGAGAACTCATGTTGCATCATTTCCTGCTGATTCAAATAGTATCAAATTTATTTAGCTAATAATGTGTTTTTTTGTTGCATGAAATCATGTTCTTTTGAGAATGGTATACATTTATGTATTGATATGTGATACAAGAGTAAAACCTCAAGTGGTACCATGTATTTTTGTTGTATACTTTAATTCTGTCCATGAATTATGTAGTAATACAGAAATATTTAACTGCAGAGAAAGCTACTAAAGATAAGCCTGCCAGAATCAAGTGACAATCATGAACCACTAAATTTAAATCCATGTTCCATTAAAAGCAACTCTGACAAGTCCTGCTCCATTTAATGGAAAAAGAAGGCAATATTCATAAAGTAGCTCCATCGTTATGTAAAATATCACACGTACTTCAACATATGAAGCATAAAAATGTCTGTGATCACAATAAGTTGGATGTCATTAACATTCCTTTGCAAGGAGGAGTTTGAACGTCCTTCCCGTTTTTCCTATTAGCTGAGATATCGGATGTCTCCTGAATATGGTTTTACTGTTGGTTTATATAACAGGTCTCATGTTATGGAGCAAGGATAGCCAATACATTTGTACACGAAATGATAGCATGCCGACTGCACTTTGGATTTGGGACATTCACCATCTAGAACTGGTAGCCATCTTGGTGCAGAAAGATCCCATCCGAGCAGCAGCTTGGGACCCGACATGCACTCGCCTTATTCTCTGCACCGGTAGCCCACATTTGTACATGTGGACCCCCTCAGGTGCTTACTGCGTCAATGTCCCTCTATCGGATTTCGCAATAACCGACCTCAAATGGAATTCAGATGGTAGCTGTCTTCTCCTCAAGGACAAAGAGTTGTTCTGTTGTGCTGCCGTGCCTGTTTTGCCAGAATCCAGTGATTATAGCTCAGATGATTGATGATCTTTCCTTCTGAAATGGTACATACTTTCTAACCTTTTGAGTAATGAAGTTTAGAAATCAAGAGATTTTGATTGGTGGAACAGTTGAGGATCTCTCTTTCGAAAAACTTTAAAATCCAGGTCTATATCAGAATTTGAAAGATGTAACTAGCATGCAGATAAACCCCCCAATTGTTGCAACTGAGACACAATTTTAGCTTAGGTTTGTAGAATTTCTCATATTAGAGTTGTACTATTTTAGGGAAGATCGGGGGCAGTAAGAGTTGTGTTGTACCTATAGCTGTTCAGAATCAGAACAATATCACATTGTTACGTTGTCATGCTGTATATTTTGCACTAATTTTTGCATGTTTGCAATTTTTCTACTTTTAGTTGATCTTTGCACTAATAAGAAATTGAATAAACCTTTGGAATTGGACATGTAAAAAATGGGCGATTATTGCCTCAAGTGCCTTCTCCTTTTCTGGGCTATTTGAGAGAGATTTATTTATTTTTAATAATATGTGGAGGTAGGGATTAGAACTTTCAATTGCATGGTTGAAGATACATGTTTTAACTAGTTAAACTATGTTCAGGTTAGTAGAATATAGTGTTTTTGGTTGTGAATATTTATATAGAATGATGTTAGGTCCCAAATTACTAAGGTGTACTAAAGACGTAGCTTGTGAGGAATGTGGGGCATGTGTGAAGGTGGTTAGGCGTGTGTGGGGCCCAAATATCTTGTTAGTATTTTGTTAGAGGCATATGGCAATGCCCTTTGTGGGAATTATATAGGGTAGAGAGGTATTGTTTTAGATTATCTTAGTGTTATTCTAATTTGAAATATCTCAGTGAGAGGTGGGGAGCTCTCGAACCTTCCTTGGTCAGTATCACTTTTGATAAATAAGATTCAGGTTCATATTAGATGAATCACTCCTTTTTAACTCTATCTTTATATTCCTCGTCTTATTAAGAATGGTGAAGTTTGTTTTCTAAATATCAAAGACTATGGACGAAGAAAAGGTTTTTAGTAAAATAATTTTAAAAATAATTAAAAACAAAATAGAAAACATAATTGATTTTTGCTGACTTCATGTGTTTTTTTTCAATTTTTTTTTTGTTTGTTAAATTGAGTTTTTGTATATTATTAATTATTTATTTTTTAAGTATTTCAATTTTAAAATTATGCTAAGTATTTTAAGTATTTTTCCTAATAAATATGTTTTGGTCACATCAATACTTAATAAATTTGAATTACATCAACCTAATAAAAATTACTAAACAATAATTTTTATTTTTGTGATGAATGACCTCTTGAGACCTTTTTTGGCGAAAGATGTCTTGGTATTTTTCAATGACATCCTTGTTTACAACGTGACGATGTCTGCTCATGCATCTCCCTTGGCTGCAGTGTTGGAAATCTTGTTTGCAGATCAATTTGTTGCTCATCTTAATGAGTGTTTGTTTGTGGCCACACAAATTGAATAGGGACATTTACTATAAGCAGAAACTGTAGCAGTCGATCTAGCTAAAATTGAAGTTATGAAAAATTGGCTGTTACCCCAACATCAAAGAGTGGAGAGGATTTCTTGGCTGGACAGATTATTATCGCAAATTTGTAGACAACTATGGGTCTATTGTCTTTCCCCTGACTCAACTACTTGAGAAAGATAACTTCAGTTGGCATGAAGGAGCGACCCCAGCTTTCAAGCAGCTAAAATCAGCAATGATGTCTGTACTAGTGTTGGGATTACCAGATTTTTCATAGCCCTTTGGCATGAATTAATGGCTATCATATTTGCCATTAAAAAATGACGACTGTATTTATTGGGTCGATGATTCACCATTTGCACTGACCAGTAGAGTCTAAAGTTTTTATTGGAACTCGCCTAATAGAGGGTGATTATCAACACCGGATAGCCAAACTTCTCGAGTACGATTTTACTATTAAATACAAGCAAGGACTAGAGAATAAGGCTGCTGATGCCTTGTCCCGAGTGCCTCTAGCAATGGAACTAGGTTATTTGCATGTGATTGAGGGTGTTAACACAACTGTATTTGCCGAACAGATTAGTGTCGACCATGTGTTAAATTGTATCCGCCAAGCTATATGTGAGAATACCACCTTCCCTGCCGAATATACCTTGTGTGGAGATTTATTATTTTATTGTGGTGAGCTTGTTCTACCCCCAACATCTCCACAATTCAGCTGTTACATAACGAATTTCATAATAACCTAGTCAGCAGTCATCACGGAGTGTTGAAAACATACCAGAGATTGGCCAAGAAGGTATATTGGCCGGGGATGAAGGCTTGGTTATGTGCATTCATTGCTGACTGTACAGTTTGTCAATAAGCCAAATACTTAACTATGTGTTAGACAGGATTACTGCAATCACTACCCATATCAGGTCAAGTTTGGGAAGATATTTCGTTGGACTTCGTTGATGGATTACCCAAATCGAGTGGTTATGATACTATCTTAGTCTTGGTTGATCGTCTATCCAAGTATGCTGCTTCATTTCCCTTAAACATCCATTTACGGTTATTTCTGTGGTTGCAATATCCATTAAAGAGATTATGCGCTTGCATGGCTGTCCACATAGTATAATCTTTGATCGTGATAAAATCTTCACGAGTTTGTTTTGGGAAGAATTATTAAGATGTTTGGGAACCCAACTAAAAAGACGACATAGCACACATAGACAGACGACCTAATGGAAGTGGTGAATAGAGGGGTGGAAACTTATTTGCATTACTTTGCTATGACAACTTAAATAGTGGGCTAAATAGTTAGTGTGGGCGGAGTTTAGTTATAATATGTCCTTTCATTATTCTATTCATATAACACCGTTCAAGGTTGTGTATGATTGGCCACCACAAAAAATTCCAAATTATACCAATGATTCTTCCACTGTGAATGAGGTGGATGTGCACCTTCCGGAGAAAGATATAGTACTCATGAAGCTTAAAGATTATTTGGCCAAATGATGTGATCATAGTAAGCCCAAACGTCCTTGAGCCTCAACAAGCCTCCAAGGGTCAAACAAGATATTTCAAAGGCATTTGTAGAGAAGAAGGAAGCAGGAAATTACTTATGCAACGCTGCGAACTAGCATCTTGATGCCATGCATCCAGCCTTGGTGCCTCTACATTGACTGTAAGCGTGCGCGCCACCGTGCATATTTATACCACTCACGCCTAGCACGAACCCGATGACTAGCGCCCATGCTCTTGCTATCACACAACACCACACGCCCATGTCCAGCTAACTCAC
>JAOANK020000092.1:5673282-5690408 GCA_026257165.2 Telfairia occidentalis | reverse complement strand
TTTTAGGCTTGATTTCTTCAATTTATTTAATTAAACTATCTTTGAATTATGAAATAACTGTTTGATTTATCTTTGTTTTACATATAGGACTTTTGAGACCTTCATATTGTTGCATCATTCTATTTATGCCAGCATTTGAATGAAATAAAAGGAATTTAAGGTTAACTACTATTGAGTCTAGACATTTGTTTAGCAGATAAATGATGGTGCATTATTTTAGTAGAATTATTGATTGAGTAATTCTGGGGAAAAATGGACACATAAATCCATGCGAAGATAACGAAAATTCAAATATGGAAACAAATATTTCTTTTACGAAATTAATCAACAGTTGGATGCAAGCCACGTGGTCGATTTAACCTAATAGGTTTCAAAATCACAATGGAAAGCCTATAAATAGAAAAGGAGGCCACCAAAAGTAGAAGTTCGATTAGTTCCGAAAAAGAATTCCCTTCTTGAAGTTTAATTTTCGATTTTAGTTTTTGGTATTTTTTCTTCGGCAAGAATTTTCTTCCACCATTGCTGTCATTTTTGAATTTTCGTAGAGAAGAGTTTGTAGAAGGTTGAAAACTTAGTGAAGGTTGAAGCACGTAATCAATTCTGACTACCGAATTCGTGGATCAACGGATTTCTAAACTCTCTAGGATTTTACTTCAACATAAACTCATTTACCGTTTATGATTCTTTGCTACTGTCTTTTATTTATCTTAGCATGAACTAATCACCTTGGGTGAGAATTAAGGGAGATGTTGTTGAACTAATTTAGAATTTGAAGTAAAGTTTGTGGATTGAATTGTTTTATAAGTGTTTTATATTGTTTAATATTTATGTCTATCTGGTCAATACACATAAATAGCTTCTCTATGTTTAGAGAGAAAATACGAGGAGTAGATTACTTTTAAAATACATTAGCCTCTAGATTAGGTTAGTGCTAGCTAAGTGAGGAGGTTAGGGATAATCACTCACTAATGCATAAAAACAAGTAGTTTAACTCATATAGGTTAATGGAAATTAACTTAAGATGACTGTAAGATCTGAGAGGATTACGAAACTAATGTTGTGTGATTCGATCCTGCAGTTCTTTTATTTAATCATTCTACTTCAGAAAAAATAACATGTTACCTTAATTCGAACTCATTCATTCTTATTGTTTCAAATGCGAAAGTATTTTTTTCTTGTTCTGTCATTTAATTTATTCCAGCATTAGTTATAAAAATTCACAAAATAATTATCTTTTGTTATTTTTTAAATTCACTAAGACGATAAGTCAAGATAGTTCAAAATCTATCACTAATCTCGTGGAGACGATATAAATACTTATCACTTGCTGCACACTGTGTACATTTGCGCATCATTTTATGTATTTTTATCATTCATTACACACAAGCAACAAGTTTTTGGCACCGTGGTTGGGAATTAGTTTGAATTTTGACTATTTTTTAGTTTGATTCTTGTAGTGAATTGGAGCTTTATTTACAATTATTCAATTTCTATATGATTGCAGCACTTGGTATATGAACACTAATTCTGATTTGGAAGTTGAATTTGATCCAGAAATCGAAAGGACCTTACGGAGCATAAGGAGAGAATAAGAAATCGAGTAAATTCGATGGAGCAACATCCTATACCTCTTGGAGGACTTATAAAGCAAGCAAATTAGCAACCGAATAGAGGAGTTTCATTACCTAGTGTAGCAATGCAACACCAAATTAAGCTAGTGGATCACGTTTAAAATCTTGTTACTTTAGGCAATCATAGGGAGAGAGCATTAGAGACTATGCAATCCCTATGTTCGATGAATTAAATCCAAGCATAGTCAGACCATATATTCAGGCAGCAATTTTGAGATGAAGCATGTGATGTTTTAGATGTTGCAGACAGTAGGTCAATTTCATGGCTTACCTGCAGAAGATCCACACTTACACCTGAAGAATTTCTTAGAAGTGAGTGACTCATTTGTGATGCAGGGTGTTTCTAAGGATGCCCTGCGATTATCTTTGTTCACGTATTCATTAAGGGATGGAGCAAAAGCATGGTTAACAACATTTGCTCCAGGATCCATTACCACCTAGAATGAATTGGTAGAGAGATTTCTGACCAAGTATTTCCCACCTATAAGAAATGCTAAGTTAAGAGCGAAAATTATTTTTTTAATGAGGGACAGAAGTTGATGCACTAACATCTAGTGGGGCAGACATTGCCTCCTTGACCAATATGATCAAAACTCCACCTTTGGGGAATGTTACACAGCAGAACGCTACTGTGAATGAAGTTACAATGGAATCATGTGTTTTCTGTGGGGAAGGGCATACTTATGAATTTTGCTTTAGCAATCCAGTATCAATTTGTTATATAGGCAAAAATAATCTTCATTTCAACACTTATAATCCTGGGTGGAAGAATCATCCTAATTTCTCCTCTAATCAAGAAGGAAATCATCATGAGCCTCTAGCACAACATAAGGGAAATTATCCACGTGGATTTGGGCAGCAAAATAGACAGTTGCCCCAACAAAATGCTAGCAATTCTTAGGAAAATTTGTTGAAGATGTTCAAGGCTAAAAACGATGCAATTATTCAGAGGTAGCAAGCTTCACTAAGGAATTTAGAGATTCAGATTGGACAATTGGCAAGTGAGTTAAAGACTCGATATGAAGGACAACTACCTGCAGACACTGAAAATCCTAGGAGGGAAGGTAAAGAGCAAGTATAGGCAATAAAACTTAGAAGTGGAAAACCCTTGGCTGGAACAAGTTATTTACCGCAGCAAAAGAGTGGGACATAGAATTTTGCTAATCTGCAAGAGAGCGTGAGCAGCAAGGTTTGGATTGAAGAAACAGTAGAAGACAAAGATAAAGGAGGGGAAGTTCCTATAGCAACTTGCAGAACCTCAAAAGTCTACTCTATCACACCTCCACCACCTCCACCACCTCCATATTCGCAAAGATTCAAATAGAAAACTCAAAAGTTCAGTTTAAGAAATTCTTAGGAGTACTTAAGCAACTTCACATAAACATACCATTGGTAGAAACTCTTAGGCAGATGCCAAATTATGTTAAATTTCTCAAAGATATTCTAACTAAGAAGAAGAGGTTATGAAAATATGAAATAGGTTCTTTGATGGAAGAGTTTAGTGACATCCTAAAAAAATAGGCTACCTCCAAAGGTTAAGGATCTTGGATCATTCACTATTCTTGTCTCGACTAGAGGAAAAGAATTGAGAAGGGCATTATGTGATCTTGGAGCTAGTATCAATCTCATGTCATTATCCATCTACAAGAAGTTAGAAGTGAAAGCAGCAAGACCTACCACTATGACACTTCAGTTGACAGGTCAATTAATTATCCGGAAGGTAAGATTGAAGAGGTTTCGTGCAGGTTGACAAGTTCATATTTCCAACAGACTTCAACTCTCTAGGATTTTACTTCACCATGAACTTGTGTACCGTTTATGATTCTTTGTTGTTGTCTTTTATTTATCTTATCATGAACTAATCACCTTTGGGTGAGGAGAGAGATGTTATTGAACTAATTTAGGATTTGAAGTAAAGTTTGAGGATTAAATTGCTTTATAAGTGTTTTATACTATTTAATGTTTATGTCTGCTTGGCCAACACGCAAAAATAGCTTCTCTATGTTTCGAGAGAAAATACGAGTAGATTGCTTTTAAAACACATTAGCATCTAGATTAGGTTAGTGCTAGCTAATTAAGGAGGTTAGGGATAATCACTCACCTAATGCAAAACAGTAGGTTTAACTCATATAGGTTAATGGAAATTAACTTAAGATAACTGAGAGATTTTGGAGGATTATGAGATTATTGTTATGTGATTAGATCCTGTAATTCTTTTGCTTTAACATTATGCTTTAGGAAAAATAACATGTTACCTTAATTCGAAGTCATTCATTCTCATCATTTCAACCGCGAAAGCATTCCTTTTATTCTGTCATTTAATTTATTCCAACATTAGTTATAAAAATTCACAAAATAATTATATTTTGTTATTCTTTAAAATCACTAAGAAGGTAAGTCAAGAGAGTTCAAAATCTACCACTAATCCCTGTGAAGACGATATAAATACTTACCACTTGCTGCAGACTATGTACACTTGCACATCATTTTGCGTGTTCTTACACTCATTCCACTCATGCAACAGCGGACATGGCTTTAACTGACTTCTTCCCCATCGTAAGGCTTAGTAGGTGGACAAAGAGAGTATATTTGTTGAAACGCTCACATCTACCAAGATGAGGTGGACTTTAACGTGATATGCCTCAACTTTGATAACCAAGGAATCGGTGTGTGGTGTGAGACATCTCGCAATGTCTTAATTGGTGAATGTTATGTTGGGTGCCAAAGTAAGAGCCTACGCTAGGCAGGCCTCGTGTTTGACCTCTCTGGTCATAGCTTTCCTTTTATTCTCAGATTGTTATCTTAACAGGCCTCCAAAGATCGTCAAGATCTTTGTTAGTCAATCTTTTTTAAGGGATCGCGATCTTTCATGGCCACCGTTGCTTGCATCGAGGTTGTTAAGTCTTCACCTCGACGAACATATTCCTTCAAAGGACCTCTTTGGATGGAAGTCTCTATCTGTTCTTTTAGGTCATAACAATCTGCCATATCGTGGTCATGATCCGTATGGAAATGACAGTATTTGCTACATTCTCTTTTTTTGCCCCCCACTTGGAGTCAATTAGGTTGGCAGAGTAAGCTCGACTCTTCAACAACCACAAGTATTTCATTTATCGAAATTATCGTGGGGGTGTACTTTTCAAACCTTGCTGCTTGGGATGACGAATGGTCACCTCATGGCTCGCTTCTACAGTCATTCTTTGTGTTGCAACAGCTGTCATTCTCTACCTTCTTCTTTCCTTAGCTCATGGATGGGTAGTCCTTCTCAAGGAAATTTCAAGTCCTTTGGTCATCACATGCTTCTTAAAGGTCATATAGTGATGTGCTCTAGTCAGGAGATCAACAAAGGTTTTGACCAACTTCCGAGAAAGGGATTTTGCTAGATCCTTTTCCACCAAACCATAGTGGAAGGCAATCGTGGCGAGCTCATCCGAATAATCATTCACCTTCAAGGCTTCCTTCTTGAACCTTTTGACATATTGTCTGAGTGTCTCACATGGGTTCTATTTAAGTGTCATCAAATGAGATTTATGGCGACGGTTGTCGTGGCTCGATAGGAATTGGTCTATGAACAGTTCTGCCAATTCCTAGAATGAGGAAATAATTCTGCCCTTTAACTAATAGAACCACGTCGTCACAGCTTCTGCTAGGGTGATCTGAATACCCAGCACCATATTGCATCAGGGACATTGTGCAAAATGAAAGATAGATATGCCTCCATATGTTCAATAGGGTCATTAGTTCCATCATACAGTTTCATCGTTGGGTCCTTGAACTTGTCTAGTACCTCTCCACTCATAATTACTAGGGTAAAAAGGGATCGTCTTGATTCATTAACTTCGGCCATTCATGCGCAACTATGTTGTAGTCCCTCTTGAGGTCTTCTACCTCACCTTTTATTTCATTTCAGAGTCTGTGTAACTTTGTTCTTTAATTGCTAGCACCACTGACCTCATTAGTCAATTCGTAGTTTGAGGTCCTACTGCATGCTTTCTTGTTAAAAATATCTCGTAGCTCACAAGCTTGACCGTTTGCCCGCGACTTGGGTAATGAGGGACGTAGGACTAAGTGGCACTCTTCGGCCAAGATTTGTTTTCCCTTGCCAAGTACTAGCTCACTCAACACCACTTATTTTCGTTTGACAAGGTCACAAATTAAGGATGGTTCAGCCTGACGTTGTTCGGCAACCCTAAGCAGCTTCTTTATTTGGTTCATCTAGCCCTAAATTTCTTACATCTATATCTACAGTGCAGCCATTTGATCGACACTAGTCATGTTAGTACTTCCACCGCCTCGCCCTCGTCTTGAGTCTCGCAGCCGATGTCTCTCATTATTACTTGAGTGCTCAGATTGCTCTGTATGAGATTTCACTATCTCGGTGAGTGATGAATTTAGGACACGTTTCTCATCGTTCCAACAAATGGCACCAAATATTGTTACACGAAATTTCCCCTCCAAGAAAATTTGTCGAGGTTACTTTCGAAAGAGCCCAAGTATCCCTTCAATGATCTAGTCCCAGTGTGGGGTTATGCCTCTACAATCCGACGCTCATGTTAGAAGAGTAACTAGCTTGGCGATAAAGGATTTAAGTGGGAATTTGTGCTTACCTTTCTGTTAGTCCTCGGTTCCTTTTCATAGCCACCAAATGTGTGCTAAAGAAGATGTATGGACCTCTATTCCCTTTCTCCCGAGACATGGCCTCAACTGACATAAAGTGGGAGCCTTTTTCGCATGGGGCTTCCTACGTACAACACTGTGCCAGACTCGAGCATCTTTCTCGAAAGTGAGACATGGGTGCGGTTATTTGACCCGAGAGGTCGGTGTGCACTAGCCCGAGGTCATTCCTTGGGCTCGTCTACTACCTGAGGTCTAGGTAACTCCTCGGGCTTCTTTACTACTCGAGGTCCAACTCCATCAAACGTTTTTTGCCATATCGAGTGACGACTACGCATCACATGGCACGAGGTGATTTTTATCCTCAACAATCAATATTTTATTAATATTGCATTTTTATCTGTTCATTCACATAGTAAAGAAAGAATAGGTATATACATTTCACCTCCTACTTTGCTTACTAAATTTTTATATTTGAAAGGTAGTATATAACTGAACAAATGGCTTAACTAACATTTCTTCATTAAATAAATGAAGATTCATGAGAATTTTAACTTGAACGCCTAAAATAATTCTTCTCAATATAAAGTTGAAGGATTGAAAAAGATGTTATCAGTAGAAAGTATAAAGAGCAAAAATCAATAAAGATGAAGGAATTTTTCAAAATTATAGAAATGAGAAAGGAAAAAGAACGACAGAGATGAAGGTATGTTCTCAGAAAAAGAAAAAAAACGTTAACACAAATAATATTTAAAACGGTTTTTCACATGTTGAATCTTTTATTTTATTTCTTTTAGAAAAAAGAAGTTGAACATCATACTTTGAAATCAATCAAATTGTTATTTCATTTGAAGTTCTGCTGCGAACACATCACGATTCAAAAGAAGATGAGAGATATCTATGATTTTATTTTTCCTTTGATAATGACATCATTAAATCTGCGAACAAGCATAATGATGATAACTTCATCAAAGTAGCAAAAACTTTTTTGGTCGGAGAGATATATCTTAATAAATTGAGAATTTGGCAAAAATTCCAAGAACTTATTGTATTGAAAAACAGAGGAATCAAAAGGAAAAAACGAAGGATGTGTTTGGTAGAAAATCTTATTCCTGTTTTTTCTTTCTAGATTCACTGCATCAAATTTATTTAGTGAATTTATGTTTCGTGGATCTATCTTTTAAAATTGTTTTCGGATGGTATAAATTTTGAAAACAGCATTTTTATGTTTTTAGTATTTTGAAATTTGAAATTTGAAAATGAAGAATTACACTAAAAAAAATTAAGATGATAAATATATTATTTTATATTATTTCATGTTATAAACTGGGTAGATAGTAAAGAAAGGTATATAATATTTAAGATTAAACTAAATATTTAATTAGTAAAATTACTATTTTTATTATTGATTAATGTATAACTTTTTAAATTTAAATTCAATTTATAAATGTATTGGCAAACATATATCTAAAAATACAGTTGATTCTCTGTTCGCAAAAAAAAAAAAAAAAAAAAAAAAAATAGAGTTGATTCAATCCCATATTTTCAGGCCTCAGACAGAGTTGTCATTCAATCATGTAAGATTATCAGACGATGTAGGCAAATCAAAATCTGAATTATCACTGGCCTGATTAATGGAAGAAAAAGAAAAAAAAACAAACCGAATCGTGGAAATTGGCAAGTGAAGAGATCTCAGTTCAGCCTCTGCGGGGTAGAAAGAGTAAATTGGTCTGCTGAGCTTGAGTCGCCACTGCGATCTTCTTCACAACCTAATTTCGAACGAAGAAAAAATTAAAGAGATAAGGTTTGGAGAGAGGAGAAGACGGAATTGAAATCTAAAACGCTTCAGTATTGAGCATTTATATAGTGGATTAATGCCCACATTTTCAACCACAATACACAAATGTCACGCCGTCGGCAAAAATATCTTTCTTTTCGTTGAATTTTCAGTTCGAGTTTTTATTTATATTTCGTTCTTAAATTTCAAAATATTTTACTTTTACTATTAGATTTTGCGTTTAGGTTTTGAAAGTTTACATTTTTAATCACAAATTTTCGTTAATGGTTAGAAACCTTTGTATTTAATGAGTCTATTTAATATTAATTTATTTTATTTATATTTTTACGATGTAAAATATTAATTATATAATATTTTAGTTGATGATATGGCAAAAACAAATGGCACACTATTAACACCATGCACCGGACGAGGATCGTGCAAATGACGGTAAAAGTTAAGCGGTAAAACTGTAACAAATGAAAAACTAAATTTAGAACTTTGGGGTAAGAGTGATATGATCATAAGAAGCCAATAGTACATCAAGAGCACAATTGAAAATGTTTGAAGGCATCTAAGAGGAGGAATGAGATGTCCAAGTGTTGTGGAAAAGTGAAGAAAAATCAACCCAAGTTGTAGCACTTTGAATGCCACGGAGTCACCTTGACACCCAGCACTCAACCGTTGCCCACGGCATTGTGTGCATCCATACACCCTACGCGCCCATGCCATGTGTCCATGTCCACGTTAACCTCACAATCCTCTACAACAAGGTTCATGTTGACCTCACAGTTGCCTTTGTCATCATCCACGCTAACCTTACAATGATCTCATGCACTACACCTACACTGCTTCGGAGTGCCCTACCTACGAGCGCCCACCATGCCTACGCTACACTTGAGTGTGCCCAACACTTGCCTACAACAATGTTATTAATTTATTTAAACCAAAATAAAAGTAAGAACTAAAATGGTTACTTTTTCCTCTAAAAAAATAATTACATTTTTTAAATTATGAACTGAAATTAACATTTTGAAAATTAAGGGACCAAAATAAAACCAACTTTAAAATTTAAGAATTAAAATCGAAATTTTAGAAGTTCAAGGACTAAAATTGATTAATTTTAAAAGTTTAAAGATCAAAATAAGATTTAAAGATTTTTTTTTAGTTAAGTTATACTAAGGATAATAAATGCTTAAGGACCAAAATAATAAATGATTTTCAAAAACAAAAACTAGGATAATAAATCAAATTTAGATCTTAATTTTTTAATTTTATAAATTTAAGTCTTAAACTTTTAATTTTATAGATTTAATCTTTCATTTTTAATATAAATTCAAAACTATTTAAAATTTGTTCATTACCCCCATTATCCATGAGGCAGTTTGACATACCATCGAATTTGAAGGTCTTTTTCTAAAAAATAAGAAAGAATTTTTTTAAAAATATTTTGAGTAAAATACATTTTTGATCTATGAATAAGTCAATGTCTATTTAGTCACTAAAATTTCAAATAGAACACTTAACATTTTAGTCCCTAGTTTGAAAAATGACTAAATTATATAAAATACTCCTATACTTTTTATTTTGTTTAAAAAATAACCCTTCCATTTTCAAAACTTTGCTAAACATGTCAAAACTATCATTGAACTAAAATTCTATAGAAAACTTCACAAAAAGTGGTTGCCGACAAGTGTTAGGGTTTAATGAAATTGGTAGCCACCTAATTTTTTTTAGTGAAGTTTTTAACCATTTTAAAACGTTTAACAAAATTAAAAGGCAATATCAATACTTTTAAAAGTATAATATATAAGAGTTTTTATATAATTTGGCCTTTAAAAAATAGTTCCAAACAAACTCTGAAAAAGAGAAAGGCGCAAGAGAATGGAGAGACCAGAAAAATAAAGTGATAGGGGAGGATAGAAAAGTCATCTAAGCAAATTTAAATATTAAATGAATACCTATTGGACATGTCAATGAAATTAAAATGTTTCTTTTAAAACTTTATTGACCAAATAACACAAGTTCAAATTTCGCTAACCAAAAATATATTTTACTTAAACATTTGTTTGTAAAAATAACACAATCAAAATTTATAGGGTAAATTTTAATTAAAACCCAAACCAAACTATTTTTTATGGGTTGATTTAGTTTGTATTTATAGAAATTGTGGAGGTTAGTATTTGAACTCCTTTTTCACGGAAGTCTCTTGTTAAACAAATTTACACTTTAAAATTTTCTAATTTTTTTTATTGTATTGTTTTTCCCAAAATAACCTAGATCATTTATTTCAAAAAAAAATTATTAAATCTCATTTTTATCTCCAGATTTTGTTTTTCAATTAATGTCATCATTAATTAAAAACTTTTCAATTATGTTATTTTTTGTTTAAATTAATTACTAATCATTATTTTGTTAAAAATCTCTAAAATCGTATAACTAATTAGGTTTTTTCTCCTTTTTTAGTTTTTCTCAAAAAATATCGCATCGTTTTCTCCTAATATTTTCTTTTTTTATACAACAGATTTCATTCTCCAATTTTTATGCTGATGTTTGCATTTTTCTGCAAGCTATTTAAATTGTCCTTTTATGTGCAACGGTATGTTTTTTTCCAATTTTTCACCATGGCCGTTTTTTGTTTCAGCTCCACATCTCTTACGATTTTCATCAATTTTTTTCAACTTTCAAGAAGTTCACACTTTTACAGTTTTCATGCCTATGTTTTTGTCATTTAGTTCTTCTTCTTTTACCTTCTATTTTTAATTTCATTTTTTAAGCCATATATATATATATATAATAAGTTCTTTATTCTCCCTCTCATATTTGTGCGTACAATATATGTCGCGTATGTTGTAAATATTTCACATCCGCACATTGATTCATATGCCAAAATTTTCATATATACTATATATGTATTTGTCAAACTAGTGATTTAACAAACCAGAATCTCAGTTTATATTTTTTTCCAAACGTTTTAGTAATTTGTCATATCTGTATGATTAATTGTCCTTTCACAACGTGGGATTTCACACATTTTTATCTACTTTGTATTCGAACTCAATTCATAATTTTTTCATGCGTATTCCAAATATTTCAAACTATGAATGCATAATGTAGGTTTCAATTTAATACAGAAACCAGTGAACGTTCAAACTGAATATGAATAATACATTTCATAATTCTGTTTTCATAGAGATTTGAACAATGAACCCGCATAAATACTAATTTTAAAAAATATAAGCTAGGGTTCCATTTTCATAAACTAATAAAATGCCAAAATTAAAAAATTATAGCTTCAAACTGAACCAGAATACATGCAAGAAGGTATCAAATTCAAGCTTCAAATTTAAGAGAGGAACTATAATGTACATACCTTCTTTTAAAAAAAATATAAATAATATGTATACCCAAAATGTAGTCATGACAGAATAAGTTTTAAATATATAAATAGTGTATATATCTGGACTCTTGTTAAACCAAGAAAACCAATTAAAACATTTCACCCTTGTTTTCATTTAATTCAGTCCTCCATTGGCATGAAAGAAGATGACCATTTGTTTTACCATTAATTCCTACAAAATAATGTTTAGAAATGAGAAATAAACTCAGTGAGTTCTAAATAGGATAGAAGAACCATTAGATTCCTGAATTTGCATATATGACTACAACCCCCCTTCTCCCTGATTTTTTCAGAGTATCCAAATTTTTTTTCCTGAAAATGAGAAAAGATGGGAAAACATAGAGAACAAATATATTCTCTATATATTCTTAATATATAAAGTAATATATATTAAGACCAAAATCAAAAAACGAAACAAGACCAAACCGAATGCTAGAAACAAAATATATTCTTAATAAATTAGAGTTCAATATATGAAGTATGTTTAGAAGAAAAGAAAAACCCAAAATCAAAAAGCGAAAGAGAATGCTATTCTTAATAAATTAAGGTTCGATTAGGAAAAAAAAACTAAGAAAAAGCTAGACGAACCTTACCCAAATCGAAAGCTAGACGAATGTAATAAATGCAACAACTATTGAAGAAGAATCGAAGAAGTACCAATCGAAAAACCAAACAGAATGAAGAACAAGGCAGTTTCGCTTGAACAAAATGAAGATGAAGAACGTTGCACCCAAAATTGAATGAGGAATCTTTCAAATCATAGATGATTTTTTTGAGGAGGAAGATTTCACACAAAAATCTAGAAGAAAAATGAGAGAATCTGCAGTTTTTGTGTGAATGAAGGAGAAGAAGGGGGTTTAAAATATTCCCTTTTTGTTATTTTTTAATTCAAATATATCACATAAACATTTGGGTATAATGGCATTTTCGAACAATTAAATGGATCCCATATTTGGGAGTGGACTTTTCACTTTTATACTTTTTTGAAATAGGCTTCTCTAAATAGGTCTATTGTATAGTTATCCCTTTTTTTTACAACTTAGTTCTTTGAATTATAAGGACTTACCATGGAACCAATGGGGTTGAGCCCAAAATATCACAAAACACCGTGCCCACTGTTATTAAAATGTATAATAATTTTATTATATTCAAATAAGTCATAGATGAAACCTGCAAAAATGGCATCCGAACCTTTAATTTCAAGAATCTGAGTATACAACATTATCTTTCTAGACATCTCTAATTTTCGAATATTGAAATTCTGCTTAACGGCCAATCAAGAGTGTAAACTCTCCGGGGAGGCCAACATCAAATGAGACATAAAATCCTTGAGAAGAGGAAAGATTTATATTCATCGTTATTTTATCCGACCTTGCCCATACAAATAAGGATTTTTATTTTTTTATTACTATAATTTTAAAATCTAATTACAAAAATATCCTAGTTTTCAAATTAATTCCCAAAATATGGTACTTTTATTGAAAGTCTCTAAAAGGACAAGTGGACATTAAAATTTACCACATCAATCATTGTCTAAAGAAAAAATTATGATAATATTTTCAATGGGTTGGCCTTGGGGCATTCCTCCCTTCTCTCCCTGTCAGGCTATTTTTTTTTCTCACTTAATTTGCATTCTTTTTTATTTTACTTGTTCATAATTTTTTTTTTTTTTTTTTGTAAAATACTACTTATTTTATTTTATAAATAACGCAATATCTAAATAAATAGTTATTTAAATTTAAATTTGTTAAGCAAAATTTTTTAAATAAAGTTTTATATTCATCATTTGTTGTCTAAAATATTATTATTTTATTGCAGTATCTTTTTTTTACATAATTTTATTGCAATATCTAATTAAATAATATTTACTTAAATTTTAATTTCATTTTTATCAATAAAAATAACATTCATTTAAATATTTAATTGCATGTTAAATATTAGAAACAATTTTAAATATAATTAAAATTATTAAACTAAATTTTCAAATAAAATTTTATGTTTTTTTTTTTGAAATAAAATAAACTTTTATGTTCATCATTATCTTCTAAAATATTAATTATTTTATTTGAGAATCTAATTAAATAATATTTATTTTAATTTTCATTATTTATTAACCAAATTTGCATTTTTAAAATTTTTAAAAGACAAAATAAAATTTATTTAGTAAAAAAATAAAAAAACTGCAAATTTGTTTTCAAATAGTTTTTTTTTTTAACCAAATTTTCACTTTTAAAGTATTTTTATTTAATTAATGTTATTAAACTATTAACATTTTTTATTTAATTTAAATTTTGCATAAAATTTTTTAAAAAAATTTAGTTTAATAAATTTAGTTTTGTTTAATGAAATTGTTTATGTATCTAACATGGAATTAAATATCTAAATAATGCTACTTTTATCTTTTTAAAAATAAATTAAAATTTAAATAATTAATTATTTAATTAGATACTCAAATTAAATAATAATATTTTAGATAACAAAATATGAACATAAAATTTTATTTATTTTTTAAATTTACTTAATAAATTTGAATCTAAATAACTATTTAGATAGATATTGAACCTGAACCCAAAACTGCACAGAAGGGCAAAATGCCCCTAAAGACTTCCAACACAGAGAATCTATAAAACTTGTCATAATTTTTTATTTAAGGAGACAATACTCAATATAACAAATTCTAAACCATGACAACATCGTCTTTAAGAGAGGATAATTTTCCAATTTATAATTAGATTTAAAAATTACAAAATTAAAAAGAAAAATCCTACAAATAATCACGATGGTTTCAATATTGTAGCTATATAATCAATATTTTGTTAATGTTACATTTGTATCAGTTAATTCACATAGTAAAGAAAGAACAGGTATATACATTTCAGATTAAAATCCTATTTTGTTCACTTAAATGTTTATATTTGAAAGGGAGTATATAACTGAACAAATGGCTTAACTAACATTTGTTCATTAAATAAATAAAGATTCGTGAAAAATTTAACTAGAAGGCCTAAAATAATTCTTCTCAATATAAGGTTCAAGGATGGAAAAAAAATATTATAATTATAAAGTATAGAGAGCAAGGAACGATAATGATGAGGGAATTCTTCAAAATTATAGAAAAGGAAAAAGGAAAAAGAACAACAGAGATGAAGGTTCGTTCTCAGAAACAAAAAGAAAAATGAAAACAAATTAACACAAAAATAATATCTAAAACGTTATCTCAATTGAAGTTCTGCTGCGAACACACTACAATTCAAATGAAGAAGATTGATATCTATGATTTTATTTTTCTTTTGAGAATCGTATCACTAAATCTACGAAAAAGCAGAATGACGATAACTTCATCAAAGCAGCAAAAGTTCCGGGGAACGTATTGTACTGAAAAACAGAGGAATCAAAAGAGAACGAAATAAACTCAAGTTAAAATATAATAGCAAGCTATAGAAATCCAAATCAGGCCTCAGACAGAGAGTTCTCATTCAACTATGTAAGATTATCAGACAATGTAGGCAAATCAAAATTTCAATCATCACCGGCCTGATTAATGGAAGAAAAAGAAAGAAAAATAAACCGAAAGGTGGATATTGGCGAGTGAAGAGATCGCTCAGTTCAGCGGGGTAGTCGACACGCAAAGACCTTTCTCTCTTTCATGTCGAAAGAGGAAATTGCTCTGCAATCCGGTCTGTTGAGCTTGAATTTAACTGAGTCGTCACTGCGATCTACTTCACAAGCGACTTTCGAAGGAAGAAAAAATCACAGAGATAGGGTTTGGAGAGGAGAGACGGAATGGAAATCTAAAACGCTTCACTATTGAGGGCGATGTGCGATTGAGCATTTATATACTGGAAGAAACTAGGGCTTCTCCACCTTCAACTTTTGGGATTAAAATGCCCTTTTTTCGACGAAAGTACGGAAATGACCCGGCTTCGCTCATAGTAGGATTATGCTGAAATTTTTTGGTTTTTTATGGGTGGAAAAATATCGTTTTTTCTGTGATTAAATTTTGACTGTAATTTATATTTAGTTTTTAAATTTCAAAATATCTATTATTATTATTAAATGTTGATATTAGTTTTTACTTGGTTTCTATGTTATAAATTAAGTTGTACTAAAAAAAAAGAAAAAAACATGAGTTTTGAGTTTAATTAATTTCTATGTTATAAATTGGGTTGTACTAAATAAGGGTAAAATTTGAGTTTGGTGTCTATTTAGTCTTGAAATTTCAAAAGGAATACTTTAGTCTTGTTTGTAAAATAGTTCTAAATAATCCCTCAATTATGTTGATTGTTGGTTGATGTGACATAACTAAGTGAGTCACTTTTTTAATGATATGGCAATCTTTAATTAATTTACATTATTTTTATTTTATCTTATTTGAAAATTTTTCTTTCTTCATTTTTAATAACTTTTTTTCTTCCCCTCCTCTCCTTTTATCTCTTCCTTCCTCATTTCTTCATTTTTTTTTTCTACACAACTTTTCTCACTTTCTCTCAACTCCAAGTCTCCTCCCCCTCTTTCCCTTTATTTTTCTCCAATTTTCTCCTAATCATTGTCGTCGCTTGCCCACCAATTTATCATCGTAGTCGGCAAGTAGATTCAGTGTTGAAATGGTTGGATTGAAAGAAGTAGAATTCAGTTCTGTATGTGGATGTTGGAAGCATGACGGGGCTGTCAGCGGCAAAAATGGAAGAGCTTATAAATTAGGCTCAAAGAAATCGACAGAACTGTTGGGAAAAACCTCTCACTTCTACTAATAGGAATAAACAGAAAAATAACTGAAAAATTTAAAAGAAAATACTTAACACAAGAATTTACGTGGAAAACAAAACCACGACCCACCAGAAAGAATATCTACTATGTGAAAATTGTTACAATCACATAAAAATTCTCTCCCCGACCCCAATTACAAAACACTCTCTCAAAACTTTCTATTACTCACACCCTTCTCCCCACTCTCAAACAAGAGAATACAAGAAAATAATTTAATAAGCCAGTACATCAAGCTTAAAGTGTTTCTAACTGGAATGAATAAAACTAAAGTCCATGAGTCCCTTATATAGTGCTTGGAACCCATCACCTTATTCTTTCTTTCCGATGTGAGATTTTCACTCTTCTAATATTTTGCCAAAAACCCAACATATTCCACCTTGGCAAGATATTTGAAGAACTCACAGCTTGGCTGCCTGCATTATCTTCACCGACAATCATAATTCTTCATCTAGAGATTTATAACCTACTCCACCATAAAAAGTAGACCCACTTGGAACATTTTTTCAAGAGTTTTCTTCTTCGTCACATGTCGATAATCCTTGCTGAAATTTATGGTGCAACTTCCACCTACTTGGCTCATCTGGAAGTTCTTCAGCCATCGACATAACTTCCATCACACACACCTTGCATAACCGCCAAGCCAATGGCCGTGTGCAATCTTGTCGAGCCGCTAACATCACATCCTCTATCATGGTAAAGCGGACATACCATGAAGATGATTTCAGTCTTTCTTTAGAGGAAGTCACCGTCTTCTCTGACGAGAGAGACACCGTCAGCAACCGACCCAGAGCCCTTTGACGAACCTGCTCTATTAGGACAATCCTTTTGCATGTGTCCAAACTGCTCGCATTCGCAGCAACCTTTCTTCTTCTTCTTCCAATTGCTTGCTACTAGTGTTGAATCCTCCTGTGAAGTTTGCTAGTAACCTTCACTCTTC